>OZ024826.1:72367767-72727767 GCA_964016985.1 Anodontia alba
GTAATTTTGCAGAAATGTTCCTTTGGTGATCCTCTACCAAGATTGTTCAAGCCGTTTGGATTCGTCAAAAAACAAGGCCGCCAGGGGGCGGGGCTTATTTTCCCGTTATATATATATATATAGAAAACTTTAAAAATCTTCTTGTCAGAAACCACTGGACCGATTTCAATACTATTTTGCAGAAATGTTCCTTTGGTGATCCTTTACCAAGATTGTTCAAGCCATTTGGATTCGTCAAAAAGCATGGCCGCCAGGGGGCGTGGCTTATTTTCGCTATATATCTATATAGAAAACTTTAAAAATCTTCTTGTCTGAAACCACTGGACCGATTTCAGTATAATTTTGCAGAAATGTTCCTTTGATGCTCCTTTACTAAGATTGTTCAAGCCATTTGGATTTGTCAAAAAAACATGGCCGCAATGGGGCGGGGCTTATTTTCCCGATATATCTATATAGAAAACTTTAAAAATCTCCTTGTCAGAAACCACTGGACCAATTTCAAGATAATTTTGCAGTAGTGTACCTTTGGAGATCCTCTACCAAGATTGTTCAAGCCATTTAGATTCGTCAAAAAACACGGCCATCAGGGTGCGTGGCTTTTTTTCCCTATATATAGGAAACTTTAAAAATCTTCTTGTCAGAAACCACTGGACCTATTTCAATATAATTTTGCAGAAATGTTCCTTTGGTGATCCTCTACGAAGAATGTTCAAGCCATTTGGATTTGTCAAAAAACATGGCCTCCAGGGGGCAGGGCTTATTTGCCCTATATATCTATATAGAAAACTTTAAAAATCTTCTTGTCAGAAACCACTGGACCAATTTCAATATAATTTTGCAGAAATGTATCTTTGGTGATCCTTTACCAAGATTGTTCAAGCCATTTGGATTCGTCAAAAAACATGGCCGCCAGGGGGCGGGGCTTATTTTCCCTATATATCTATTTAGAAAATTTTAAAAATCTTCTTGTCAGAAACCACTGGACCGATTTCAATATAATTTTGCAGAAATGTTCCTTTGGTGATCCTCTACCAAGATTGTTCAAGCCATTTGGATTCATCAAAAAACATGGCCACCAGGGGGCGGGGCTTATTTTCCCTATATATCTGTATAGAAAACTTTAAAAATCTTCTTGTCAGAAACCACTGGACGGATTTCAATATAATTTTGAAGAAATGTTCCTTTTGTGGTCCTCTACCAAGATTATTCAAGCCATTTGGATTCGTCAGAAAACATGACCGCCAGTGGCTTATTTTCCCTATATATCTATATAGAAAACTTTAAAAATCTTCTTGTCAGAAACCAATGGACCGAATATAATATAATTTTGCAAAAATATTCCTTTGGTGATCCTCTACCAAGATTGTTCAAGCCATTTGGATTCATCAAAAAACATGGCCGCCAGTAAGCGGGGCTTATTTTTCCTATATATCTATATAGAAAACTTTAAAAATCTTCTTGTCAGAAGCTACTGGACTGATTTCTATATAACTTGGCAAACATGTTTCCTTGGTGATCCTCTACCAAGATTGTTCAAGCCATCATGATTTGTCAAAAAACATGGCCGCTAGTGGGCGGGGCTTATTTTCCCTATATATCTATATAGAAAATTTTAATGATCTTCTTGTCAGAAACCACTGGACCAATTTCAGTATAACAGTGCAGGAATGTTTCTTTTATAACCCACTACCAAGATTGTTCGTCGTCATGATTCATCAAAAAACGTGGCTGCCAGGGGGCAGGGCTATATTTTCCTATATATATACATATATATATATATATATATATATATATATATATATATATATATATATATATAGTAAACTTTAAAAATCATCTTGTCAGAAACCACTGGACCAATTTCATTATAATTTAGCAGAACTGTTCCCTTGTTTACCCTCTACCAAGATTGTTCAAGTTATCATGATTCGTCAAAAAACATGTCCGCCAGGGGGTGGGGCTTATTTTTCCCTATATATCTATATAGAAAAGTTTAAAAATCTTCTTGTCAGAAACCACTCGACCGATTTCAATATCACTTGGCAGGAATGTTTCTTTGGTGACCCTCTACCAAGGTTGTTCATGCCGTCATGATTTGTCAAAAAACATGGCCGCTAGGGGGCGGGGCATATTTTCTATATATATCTATATAGAAAACTTTAAAAATCTTCTTGTAAGAAACCGTTGGATCGAGTTCAATGTAACTTGGCAGGAATGTCGACTTGGTGATCTTCTACCAAGATTGTTCACGCCCTCATGATACGTCAAAAAACATGGCCTTCAGGGGGCGGGGCTTATTTTCCCTATATATCTGTATAGAAAACTTTAAAATTTTTCTTGTCAGAAACCACCTGTCTGATTTCAATATTACTTGGCAGGAATGTTTCCTTAGTGACCCTCTACCAAGATTGTTCAAGCAGTCATGATTCGTCAAAAAACATGGCTGCTAGGGGTGGGGCTTATTTTCCCTATATATCTAAATAGAAAACTTAAAAAATCTTCTTGTCAGAAACCACTGAACCGATTTTGATATAACTTGGCAGGAATGTTCCTATGGTGACCCTCTACCAAGTTTGTTTAAGCTGTCATGATTCGTCAAAAAACATGGCCATTAGGGGGTGGGGCTTATTTTCCCTATATAGCTATATAAAACATTTAAAAAATCTTTTTGTTGGAAATCACTGGACCGATTTCAGTATAACTTGGCAGAATTGTTCCTTTGGTGACCCTCTTTCAAGATTCAGTTCAAACCATCATGATGCCTGAAAAAACATGGCCGCTGGGGAGCAGGGCTATAAAATTTATACAAAAATCTTAGAGCAGTTAGAGCTTGGCTGAAACTTCAACAGTAAGTATGCAAAGCTGTTTGCTCAGGTGAGCGATATAGGACCATCATGGTCCTCTTGTTTTGTTCAACATGGTTTGCATTTTGTTGGTCCCAGATTTGATAAATTAATTCCTAAACTGTTAAGGTCCTGATCAGACATCGCATACAACAGCGTCTGATCTGGGTTTTATTGTTTTTTTTTGTTCTTTGTTTTGACGGCCGTAACACTCGAGAATAATTCATGGTAGATTTCACAGTAAAAATAAGTAATGCACCATTTGTGCCGCTAGACAAAGATTGATCAGTGATTAAAATTTAAGCAGTCTGGTCAGATATCTTTGCGCTTACATGCAAGACGGGAACCAGTTGTCTATAAATAGTTATCTAGGAAAACCCTACAGTCAGTTCATTATAGAGGTGGAATAACAACAAAATCGTCTGTTTTTTCTTTATTGTTGCATATTTATTGATGACACCATAGTGTAGAAACTTTACTGACCAACTATACACACATAACAAAGCAGTATTAAACATAGGTATGTGCATTTAAAGCATGAAATTGCTTATTTCATGTATTATTAAAAAGGATTTATAGGACTTTGCCAGTTGTCATTAGTTTTCGTGACAGCTGATATTATAATAACACTTCAGAAACTGGCTTGTTGATGATGTCATCGTCATCAGCTGGACCGATTCAGATTTCAGAATTTCTAGAGCCCTGGTATATAGGTATATATAAGCGCAAGAATCGTATGTGGATTCATGCATATATAGGGGGTGATTTTGCCATATTTTGTCACAAAATAAACTAGACCCACTTATCTTTATATTTCAGTAGGGTTTGTTATTCTGCACTTCTTTGTTATTAAAACTAGAAAGTCATAGGGGTCATGTCATTATCCCACCTGCTTGTAGCAGGGTGCGATATAGGCGTCCGATTTTCCGTCCGTCCGTCCGTCCGTCCGTCCGTCCGTCCGTCCGTCTGTCAACATTTATGTCGACGTTCGACTTTTATGTCAAAGTTAGTATTCTAATCAACTACAAGACTAAACAACCATCAAACTTTGCATGAAACATCTCCCTGACCTCCTGACTTTGCGACATAGGCGTCTGCTTTTCCGTATGTCTGTCCATTCGTCCGTCCGTCTGTCAACATTTATGTCGACGTTCGACATTTATGTCAAAGTTAGTATTCTAATCAACTACAAGACTAAACAACCATCAAACCTTGCATGAAACATCTCCCTGACCTCCCGACTTTGCAACATAGATGCCCACTTTTCCATTCGTCTGTCTGTTCGTCCGTCCGTCTGTCTGTTAACAGTTCTGTTATGTCGAAGTTCGACATTTATGTCAAAGTTAGTATTCTAATCAACTACAAGACTAAACAACCATCAAACCTTGTATGAAACATCTCCTTGACCTCCTGACTTTGCGACATAGGTGCCCGCCTTTCCATTCGTCTGTCCGTTCGTCCGTCCGTCTGTCTGTTAACAGTTCTATTATGTCGAAGTTCGACATTTACGTCAAAGTTTGTATTCTTATCAACTACAATTCTACAACAACCATCATACCTTGCATGACACATCTCCCTGACCTCCTGACTTGGCAGGTATGTTGACCCAGTGACCTTGACCTATATTTTGCGCTCCATTGGCTTTGACACAATTTACGTTGACGTTCCAGATCTTCTCAACTATAAGGTGTACAACTACCAAACCTTGCATAGTGCTTCTCCTAGATGTACTGACTTGGCAGTTACCTTGACCCGGTGACCTTGACCTATATTTTGTGCACCAGTGATTTTGACATATTTTGTGTCGACGTTCGATATCTCAACTATAAGGCCTACAACCATCAAACCTTGCAAAGTGCTTCTTCTCAATGTACTGACTTGGCAGATACCTTGACCTGGTGACCTTGACCTATATTTTGGCTGCAGTGACTTTGACATAATTTACGTCAACGTTCCAGATCTCCTCAAGTGTAAGACCTCTAGCCACCAAACCTTGCATAGTGCTTCTCCTAGATGTACTGACTCGGCAGGTATCTTGACCCGGTGACCTTGACCTATATTTTGCGCTCCAGTGCCTTTTACACATTTTATGTCAATGTTCAATATCTCCTCAACTATAAGGCCTACAACCATCAAACCTTGCATAGTGCTTCTCCTCAATGATGAACTCTGCAGGTACCTTGACTGGGTGACCTTGACCTATATTTCGCACTCCATTGACTTTTACACCTTTTACGTCACCCTTATGTCCTCAACTGTAAGGCCTTCAACCACCAAACCTTATATAGCACTTCTTCTCGATGTACTGACTCAGCAGGTACCTTGACCTGGTGACCTTGACCTATATTGTGCACTCCAGTGACTTTGACACATTTTATGTTGATGTTTGGTATCTCCTCAAATATAAGACCTACAACCACTAAACCTTGCATAGTGCTTCACCTCATTGCACTGGCTTGGCAGGTACATTGACCCGGTGACCTTGACCTATATTTGACACATTTTACGTTGATGTTTGATAACTCCTCAACTATAAGGCCTACAACCACTATACCTTGCACTGTGCTTCTCCTTGATGTACTGAATTAGCAGGTATCTTGACCCGTGACCTTGACCTATATTTCATGCTCCAGTGACTTTTACACATTTTACGTCAACGCTCCATTATCATTGGGCTGTATGATACGAAAAGTCAGTGCTGAAGATATAGCCATTAGAGGGAATGGGACTAGCCTGGAATATATGTGCCCCACTAGGCACTGTCTACATTTTTTTCAACCCAGTTTTCCAAGTAAGCACTGCTAAGAATGAAATAAACTTATTTAATAACCACGTTCTGATTGTGGCTCCTGTGACTTTTGCCCCAGCAGGTGCGATGACGCCTTCCGCGGAATTCTTGTTTTCATCCCACATTGTTATTATGTCTCCCCCCTTTAGGGTTCGGAGACATACTGTTTTTTCCCCTAGGCATCTGTCTGTCTGTCTGTCTGTCACACTCGTGTCCACTCTATAACTTGAAAACCGTTCAAGTTATCTTCACGAAACTTCATAAAAATATCAATCAACATTAGACGATGTGCAGAGTGCATTTATACTTTTTAGTTATTTCCCTTGACTCTTATACAAAATCGTGTCTGCTCTGTAACTTGAAAACCTTTGAAGCTATCTTCATGAAACTTCATATAAATATTAATCAACATTAGACGACTTGCTGAGCGCAAGAACCATAACTCTTCATTTATACTTTTTGAGTTACTTCCCTTGGACTGTCACAAAATCGTGTCCACTCTATAACTTGAAAAATGTTCACGCTATCTTCATGAAACTTCATATAAATATCAATCAACTTTAGACGACATGCAGAGCACAAGAACCATAACTCTTGCGTTTATACTGTTTGAATTATTTCCCTAGGACTCTGTCACAAAATCTTGTCCGCTCTATAACTTGAAACCGTTTAAGCTATCTTTATGAAACTTCATATAAATATCAATCAACATTAGACAACATGCATAGTGCAAGAACCATAACTCTTGCATTTATACTTTTTGAGTTATTTCCCTTGGACTATGTCACAAAATCGTGTCCGCTCTATAACTTGAAAACCATTCAAGCTCTCTTCACAAAACTTATATAAATATCAATCAACATTAGACGGCATGCAGAGCGCAAAAACCATAACTCTTGCCTTTATACTTTTTGAGTTATTTCCCTTGGACTGTCACAAAATCATGTCCCCTCTATAAGTTGAAAACCATTCAAGCTATCTTCACAAAACTTCATACAAATATCAATCAATATTTGACGATGTGCAGAGCGCAAGAACCATAACTCTTGCTTTTATACTTTTTAAGTTATTTCCCTTGGAACTCTGTCCGTTACAAAACCGTGTTCGCTTTATAACTTGAAAGACGTTCAAGATATCTTCATGAATTTTTATATGAATATCAGTCAACATTAGAAGACGTGCAGAGTGCAAGAATCATAGCTCTTGCATTTATACTTTTTGATTTATTTCCCATGGAACCTTATCCATCATAAAAAAACGTGTCCACTCTATAACTTGAAAAGCGTTCAAGATATCTTCACGAACTTTATATGAATATCAATCAACATTTGACGTCGTGCAAAGGGCAAGAACCATAACTCTTGAGTTTATACTTTTTTAGTTATTTCCCTTGGAATCTCATTAGTTAATATAAATGTTTGTTGAATGTACAATACAATATGACACCAAAAAGTGGGGAGACATCTATGTTTTTGTAGAAAAACAAATTCTAGTTGTTTCTGTGTATGCGTTGTAAGCTTGGGCATTGTGTCGACCAATCAGGTCACTCTGTTCTTTGTATGAGGCTCTGTATAAGGAAAAAAGAAATGGTTTTTTGGATATGAAAATGTAATAAGATTTTGAAATAAAAATTCTAGGATACACTTTATTCTGTCCAGGCACAATAATTTTAAATTAGTTAAAATTCTGCTTAAATGTGGATTCATCTCTAAACAGAGATGTATCCACATTTTCATCTCTATATAGAGATGTATCCACATTCTAATATTTTCATAATTCCATTATTTTTTCATTATAGCAAATCATGCTATTAAAACTGATACATACACTGTGTTAAACTTTACCACTTTCTTACTTCTATTTCTTGTTCTCTACATGCTTGGCCATGATTTTTTTGCTTAATTGAAATGTGGATACATCTCTGTATATGAGTGAATCCACATTTCTAGGATTTCTAGATATATGAATGTTGCTAATGAAGGATATATCTGTATATAATGTTTAGTATATTATTTACGGAATGGCAAATTCTCATTTTGATAAAAATTTTGATAAAATGCTACTAATTATACCCCCGACATACAAAGTATGTGGGGGTATATAGTTTTTGCTTTTCCGTTCGTACATACGTTCGTTCGTTTGTATGTTTGTACGTTCATTCATTCGTGAGTTCATTCATCTTTCCGTCACAGGGTCAAAGCTTTTGCCTTAAAGTTTATAAGACCTCATATTTTGAAGACCCTTTGATGGATTTCATTCATATTTGGCATGATGGTAGATATAGGTCTAAAGTTTTTATCAGCACCATCCCCATCCCGGGGGTGACCTTGGGGTCAAGGTCACAGAATGTTCATAAAAAAGTCAGGGTCAAAGTTTTTGCATTAAAGTTTATAAGACCTCATATTTTGAAGACCATTTGATGGATTCCATTCATATTTGGCATGACTGTAGATATGGGTCTAAAGTTTTTATCAGCACCATCCCCGCCCCAGGGGTGACCTTGGGGTCAAGGTCACGGACTTAGAATTTTCATAAAAAAGTCAGGGTCAAAGTTTTTGCTTTAAAGTTTATAAGACCTTATATTTTGAAGATCCTTTGATGGATTTCATTCATATTTGGCATGATGGTAGATATAGGTCTTAAGTTTTTATCAGCACTATCCCCACCCCGGGGTTGACCTTGCGGTCAAGGTCACGGACTTGGAATTTTCATAAAAAAGTCAAAGTTTTTTGTGTTTAAGTTTATATAGCTATATCATCAAGACCCTTTAGGAATTTCATTTATATTTGAAATGTTGCTAGATATCAGCCTAGAGTCTTACTCCGCATGATCCGCACTCAGGGTGTAACCGAGGTCAAGGTCACGAACTTAGTTTATGCCCCCGCCTATTCGAAGAATAGCGGATGGGCATTAAGCATTACCCCTGTCCCTCCCGTACGTCTGTCCGTCCGTCAGTCTGTCCGTCCGTATGTCCCACTTCGTGTCCGGGCCATAACTCCCAAACCGTATGGAATATATTCATGAAACTTCACAGGTGCATACATCACATTGAGATGATGTGTCATGAACAAGGAAGACAACCCTTGCATTTTTGGTTTTTGAATTATTTCCGCTTGACTTAGTTCCATATAGTTAACTGTGTCCGGGCCATAACTCCTAAACCGTATGAAATATATTCATGAAACTTTACCAGCGCCTGCATCACACTGAGATGATGTGTCATGAACAAGGAAGACAACTCTTGCATTTTTGGTTTTTGAATTATTTCCGCTTGACTTAGTTCCATACAGTTAACTGTGTCCGGGCCATAACTCCTAAACCGTATGAAATATATTCATGAAACTTCACCAGTGCATGCATCACACTGAGAAGATGTGTCATGAGCAAGGAAGAAAACTCTTGCATTTTTTGGTTTTTGAATTATTTCCCCTTGACTTAGTTCCATATAGTAAACCGTGTCCGGGCCATAACTCCTAAACCATATGGAATATATTCATGAAACTTTATGGGTGCATGCATCAAATTGAGACGATGTGTCATGAACAAGGAAGACAACTCTTGCATTTTTTGTTTTTGAATTATCTTCCCTTGACTTAGTTCCATATAGTAAACCGTGTCCGGGCCATAACTCCTAAACCATATGGAATATATTCATGAAACTTCACAGGTGCATGCATCACATTGAGACAATGTGTCATGAACAAGGAAGACAACTCATGCATTTTTGGTTTTTGAATTATTCCGCTTGACTTAGTTTCATATAGTTAACTGTGTCCGGGCCGTAACTCATAAACCGTATGAAATATATTCATGAAACTTTACCAGTGCCTGCATCACACTGAGACGATGTGTCATGAACAAGGAAGACAACTCTTGCATTTTTGGTTTTTGAATTATTTCCGCTTGACTTAGTTCCATACAGTTAACTGTGTCCGGGCCATAACTCCTAAACCCTATGAAATATATTCATGAAACTTTACCAGTGCATGCATCACACTGAGAAGATGTGTCATGAGCAAGGAAGAAAACTCTTGCAGTTTTGGTTTTTGAATTATTTCCCCTTGACTTAGTTCCATATAGTAAACCGTGTCCGGGCCATAACTCCTAAACCATATGGAATATATTCATGAAACTTTATGGGTGCATGCATCACATTGAGACGATGTGTCCTGAAGAAGGAAGACAACTCTTGCATTTTTTGTTTTTGAATTATTTTCTCTTGACTTAGTTCCATTTAGTAAACCGTGTCCAGGCCATAACTCCTTAACCGTATGGAATATATTCATGAAACTTCACAGGTGCATACATCACATTGAGACGATGTGTCATGAACAAGGAAGACAATTGCATTTTTGGTTTTTGAATTATTTACGCTGGACTTAGTTCCATATAGTTAACTGTGACCGGGCCATAACTCCTAAACCGTATGAAATATATTCATGAAACTTTACCAGTGCCTGTTTCACACTGAGACGATGGTCATGAACAAGGAAGACAACTCTTGCATTTTTGGTTTTTGAATTATTTCCGCTTGACTTAGTTCCATACAGTTAACTGTGTCCAGGCCATAACTCCTAAACCGTATGAAATATATTCATGAAACTTTACCAGTGCATGCATCACACTGAGAAGATGTGTCATGAGCAAAGAAGAAAACTCTTGCATTTTTGGTTTTTGAATTATTTCCCCTTGACTTAGTTCCATATAGTAAACCGTGTGACTTAGTTCCATATAGTAAACCGTGTCCGGGCCATAACTCCTAAACCATATGGAATATATTCATGAAACTTTATGGGTGCATACATCAAATTGAGATGATGTGTCCTGAAGAAGGAAGACAACTCTTGCATTTTTGAATTATCTTCCCTTGACTTAGTTCCATATAATAAACCGTGTCCGGGCCATAACTCCTAAACCGTATGGAATATATTCATGAAACTATACAGGTGCATGCATCACATTCAGATGATGTGTCATGAACAAGGAAGACAACTCTGGCATTTTTGGTTTTTGAATTATTTCCACTTGACTTAGTTCCATATAGTTAACCATGTCCGGGCCATAACTCCTAAACCATATGGAATATATTCATGAAACTTTACAGGTGCATGCATCACACTGAGACGATGTGTCATGAACAAGGAAGACAACCTTGCGTTTTTCATTTTTGAATTATCTTCCCTTGACTTAGTTCCATATAGTAAACTGTGTCCGGGCCTTAATAATAACTTCATGGTATACCTGTTACAATTACATATAAACCCTTTTTCTGAATGGCATTTGGCGGGGGCATCCGTGTCCTATGGACACTTTTTCTAGTCATATAAAAGTAAAAAAAATTTTGTGTTTAAGTTTATATAGCCATATTATCAAGACCTTTTGTTAAATTTCAGTATTCCCTAATTGAAAGGTCCAGCTGATATAGCTATCAGCAAGGAATCTGTTGGTCTGTCCGCCCATCCGTTGAAGCATTATTCGTTCATACTTTATTTTTGTCTTAGGGTCAAAGTTTTTACGTTAAATTAAATAAGACCTCATATTTTGAAGACCCTTTGATGGATTTCATTCATATTTGGCATGATGGTAGATATAGCTCTAAAGTTTTTATTGGCACCATCCCCATCCCGGTGGTGACCTTTGGGTCAAGGTCACAGACTTCCAATTTTCATAAAAATGTCAAAATTTTTGTGTTTAAGTTTATATAGCTGTATCATCAAGACCCTTGTCGAATTTCATTTATATTTGACATCTTGCTATATATCCCCCTAGAGTCTTACTCCCCATGGTCCCCACCCCGGGTGTGACCGAGGTCAAGGTCACGAACTTAGACGTTTCATTTAAAAGTAAAAGTTTTTGCTTTTAAGTTTCTATGGCCATATCATCAAGACCTTTTGTTAAATTTTATTATCCCCTAATTGAAAGGTTGAGCGGATATAGCTATCAGCAAGCCATCTTTTTGTCTGTCCATCCATCAGTTGAAGCATTATTCATTCATACTTTATTTTTGTCTTAGGGTCAAAGTTTTTACATTAAAGTTTATAAGACTTTATATTATGAAGAGCCTTTGATGGATTTAATTCATGTTTGCCTGATGGTAGATATAGGGCAGAAGTTTTTATCAGCACCAACCCTATCCCGGGGAATAACGTTTGGGTCAAGGTCACGGACTTAGAATTTTCATAAATAAGTCAAAATTTTTGTGTTTATGTTTATATAGCTATACCATCAAGACCCTTTGAGGAATTTCATTTATATTTTACATGTTGGTAGATATATATCTAGAGTTTTACTCAGCATCATCCTTATCCTGGGGTATGACCTTGAGGTCAAGGTCACAGACTTAGAAATTTCATATAAAAGTAAAAAAAAAAAAAAAATTTGCATCTAAGTTTATATAGCTATATTATGAAGACCCTTTTGTTGGTTTCATTAATATTAAGCATGATGGTATATATAGGTCTGAAGTTTTTCTTCGCACCATCCCCAAGCTGGGGAATGGCTTTTAAGTCAAGGTCACAGACGTTTCATACAAATGTCATTTTTGCTTATATTATAAAGACTGATTTCACTAGTATATGGTGATAATTATAGGGCTAAAGTTTTATTTAGCTCAATCGCTGCACCTGCGCCTGACCTTTGAGGTCAAGGGCTTCATATTATGTGTGATTGAATTTTTTCAATGTTATAACATATAGTATACAACTGCCGTCTCCAGAGTCAAAGCTACATACTTTGTGCTCTTTAAAAAGTGGCGGTAGCGCTGGTCGGGGGTATATGTGCCCCACTGGGCACTTTGTCTAGTTCCATTGTTTTTTTATCATTTTTTTTTTCAATACTATTTTTTTCTTAACTATCCTTATTTTGCCTTTTAATAAGGCACCCCATAATTAGCTCTACTGGAGGTTGAGCTTATCCCCCAGGGGGACTGTCATTTGTTCATCTATATGTCCGTCCATAAATAATTTCTTGTTATTGCATCTCCTCCGAGACCTGGTCAGATTTTTTCGAAACTTGTCTGGGATGTTCCACTGGTGGTCTAGTTGTGCATGCCCCTATTTGGTTCTGGTCCAGTGACAAATATGGCAGCCATTGGCTATCCTGGATTTTCCGGTTATAACTTCTGTAACCAGTTGAGGAATTTCATCAAAATTTTGCAGATGGATTCCTCTCATCCCCTAGATGTGTCTTTGTGAAAATGATTCCAGTCCATTAACTAATATGGCCACCAGACAGCCATCTTAGAAATCACCACTTCCCCTTTATTTAACACTGTTACAATCTCCGACAACATGGGTCAGATTTTTTCTTTAAACTTGTCTGGGATGTTCCTCTGTTAGATTAGTTGTGCATGCCCAAATTTGGTTCTGGTTCATCAACAAATATGGCCGCTGTTGGCCGTCTTGGATTTTTCTCTTTATCACATCTCCTCCATAACCAATGGAAAAATTTTAACAAAATTTTTGCATATGGATTCCTCTCGACCCCTAGATGTTTCTCCGCAAAAATGATTCCAGTCTGTCAACTGATATGGCCGCCAGACGGTGAATTTAGAAATTGCAAATTCCCATTTACTTACAGATACTATCTCATTATCGCATCTCCTCCGAGACCACTTTTAGGATTTTTTCAAAACTTGTCTTGGATGTTCCCCTAGTTACCTAATTGTGCATGCCCGAATTTAGTTCCAGTCTGCTGACAAATATGGCTGCCGTCTGCCATCATGGATTTCTCTTGTTATTGCATCTCCTGAGTGCAGGAATTTCATTGAAACTTTTCATATGGATTCTTCTAAACCCTTAATGCATCTCCCCACAAAGGATTTCAGTTTGTCAGTTAATATGGCCATCGATGGCCATCTTAGAAATCATGACTTCCACTTTACTTGACACTGTCAATACCCTAGCCTACCCTACCCTACCCTACCCTAGCCTACCCTACCCTACCCTAGCCTACCCTACCCTACCCTACCCTAGCCTACCCTACCCTACCCTACCCTACCCTACCCTACCCTACCCTACCCTACCCTACCCTACCCTACCCTACCCTACCCTACCCTACACTACACTACACTACACTACACTACACTACACTACACTACACTACACTACACATAAATCATGAATAAAGCATTTGAGAAATTTAGAATTCACTTTGATTAACTTAAATTTGTTTGTATTTTTCCTATTCCTTCTTAAAATTAACCCTTAAAACACCAACAAGAGTTGTAGCAAGAGCAAAAACTTGAAATTTCATGTGAATTGTTTGACAGTTCATATGAAATATGAAGCCTTATTTCGGCTTGTGTTGGTACAACATTTCATTGCACAGACCATTTCATTGTCATTCCTTTATCATCTCAGTATGGCTTAAATAATGTTGAAAGAGCTGGAAGACACCAGGGCCTAGTTGTTCAAAGCATCGTTAGCTTAACAAGCCCATAAGTGGTCAAAATGTTAACTGTTCTAATAAGTACAATGACTAATTTGCAGTTATTTTTGCTGAAAAAAATGTGAGTAGTTTAAATGCAAAAGCTACTCACATTTTCAGCAAAAATATTAGCGTATTTGCCATGTTTAATGATCAAAGTTTTAATGATTTCTTAACTAACATCATCATTAGTTTCGAACAACAGTTACTGATGTATAGGCTGATCTTACTGAGCTTTCACTGTTTACAGGTCCTTTTCACATGTTGTACATAGCCTTTCTTTATCTGGACTGCTGAATAAGCTAATCTGGTCCTGTGGATTTGTGATTTATGTCAGGATCATGAGAAGACTTTTTAGTCTTTCACCCCAGAGTTTCTGAAATGGACTCTTCCATTTTTAATTCACCTGAACAGGTAATGCTCAAGATGAGCTATTGTGATCACACTGTGTCCATCGTCATCGGCATTGTCAACAATTTCTTTAAACGACAAATTTCAAAATAATTTGACAGAACTATTCCTCTTACATCTTTTTTCCAAAATTGCTGAAATGGTTCCACTCGGCTGAAAAAATGGCCACCAAAGCTAAAAATAGAAAAAATCTTTAAATGACATCTCCTCCTAGGACAGTGGCCCACCTTCAAAATAATTCCACAGAAAAGTTCTTCTTATGCTCCTATACCAAAGTTGCTGAAATGGTTTTGCTTCGCTGAAGAAGATGGCCTCCAGAACTAAAAATAGAAAAAAATTTAAACATCTCCTTCTAGACCAGTGGCCCGATTTCAAATGCTGGAGTACCCAGAGGAAAAACACCTGACCTTCTGTTGCATAACTTTGCATTTCACATGTGACCCAAGGGCTGGAACCTGCAGCGGTGAGAGAACTTATGTTTAAGAGTCAGGGCTCTTAAACACTAGGCCATGGAGGCCTGTCCTAAAGACTCTAAAACTTCTCTCATTAATTTTGTATATTTATGAAAACAGATCCAAAGCAAAACTACATCAATCAACAGACAGAAATCAAAACTACAGCTGGAATAAAGATATCAAAAGTTTTAGCCCCATCATATGAAAAGTATCTTCAGGCAGTTGAACCAAGAACATTTTGTTAGCCTGAGTACCCAAGAGCATCACTAAGCTCTTTCACTGTTGGCATACCTGTTCAAACAGCAAACAGGAAAGACTCTCAACAGACTGAATTACATAATAATAATTGCATGTCAGAAGGCACATTAAATTGTGCAGTGACTCTGGCCTAGTTAGCTGATTTTCTTGCTGCAAAAGTCACTAAGGTCACCCAGGTGTTTGTTTGGCAGTGACACTTGCATAATGCACTGGCTATTCCTCCACAAGCTATCTTGAGCTTAGGTGAGCAATCCAAGACCATCATGACCCTCTTGTTTAATTTTGGTTCATTTTTAGCTCGCCTGAACAGCGTTTGCGGAGAGCTATCGTACTACCCTCGGCGGCGGCGTTGGCGTCCACAAATGTTAAAGTTTTTGTTAAAGTTTTTAAGACCTCATTATGTCCTAACCTTATCACCGATTCGATTTACTTTGGTATGATTATACATATTGGTCCAAAATTTTGCACAGTACCATCCTCTTCACCCTAGGTCCTTTCAAGGTCAAGGTCACAGATTTGGAATTTTCATGTTAAAATTTTACATCAAAGGTTTTAGGACCACATTATTTTTTATTTGATTTACAAGCGCAAGTTGAGAGGAGCGATCCTGTCTGGTGACATGCTTGTTACAAGTAGGGGTTTCTTTCAAAAGTCAAACACATATGGCAAAAAGTATAGATTCAGATGAGATAGCTCATTATGAGCCAGCTCATCTAGATTGTTTGGCAAGGTAGCTATATTTTGGTCAGGGCTAAAAGGGTTTAAAATGCATTAAGTTAAGATGATTTTTTTTTTTTATTTCAGATACATTATGAAGCTTTTTTAAGAGTAGTTTTAGACTACTTTTATTTCAGGTTCATTATAAAGCTTTTAAAGAGCATAAAGCTAGACTACTGTTATTTAGGATTCATTATGAAGCTTTTTAAAGAGACATAAAGCTGGATTACTTTTTTTTCAGATTCATTATATAAAGCTAGACTACCCTTTTTTATTTCTGGTTGATTATTTGGGATTTTAAAGAGATGTAAAGCTAGACTACTTTTATTTCATGTTCATTATTAAGCTTTTTAAATAGACATAAAGGTAGACTAGTGTTATTTCAGGTTCATTATTAAGCTTTTTAAAGAGACATAAAGGTAGACTACTTCAAAAAGTGGAAACATTAGTTGATATGGCCTTACAAGCTTGTGCTGGAATGGAATACTTAGAAAGTCGAAGTTTTATCCACAGAGATCTTGCTGCAAGAAATTGTCTTGTTGGAGATAATCAAATAATCAAAGTTGCTGATTTTGGATTAGCAAGGTAACTTAACTTTTCTGTATACAAAAAAAAGTTATTGATGCACATATCAGAGAACATTTATGGGATAATTTTTCTTATTTTTTTTCCTCAGGTACAGCAATTAAATACTTTTACCCAGCTCCAGGGGTATCCGGATAAATATTTTTTTCTTATTTCACCTTAAACAAAGCGTGGGTATTCATTAGAAGTGCCTCTGTGAGGTACTAATGAGTATCCACAATATATGTTTTTTTGTGGAGCAATTAGAACAATATGTATACATTTTTGGTTGAAAAAAGTGCCTTATCTGGAGCTATGCTTTAATGTATTGCTTTGAACAGACACCATGATTCCGTTCACTTCATATACACATAAAAGACGGAGTTCTTATGGCACTCTTCCCATAATGCATGTTTAATTATTCACTTGTAAGTCCACTCTTTGTCTTAGATGATGTGTTTATGAGTGGTGCTTGTTATGTACAGTGTACTAGATGTTTAGCACCAGAATTCTTAATGATGTCAGCAAAGGCTGTTACAGATGAGTTTACAGATATAAGCATACAGCTTGACAATTAATTAAAAATTTGCACAATTAGTTTACCTTAGTGAAAGTTGCATCAGTTTTGGGCACGAGTTGAAGATAATGACTCTCTGGATCACATTTGATAGTGGAAAACTTGTTTATTGAAATGCAAGATATAGTAATAGAATGATGAAAAAAATAATATCGATATATCTTTATTGATAATAGGCAATCATTGGATTTTTATGCCCCCAATTTCGAAACCACTGGACCAATTGAAGTCAGATTATATATGGAACATCTATGCCTTGCAGGAACAAAAGGTTATATAATCGGTCCTGGTCACATGACCAAGATGGCCACCATGCCTATATATGTTTAAACCCTTTAAAAATCTTCTCCAGAACCGTAAGTTAGATGACCTTGAAACTTGGAACACAGCTAAAGGGACTTGAGCCCTACAAAAGATAAATAAATGATGACCTTGGGTTGACCTTGACCTATTTCACAACAAGGGCAACTTTGTTCATTTAGGCTTTTACATGGGAAAAGTCTGTACACACTTTCAAACATATACTCAGAAACCACTGGACCGATTGAAGTCAGATTTTATATGGAACGTATAAACATTTCATTTAGGCTTTTTCATAGTAAAAGTCTGTTCCCCTTTTTCGACTCTCGTATTTGACGACAGACAGTGGGTACCTTGTTTGGGTAACTCCTCATACAGTTTTATACCGATCAATTTGAAACTTTGCAGGCTTTTTTTTAATGGTCTGTTTATGTGCATGAGGTTTTTACATTATTGGCAAATTAATTTTTGTCACTTTTTTCGACTTTTGAAAAGCCATTTTAGGTGCTTAAGTATTACGGTCAGTGCATGTTAAAGGGAAAGTATATAGTTGGGGTCAGTGCATGTTAAAGGGAAAGCATATAGTTGGGGGCATAATGTTTTACAAACACATTTCCTAGTTTTTATTTTTTCTCCATGAAAACATGTAGTAGACGTGCCTTGGCTAGGTGCTTCTAATGAGTACAACATATGATGTTTTTGACAAATAAGAAAAAATATAAACATTTTTTGATTAAAAAATAGTGCCTTTTCTAGAGCTATGCCAAATGTTCTGACTAGGGAGGCCATGAAATTTGCTTTTTCTTTGTTGTAGAGGTACACTCTAAACATTGTTTTCTTAACTGAATATTGAAAACCACGCTATTTTAATTTTCTTTTTGTGTTTTATTACATTCTGTATTTATATAATGGTTTTAATGAGAATAAAATGCATACCGTAATGACCAATTGAGAAGGCTTCAAAAGATGAAGATGTATGCATTTTTATGTGTTGTTTTGAAGGGCTGTGATTTTTAAGGGCTAAGCCTTTCATTGTTTTTTCTGTCACTGGTATACTGATATGTAAAGTCCCATGCTTATTTTGGCCATGCCAAGCAAAAATGTGTCTTGGAGCATGTGCCAAATGCACAGATTTAGATTCATCCCACAAATGTACAGTCTCATACGGTCATTTGCTCTCTGTTGATACATGTGTATTCTATTGTGTCCAATGATTCTGTTAGCGAACTGCAAAGGCCTTGATCAGACTGCACAGATGCACAGGCTGATCTGGGCCATTGCTGTCAGCACATGTCCGAAGACACATTATTAAAGTGTTTCCTACAAGATTACATGTGTGTCCTGCAGAGACTCAAATGGGCCTGCATCCTTATAGGCTGATCAGAGTCTTCGCAGGACATTCTTTGGGTAGCCAATGATTCAAAAGCATCTTCAGGTTGACAGTGAAGACCCTGATCACCCTACCCAAATATCTTCGCTGAGCACGCATTCAATCTTGTAGGAAATGCTGTTCTCTGGCTCAAATGTCCCAACATTGAGGTATTCTTTAAGGAAAACTTATTATCCTTTACATGTATATATTTCTGTGGAAAAAAAAAACCATTTTTTTTCACAAAAATACCAAATGGTTCTTCATATATTGTATGTAATATATTTTAATAAATACTCATTGTTAATTGGTTAAGAGTGTCTGTTCAGAATTGTTGAGAAGCATCTGGGTGGCTGAGTGGTTAGGTCTCCAGTCTTCTGATCTTGAGTGAGTACCATCGATTCCAGTAAGTAGCCTCAAGCAGTATTTTGGTACAGAAATTACCTAGATAGGTAGGGCTGGACCCTAACCCTAACTCTAACTCAGTTTTTCTTTCATCTTGAGCTATGAGTACTAGTTATATTGCAGGTATGTGATAGATGATGAATATACAAGCTCAACAGGAACCAAATTCCCCGTGAAATGGGCACCACCTGAAGTTCTTAGTTATACAAGATTTAGTAGCAAATCTGATGTTTGGGCATTTGGTAAGTTTTATTGCAGTGGGCTAATTAGTTACCTGATTAAATTGACTTTGAATAAAGAGCTCCTGCTAGGCAATTTTTGGAAATAAAAATATCACTATTTTTGTGTCCCATTGATATCTTATCCTAGGATCTTATTTAAATTGGGTGAGAAATATTTATGTGCTGATATTCTTGAGCAAGTTTATTAATGTGCTAATATTTACTGACTGACATTTTATTATTTAAGCAGTATTATTAGGCTGACAGAATTCTTTTGTAGACGCATTGCTGTGGTAGATATTTATAGGCTAACAATATTCTTTCATAGATGTATTGAATTGGTGAATAATAACTGCCTGACAAAATATTTATAGGCTTAGGTTCAGTGCAGCCTTTCTTCAACAGTCAAGACATAAAGCTTCCTGTTGAAAGAAGGTGGTTGTTGTAGAGAATGTAATTATATAGTAAAACAGCACTTTGGGAGAAAAGTAGCTTTTATTAGCTCATCAGAGCCTAAGGCTCCGGGATAGATTATAGGATAGGCAGTGGTCTGTTGTCGGCATCTGCGTTATCAACATTTTCAAATGACATCTCCTCTGAAACCGTTAGGCCAGTTGAAACAAAATTACATGTGGAGCCTCCATGGGGACAGACAGACAGTAGATTGTTAACACTACCTGGCAACTGAGTCACATAAAGGCAGCTCCGCCTCCATGGGGTGGGGGAACAAAAGTTTGTTCATAATGTCTGGGTCACATGACCAAGTTGGCCACCATGCCCGTATATGGTAAAAACCTTTGAAAAATTTCTTCTCAGGAACCGAATGGCTGATGACTTGAAACTTGATATGTAGCATTAGGGACTTGGGCTCTACCAAGATTGTTCAAATGATGATCCTTGATTGACCTTGACCTATTCAACAGCAAGGTCACTTGGGCTATTGTATGGGAAAAGGCAAACAGTGGATTTTTCTGAAGCTATTGTAGCCTATGACATCAAAGTTGATATTTGCAATCAGCTTAATGATTTTTAGCTCACCTGAGCTCTGCTCAGGATGAGCTATTGTGATCACTTTTCGTCCGTCGTCCGTCCGTCCGTCCGTGCGTCCGTGCGTCCGTCCGTCCGTGCGTCCGTCCGTTAACATTTTCAAACGACTTCTCCTCTGAAACCGCTGAGCCAATTTTGCTCAAATTTCATATGGAGCCTCCTTAGGATGGGGGAACGAAAAATTGCTAAAATGGTTGCGGTCCGTTGACCAAGATGGCCGCCACGCCCATATATGGTAAAAACCTTTAAAAATCTTCTCCTCCAGAACCGAGAATGCCTTGGGGCTGAACTTTTGCAGGAATCATCGGGGACGGGAGGTCAACCAAAATTGCTAAAAGAATTGTCGTACGTTGACGTTTGACCTTTTTACGGCAAGGTCAAGTTTGCTTCCCTATGCATTTGTATGGGAAAAACCTTTAAAAATCTTCTTTTCCAAAACCCAGCATGCCTTATGGCTGAATCTTTGCATATATCTGTGGGAACAGGAGACCAAAATTGCTAAAATAATGGTGGTACATTGACATTTGACCTTTTTACGGTAAGGTCAATTTTGCTTCCTTATGCATTTGTATGGGAAAAATGTTCAGAATTTCAAAACTTCTCCTCTGGAGCCTCTGGGCCAATTTTGCTCAAATTTCATATGGAGCCTCCTTAGGGTGGGGGAACAGAAAATTGCTAAAATGGTCACGGTCCGTTGACCAAGATGGCCGCCACGCCCATATATGGTAAAAATCTTTAAAAATCTTCTTCTTCAGATCCGAGAATGCCTTGGGGCTGAACCTTTGCAGGAATCATTGGGGACGGGAGGTCTACCAACATTGCTAAAAGAATTGTCGTACGTTGACATTTGACCTTTTTACAGCAAGTTCAAGTTTGCTTCCCTGTGCATTTGTATGGGAAAAACCTTTAAAAATCTTATTTTCCAAAACCGAGCAGCCTTATGGCTGAATCTTTGCATATATCTTCGGGAACAGGAGGGCTACCAAAATTGCTAAAATAATGGTCATACATTGACATTTGACCTTTTTACGTTAAGGTCAATTTTGCTTCCTTATGCATTTGTATGGAAAAATGTTCAGAATTTCAAACAACTTCTCCTCTGGAGCCTCTGGGCCAATTTTGCTCAAATTTCATATGGAGCCTCCTTAGGTAGGGGGAACAAAAGATAGCTAAAATGGTCACGGTTCGTTGACCAAGATGGGCGCCATGCCCATATATGGTAAAAACCTTTATAAATCTTCTACTCTAGAACCGAGGATGCTTTGGGGCTGAATGTTTGCATAAATCATCGGGGACAGAGGGTCTACCAAAGTTGCTAAAATAATGGTCATACATTGACATTTAACCTTTTTACGGCAAGGTCAAGTTGCTTCCTTATGCATTTGCATGGGAAAAAACATTTAAAATCCTTAATCTCCAAAACCGAGGATGGCTTGTGGCTGAATCTTTGCATATATCATCTGGAACAGGCAATCTACCGAAGTTGCTAAAATAATTGTCATACATTGACATTTAACCTTTTTAGGGCGAGGTCAAGTTTGCTTCTGTATGCATTTGTATGGGCCCCATACATTTATATGGAAAAAATGTTGATAATTTCAAATGGCTTTTCCTCAGACGCCTCCGGGCCAGTGTTGCTCAAATTTCATGCGGAGCCTCCGTGGGCAGGAGAATGAAAGATTGCTAAAATGGGTATGGTCCATTGATCAAAATGGCTGCCATACCCATATATGGTAAAAACCTTTAAAAATCGTCTTCTCCATAACCAAATATGCCCTGGGTCCTAATCTTTGCACAAATTACGGGAGACAGGAGACCTACCAAAATTGCTCAAATGATGGTTCTATGTTGACATTTGACCTTTTTGCCTCCAAGGTCAAATTTGCTTTCCTATTTGTGTGGGCCCTATACATTTATATTGAAAGTATCGAAGTGACTTGTAGATCAACAGTAGTTAAAATTGTTCTGATTGGAAATCTGAGATGGCCATCATCTGGTTTATATTTATAATATTTCCCTGCCACTGTGCTGTTTACATGTATAAAATCACGATTCTTCAGAAACCACTTAGCCAATTTCCACCAAATTTCACATTGATCCTTCTGTTAAAATTCAGAAACCACTTAGCCGAATTCCACCAAATTTCACATTGATCCTTCTGCTGAAATGTGTTTGATAGTTTATTCAAATGATCATGCTCCATTGACTGTCAGGCTCATATATTCTTCTTCAAAACTAAGAACTGTTCAAATGATGATATTTTCATTAGTTGCGATGATAGGACTGGCAAAATGTTGCATAACATCTGCATGTCTGCAGTGGCTATGTCACTCAGGTGAGCGAATTGTGGACCGTGGGCCTCTTGTTAGCTCACCTGGGCCAAAGGCTCAGGATGAGCTAATGCAATTACTCCCTGTCTGTCGTCCATCCTTCGGCACCTTTAACCTACTTCTCCTCTGAAACCCCTGGGCCAATTTTCTTCAAATTTCGCCAGGAGCCTTCTGTTAATAGGGGATTGAAACTTTGCACATATGGTCGCAGTCTGTTAATCAATGATAAAAACACTTAAAAATCTTCTTCTCCAGAACCAAGAAAGCTTTGAGGCTAAATCTTGTTATGTAGCATTGGGGACTCAAGGTCTACCAAGTTTGTTCAAATGAATACCCTAGGTTGACATTTGACCTTTTTATGGCAAGGTCAAATTTGCATCCCTTTACATTTGTATGGGGAAAATATTGAAAATTGAGTTTCTCATAATGTATTAAAAAACCAGTGGCTGAAATAATGTATGATCAAAATAGCAAACCCTTTCAGTTACAATCAAAATTTTGTCCCCCCAGGCTTGTCTGCCCTTGCCCCTGAGCTGTATACATATATACAATCTTGTAATCTTTCAACGTCTTCTTCTCTGAAACAGCTCGACCAATTTTCACCAGATTTCACATAAGGCCTTCTGTCGAAGGCGTATAATCAATTTATTCGAACAATTCTGCATCATTAAACAAGATGGCCGCCATGCCCATATATGGTGAAAAACACTTAAAAATCTTCTTCTCCAGAATCAAGAAAGCTTCATAGCTGAATCTTGTTAGTTATATAGCATCAGGAATTCAAGGCCATCCAAGTTTGTTCAAATGATCCTAGGTTGACATTTGACCTTTTTACTGCAAGGTCAAATTTGGGTCCCTATGCATTTGTATGGGGCAAATATTGAAAGTTAAGTTTCTCATAATGTATTAAAGACCAATGGCTGAAACTTACAATGTATGATCAATATAGCAAACCCTTTCAGTTACAATCAACATTTTGTCCCCTGGATTATCTGCCCTTGCCCCTAATCTATATACATGTATAAATCTTGTAATCTTTAAACATCTTCTTCTCTGAAACAGCTTGACCAATTTTCACCAGATTTCACATAAGGCTTTTTGTCGAAGTCGTATTATCAGTTTGTTCAAACAGTTCTGCATCATTAAAGAAGATGGCCGCCATGCCTATATATGGTAAAAAACACTTAAAAATCTTCTTCTCCAAAACCAGGAAAGCTTCAAGGTTGAATCTTGTTATAAAGCATCAGGAACTCAAGGCCATCCAAATTTGTTCAAATGATGACCCTAGGTTGACATTTGACCTTTTTACGGCAAGGCAAAATTTGCATCCCCATGCATTTATATGGAGAAAATTTTGAAAATTCAGTTTCTCATAATGTATTAAAGACCAATGGCTGAAACTTAATGTATGATCAAAGTAGCAAGCGCTTTTAGTTACAATCAATATTTTGTCCCCCGTGGTTATCTGCCCTTGCTCCTGGCTATATACATGTATAAAATCTTATAATATTTAAACGTCTTCTTCGCTGAAACAGCTTGACCAGTTTCACCAGATTTCACATTAGGCCTTCTATTGAAGGCGTATTATCAATTTGTTCAAACGGCTCTGAATCATTAAACAAGATGTCCACCATACCTATATATGGTAATAAACACATAAAAATCTTCTTTTCTAGAACCAAGAAAGCTTCAAGGCTGAATCTTGTTATATAGCATTGGGGAAAAAAAGCTCTACCAAGTTTGTTCAACTGATAACCCTAGGTTGACATTTGACCTTTTTATGGCAAGATCAAATTTGTGTCCCTGTGCATTTATAATGGGAAAATATTGAAAATTCTGTTTCTCAAAATGTGTTAAAGACCAATGGCTGAAACTTACAATGTACAATCAAAGTAGCCAACACTTTTAGTTACAGCAAAAATTTTGTCTCGTGGGGCTATCTGCCCCTGCTCCTGGACTATATACATGTATAATGTCTCAAAATCTTGAAACGTCTTCTTCTCTGAAATAGCTTGACCAATTTTCAGCAGATTTCACATTGTTTGTTCAAATGGTTCTGCATCATTCAGCAAGATGTCCGCCATGCCCATATATGGTAAAAAACACCCAGAAATCTTCTTCTCCAGAACAAGGCTGAATCTTGATATATAGCATCCGGGACTTAAGGTCTACCAAGTTTAATTAAATGATGATCTTAGAATGACCTTTGACCTTTCTATGGCGATTTGCATTTTCATAATCTTGTATGGGGAAAATGTGGCAATACTGGAAGAAAGTAGATATGCAATGGCTGTTTTTACTCAGGTGAGCGAATAATGGCCCATGGGCCTCTTGTTTATAAATACCAATGGTCAGTCATTTATTGACCTTTGTCCTGGATGCCTCAGATTCAGTACTTCTATCTTCTTCTCCTCTAAAACTGCTGGGCTGATTGAAACCAAATTATTTTTGGAGCCTTTGTTGGATGGGGGAACGAAAGTTTATTAATGGGATCTGGGTCACATGATCAATATGGCCCATATGTTGTAAAAAACCTTTGAAAATCTTCTTTTTAGGAACCGAATGACCAGTGACCTTGAAACTTGGTATGCAGCATTGGGTACTTGGTTTTTACCAAATTTGTTGAAAATTTTCTTCTCAGGACTTGAAAGGCTGAAGACTTTGAAACTTGGTATGCAGCATTAGGGACTCTGGCCCTACCAGGTTTATTCAAATGGTGGCCATTGGTTGATCTTGACTTATTTAAAATATGAAAAGTAAGCAACTTATATCAAAATTTAAATACTGAAAAACAGAACTTTGAAAGTACAAAGTGCAAGTTCTCAGTTCAAAAGGGTTAAGGTCGCAGAAGCAGACTTGCTTGCCCACTTGAACTCTGATGAGCGCAGTGGCCATGGGCCTCTTGTTTGGAGGGTGACTGACGTTTACAGGTGACCATTAGTATAAGATCCATTGTATGAGCAATATTAATAGGGTGACTGTATTCTTTGTAGGTGTATTGCTGTTGGAAATGTTTATAGGCTGACTGTATACTCTGTAGGTGTATTGATGTGGAAAATATTTATAGGCTGACTATACTTTGTAGGTGTATTGATGTAGGAAATATCTATAGGTTGACTGTATACTTTGTAGCTGTATTGCTGTAGGAAATATTTATAGCATGATAGTATACTTTGTAGATGTATTGATGTAGGAAATATTTATAGGCTAATAGTATACTTTGTAGGTGTATTGAAGTAGGAAATATTTATAGGCTGATAGTATACTTTGTAGGCTTATTGATGTGGGAAATATCTATAGGCTGATAGTATACTTTGTAGGTGTATTGCTGTAGGAAATATTTATGGGCTGACTATACTTTGTAAGTGTATTAATGTAGGAAATATTTATAGGCTGATAGTATACTTTGTAGGTGTATTGCTGTAGGAAATATTTATAGGCTGAATGTATACTTTGTAGGTGTATTGATGTAGGAGATATTTATAAGCTGATAGTATACTTTGTAGGTGTATTGCTGTAGGAAATATTTATGGGCTGACTATACTTTGTAGGTGTATTGATGTAGGAAATATTTATAGGCTGACTGTATACTTTGTAGGTGTATTGATGTAGGAAATATTTATAGCCTGAGAGTATACTTTGTAGGTGTATTGCTGTAGGAAATATTTATAGACTGAATGTATACTTTGTAGGTGTATTGATGTAGGAAATATTTATAGGCTGATAGTATACTTTGTAGGTGTATTGCTGTAGGAAATATTTATAGGCTAATAGTATACTTTGTAGGTGTATTGATGTAGGAAATATTTATAGGCTGAATGTATATTTTGTAGGTGGATTAATATTGGAAATATTTATAGGCTGATATTATACTTTGAAAGTGTATTGATGTAGGAAATATTTATAGGCTGATAGTATACTTTGCAGGCATATTGCTGTTGGAAATATTTATAGGCTGATAGTATACTTTGTAGGTGTATTGATGTCGGAAATATTTATAAGCTGACTGTATACTTTGTAGGTATATTGAAGGATATATTTACAGCTGTCTGTATACTTTGTAGGTGTATTGATGTAGGAAATATTTATAGGCTGAATGTATACTTGAAGGTGTATTAATGTAGGAAATCTTTATAGGCTGATGGTATACTTTGTTGGTGTATTGGTGTAGGAAATATTTATAGGCTGACTGTATACTTCGTAGGCATATTGATGTTGGAAATATTTATGGGCTGACTGTTTACTTTGTAGGCATATTGATATGGGAAATATTTATAGGCTGACTATATACTTTGTGGGCATATTGATGTGGGAAACATTTATAGGCTAACTGTATTGTATCCTTTATAGGTGTATTGATGTAGGAAATATTAATAGGTTGAATGTTTTGTATTCTTTGTACATGTATTGATGTTAGAAATATTTATAGGCTGATTGTATTCTTTGAAGGTGATTGATGTGGGAAATATTTATAGGCTGACTGTATTCTTTGTAGGTGAATTGATATGGGAAATATTTATAGGCTGACTGTATTCTTTTTAGGTGGTGGGAAATATTTATAGGCTGACTGTATTCTTTTTAGGTGTATTGATGTGGGAAATATTTATAGGCTGACTGTATTCTTTTTAGGTGTATTGATGTGGAAATATTGTAAGCATACTGATACGGGAAATATTGTGTTGATTTACAAAATATTACTAGGTTCATAATATCCTTTTGTAAGCTTATTCATGAGGGAAATATTTTAGGCTGACTATATTCTTGTAGGTGTATTAATGAAGGAAAATATTGTTTGAAGGTTATTGATTTTACAAATATCTGTAGGTTGATAATATTCTTTTGTAAGCATATTGAGGTGGGAAATGTTGATTGGCTGACTGTATTCTTTGTAGGGAAAATATTTATTATTTGACAATATTCTTATAGGTGTTTTCATGCGGGAAATAGTTTTAGGGTGACAATATTCTTGTAGGTGTATTAATGTTGAAAAATGTATAGGCTGAAAATATTCTTGTATGTAGGAAATATTTTTAGGGCGATAGCATTTATGTATTCCCCACCACTGAAGGGTGTGTGGGGGGAGGGTAGGGGGTGATCCTGTCCGCATCAATGTCGGTGTAAAACTTCTTGTCCTCTCTGTAACTTAAAAACCCTTTGGAATATTCTGATTCTACTTGGAAGAAATGTAGATCAGGACAAGACAACACGTCATGTACAAGAATTACAACCCTGCCTTTCTTACTTTTGGAGTTATATTCCTTTATTAGCTCACCAGAACAAAATGTTCCGGTAAGCTATTCTACTACTCCCGGCGTCGGCTTCCACAAATGTTAAAGTTTTTGTGTTTAAGTTTTTTAGTAGCTCATTACTTTTTTATGTGTACATGGATTGAGTTCATATTTGGTATGATGATAGATACTGGGCTAAAGTTTTTATCTGCAGTATCAGCACCCATGACCGTGACCTTGGGGTCAAGGTCACAGACTTAGAATTTTGATTTTAAAGAATTTGTGTTAAAGTTTTAGGAGCTCATTACTTCTTTACCTTTGGATGGATTTAGTTTATACTTGGTATGGTAATAGATACTGGTCTCAAATTTTTAAAACAAAGTTTTTGTTTTAAAGTTTTTAGAAGCTCATTACTTCTTTACCTTTTGATAGATTTAGTTCATACTTGGTATGGTGATAGATACTAGTCAAAAGTTTCTATCAGCAGCATCATCATACATGATGTGACTTTGGGGTCAAGCTCACAGACTAAGAACTTTTATGTTAGTTTTTGCACTGAAGATTTTAGATCATCACTTGGTTGCCTTCAGATAAATTTACTGGAGACGGTATGGTGAAAGATATTGCTTTAAAGTTTTTATCAGCAACATCAGCACCTATAACCATGACCTTGGGGTCAAGGGTCACAGACTTAGAATTTTGATGTTAAAGATTTTGTGTTAAAGTTTGGATGGATTTAGTTTATACTTGGTATGGTAATAGATGCTGGACTCAAGTTTTTAGCAGCATCAGCCCTCATGACCATAACCTTGGGGTCAAGGTCATGGACTTTGAATTCTTATGTTAAGTTTTTGTTTTTAATTTTTTAGAGCTCATTACTTCTTTACCTTTGGATGGATTTAGTTTATACTTGGTATGGTAATAGATACTGGTCTCAAAGTTTTAGCAGCAGCATCAGCTCTCATGACCATAACCTTGGGGTCAAAGTTACAGACTTAGAACTTTTATATTAGCTTTTGCACTAAAGATTTTAGATAACTACTTGGTTGCCTTTAGATGAATTTGGTATGGTGATAGATATTGCTTTAAGTTTTTATCAGCAACATCAGGACCTATAACCATGACCTTGGGGTCAAGGTCACAGACTTAGAATTTTAATGTTAAAGATTTTGCGTTTAAGTTTTTAGAAGCTCATTTCTTCTTTACCATTTGATGGATTCAGTTCATACTTGCTGAGGTCAGAGATACTTGTCTAAAAATTTTATCAGCAGCATCAGCTCCCATGACCCTGACTTTGTTTCTGTTATGGGTCTGAAAATTTGCCTTTGCGCAACTAAGTCAAAGCGCGACTTCCGGTGAGCTATCCTGTCAGGCAACAAGTCTTATTTTGTTTGAAATAGATTTTGTGTCTACTCTGTCACTCGAATACTCTTCGGAATATTTTGATGGTACTCGGTAAAAATGTAGAACAGGACATGTCATGTACAAGAATGAGAACTCTCCATTCTTACTTTTGCCATTATCTCCCTTTGTTATACTTGACAGTGATGTGATTATGCATTGATTTCGTGTCGGCTCTGTAAGTTGAACACCCTTTGGAATATTTTTATGATACTTGGTAGAAATGTAGAGCAGGAGAAGACGGCACATCACGTACAAGAATGACAACTCTGGCTTTCTTACTTTTGGAGTTATCTTCCTTTGTTTTGTTTGTAATAGATTTTATGTCCGCTCAGTAACTGGAATACTCTTTGGAATATTTTGATGGTACTTGATAGAAATGTAGAACAGGATGAGATGACATTGAGATCTATTTTTCACTTCTTCTCCTGAACTGAAAGGCCAATTCAATCGAACCTGGGTACGAAGCCGTAGATTAAAAATAGCTAAAAATTGTCCTGATAGGAAATCCAAGATGGTCACCATGCAAGATTGCAAGATGGCCACATGGCCATCTTGAATGGTGGCCATCTTGAAAATCTATTTTTCCCTTCTTCTCCTGAACAGAAAGTCCAATTGACTCGAATCTTGGTAGGAAGCATAGGGGTGACTGATAGATCAAAAATAGCTAAAATCGTTCCGATCGGAAATCCAAGGTGGCCGCCATGGCAGCCATCTTGAAAATCTATTTTTCATTTCTTCTCCTTAACCGAAAGGCCAACTGACTTGAAACTTGGTAAGAATCATCAAGTGACTGATAGATCAAAAATAGCTAAAATCTTTCCGATCGGAAATACAAGATGGCTGCCGCAGTTGCTATCTTGAAAATCTATTTTGAACTTCTCCTGAATAGAAAGGCCCATTGACTCGAAATTTGATTGGAAGTATTGGGGTTACTTGTAGATCAAAAATAGCTAAAATCATTCTGATCAGAAATCCAAGATGGTTGCTCTAGCAGCCATGTTGAAAATCTGTTTTGAACTTTTTCTCCTGAACCAAAAGGGTAATTGACTCAAACTTCATTGGAAGTATCGAGGTGACTTGTAGATCAAAAGTAGCTAAAATCATTCTAATTGTAAATCCAAGGCGGCCGCCATCTTGAAAACCAATATTGAACTTCTTCTCTTGAACCGAAAGGCCAGTTGACTCAAACCTATCTGGTAATCAGGTGAGCGATACAGGGCCATCTTGGCCCTCTTGTTATGATACTTGGTAGAAATGTAGAATAGGATGAGATGACATGTTGCATAGAAAAGTGACAACTATGGCTTTCTTATGTTTGGCGTTATTTCCCCTTCATGTTTTTGAATTTTAGTCCACTCTCTAACTTGAATACCCTTCACAATATTTTTCTCTGTAGGCTGACAATATTCTTGTAGTTGTATTGATGCAGGAAATATTTATAAGCTGACAGTATTCTTGTAGGTGTTTTAATGCTGGAATTATTTGCATGGTGACAATATTCTTGGGGTATTAATGTGGGAAATACTTATAGGCTGACACTATTCCTGTCGGTGCATTGAATCAGGAGTTATTTATAGGGTGATAATACTTTTGTAGATGTATTAATGCAGGAAATATTTATAGGGTAACAATATTCTTGTAGGTGTATTAATGCAGGAAATATTTATATGGTGACTATATTCTTGTAGATGTATTTATGTGGGAAATATTTATAGGGTGTATATATTGTTGTAGGTGTATTAATGTGGGAAATATTTTTATAGGTGTATTGATGCAGGAAATATTTAGAGAGTGACAATACTCTTGTAGGTCTATTAATGCAGGAAATATTGATAGGGTGATGATATTCTTTTAGGTCTATTTATGTGGGAAATAATTATAGGCTGATTATATTCTTGTAGGTGTATTAATGAGGGAAATATTAACAGGCTGACTATATTCTTAAAAAGGTGTATTAATATGGGAAAATTTTATAGGCTGACAATATTCTTGTAGGTGTATTAATGCAGGAAAAAATTAATAGGATGGCAATATTGTTGTAGGTGGTTTAATATAGGAAATATTTATAGGGTGACAATATTCTTGTAGGTGTATTAATGTGGGAAATAGTTATAGGCTGACAATATACTTGTATGTGTATTAATGTGAGAAATATTTACAGGCTGACATTATTCTTGTAAGTATAGTAATGCAGGAAATATTTATAGGGTGATAGTATGTTTGTACATATATTAATGCAGGAAATGTTTATAGGGTGACAATACTCTTGTAGGTGTATTAATGTGGGAAATTGTACATGTACGGTGGATGTATTGATTTGGAAAATATTTACTGAGTACTATTTTTTTTTTGTAGGGTTATTGATATGGGAAATGTTAACTTACTGACAATTTTCTTTTGTAGTTATTAGGATATATGAAATATTTACATGCTGAAAATATTTTTTTACAAGTTTATTGGTGTGAAATTATTTACATGCTGACAATACACTTTTGCAGGTGTGTTGATGTGGGAAATATTTACTGGTGGAATGATGCCTTATGATCAGATGCGAAATGCGGAAGTTGTGGACTTTGTATGCACCAGTAAGAAACGACTTGCTAAACCTGAAGCTGCACCAATGATTGTTTATTCTATAATGTTAGACTGTTGGGATGAAGTAAGTTTCTTCTTAGTTGATTAAACTACTCATTATACTACTGTTCATAAGTCCTCATTTCTTTCACCCAAGATCCCAAATTCCCTCTTCATCCTCTGCCCTTCTATCCAACTCTCTCCCTCGTTCACTCCCATTTTTCCTTCAGTAATACAAATGTTATCAGATGCTATATAGGGATTTATTTGTTTCTTTTTATTCATCAGTCTGTCAGCCTTAACATTCATCTCCATTTTGGACTAACTACAAGACCTACAGAGATAAAATTTAGCGTGCACTTCCTACAATGAAGCACATTATAGAAGTTTTTGATTGGACAAAGACTCAAACATTGCAGTGACATTCTGTTACCTTGACCCATAGAGTGTGAGAAGTGTCTAGTCACCTGAATGGGAGAAGATGTAAGAGATAGCAGCTCCATTCTGAGAAATATCAGATCATCTAACTCTACAGTAAGAAGCACTTGAAGAGTCTCCAAGCGGAACTAGAATGCGCAGTCAATGGCATGCCATCGCATAATCCCCCTCTGTGCTGATCTTGCTAATAGCGTGAAGGAAGGATGGATGGACGGATGGACAGACTTGCTTATGCACACCCTTACCATGACAGGAATTCATGTAGCAAGTTTGCTTAAATTCCGCCCAGTGGTTTAGGAGGAGATAATGTGATGAACAGAAAGACGGATGGATGGAAAAATAATGTTGCTCTTGTACATCCTTACCGGGTCTAGAAAAACTGCCCGCTGGAAAACTGCCCCTTTGAGGCTGAATCTTGGGATATAGCATCTCGGACTCAAGGTCTACCAAGTACATGTATTTTAACTTCATAATACATTAACCTATAGATAATGTGCTATTCTCTTCTGTTTTTCACACCTTCCACAGAAAAAACGACCTTTCAGTCGTTAATTAAAGTCTTAAACTAGAAGGTCCCTTAGGTAGTTACCTGTGTGACGTAACTCCTCCCGCTCAATTGATCACGTGTCAGTTTCTTTTCTGTGGACACAGAAATTCAACAAGGAGTTTTACCTGTGAAAGAAATTTGGATTATTTCTATTCCTCACGGATAAATTTCTGTATCCTTGTGTTTCTTTTGTTTCTTTATCACTCCTTTCACTAACCATGTTATTATTTAAAAATTTTCGATTGTCGAATCCTTGCATTTATTGACTGGCTATTTCGACATGCGTTTTTGCGACTCTCGCTATAATCGGCACAACGCTCGTGTGCGGTCGGTTCGGAAGTCGTGTTTTCTTATATCAAAAATTTTAACTTGTTTCTTTTTGTTCCAGATTATTCAGTGATGCGACATGCTATACCTGGACTGTTACTGGATATCTTGCGAGTTGGCGAAGATTTCTATGGTGGAGAAGCTGATTAGTAAAGAACTTGTCAACCCTTATGGGTTATACGACAATTCTTTACTGATGGGAGCCCCACCCCATATGGTTATACTGCCGGGGTAAGACCCATCAAGGTGGCTTCTTATGGATGCTTTAGTATCCAAAATAAGTCTGAGTCCACCAGTCACCGGTCACCAGTCACCGGTCATTCATCATCAGCTTCACCAGGCACCAGTCACCGGGCATCCAGGCATGGATAAAATCACCGGGCATTTCTTACCGGTCACAGGTCATCCAGTCACCGGTCATCCAGGCATGATAAAATCAACGGGCATTTATCACGGGTACTAGTGTCCGGTCATTGTGATGGATTACTAGTTACTCCATCAATTACGAGTACTAGTGTCCGGTCATTGTGTTGCATTATTAGTAACTCCTACCGGGCAACAGTTACGAGTACTAGTGTCCGGTCATTGTGCCGAATTATTAGTGACTTCACTGGGCAACAGTTACTAGTACTAGTGTCCGGTCATTGTGTTGCATTATTAGTCACTCCTACCGGGCAACAGTTACAAGTACTAGTATCCGGTCATTGTGCCGAATTATTAGTGACTTCACTGGGAAACAGTTACGAGTACTAGTGTCCAGTCATTGTGTCGAATTATTAGTGAATTCACCGGGCAAACAGTTACGAGTACTAGTGTCCGGTCATATGTCCAGCTACTAGTGTATACCACTGGCAAGTGGTTATGATTACTAGTATCCAGTCATTGTATTGGATTACTAGTGACACCTACTGGGCAATAGTTACAAGTTCTAGTGTCCAGTCATTGTGTCGGATTACTAGTAATTGGGTAACAGTCACTAGTCCCAAAACAATCTATTATTGTTCATAGAGCTTTATAGATAAGTCAAGTCAATGGATATAGGTTATAAAATGAAATACATAGTAACATTTTATATAATAAATTTCTGTACAGTCTTTCCTGAATTAAGACTAGAATTCTAAATATTCCATTGACTTATTATAGAAGTGTAATTCTATTAATATTTTAAATTAACTTATGCAATTTATCTTTTTCATTCGCTAGAAAGAGGTTAACTTCCGATTCTAACGAAAATTCATCGGGCAGTAGTTTCGTAGACTAGTGCCAGGTCATTCTAACGAAATTTCACCGGGCAGTAGTTTCGTAGATTAGTGCCAGAGCATTGTGTCAGATTACTAGTGACCGAGTAGTAGTCACTAGTCCTCGCTCAATATATGTTTATTCATTGCGCACTATAGACATGTCTAGTCTTGGGTTATAGGTTATAGAATGACAGTGATGGGTTCTAATACCTAGTAGCCCCTTATATTGTTGAACTCTGTCAAGTCATTTTTGAACTAGACTTAAAATTCTATATATATATTTATTCTTGAAAATGAATTAAGAATTATCGGTTACGATCAAATTCGCAATTCATTCACAAAGTGTAGATGATACTTCCATCTATAATTATATAATTTATATCTCTTTTTATTCGTTACAAAGAGATTAACTTCTTACATATTCACCTTATTCGACTGTAAGACAAAGGTGAACTCTATAAAAATATCCTTATTTCTAAGAAGAAAATATACACGAAATCTAAAATTTCTACATGCTCCCAATATGTAATCAGCATGTAATCTATGGAGTAAATTGACAAGAAAGTAGTAATAGATCCTTTCTACTTTCTATTAATATTTCATTCATAAGGTATCGGAAATCTACACGAATCAGATAAATAAATTAACAGTTTATTTATTTATCCGCTACCTCTCTAGATTACTACGATTTAAAATTCTAGTTGAGGTACATATTTTCCTTTTGCCTTTCTACATGGAAAATAGTTGATCCGTTAAGCTATTATTCTATTTTATACCATCTTTTGATTGATTATATAAGAGTCTAGATCATTGAGCTCTGTCTAAACTCTGCTGTAAAATAATAAATAAGAAGAAAATTTTATATTTAGGCATAGATATAATTCGATACGTTCTTTACTTTGCCTGTTTTATTTTTTCTTCTGGATCATTTAAGACTACGATATCAATATACCAGATAATTTTGTCTCAGTAAGAATCTATTACGCTGAAGATTCTATATCTTGGAATAATAACTTTATTATGATTATGATTAGAAATTATTTAGAAAGGTTTAAAACTTATAATTACTAGACCCAATTAATCCTCGTATATTATAGGTCTACTTTATCTTTATTGAGGAATACTTTTGCTTCGACTAGCTCTATACCTCTAATATTTTATTTATAACTAGAGTCCATGTCAATCAAAATTTTCTCGCATAATAATTTTCTTTTGATATTGACAATGGATACATATTTAGTAAAGGCATTAATTATTCAGAACGTGACAGATTATTATTGCCTAAATTAGATATTATATACAATACTTTCCTTTTGATTTTTTTATTGACTTTGTAACTATTCAGAAACTGCCAAAGTCAATCATTTCCTTCCTCTAAACTTACCGAAGCCTTAGATTATGTTGATATATATTTTTAATATATGCTTAGAGGTTAATTAACGAGAGTTTACCTCATAATAGCAGATATTATCATATTCATATTAATCAATGTACGGTCTAGGCTTAGACAAGAGGGAAAACATCCTTAATTACGAGCCGGTAAAGAATTAAGATACACTTAATTATCTCTTTACCCCTTCTTTATGTTTACATTCGTATAAGGGATCATAGTAATTCTCGCTAAGAGTTCAAGTTCAGTTTGCGAATAATGCAAAGATTAATCTTGATTTCCAGTCTGCATCAAAAATGGTCTATATATATAGATAAATATCTTTTCCTAAACTGGATATTTATTTTTTTCCACACAATTAGTCATTTCAAGACGTTTCGATGATTTTGAAATGCACTGCTTCAATTTATAATATAGAATATGTTTATATAAACTTCACAACGTAGTAAGTGCTGCACCTATGTTCCTGGTCAGATCTTACTCTTGTGATATGTTTTCGAACATACTGAAAGTTTTTTCCGATTATACATTCGGTAAATAAACTTTCGAGTAGCATTTATGCTTTTAAACATTCAGATTATTTGATAATAGTTGGAGATAATATATTATACCGATATTTATATATCTATCTTCATTATTTATCTTTCTTAACTTACTTTTAAGTTAGATTGACCTTTTCGCTACGTTCCAGGTTTAAATCTAGCTAACATTATGGACCAGTCACTTTTTTATTTCCTAAACAATATTTTAACAGTTTTCTCAGTATTCAGAGCATAATGACTTCATGAATACTTGGAAATAATTCAATTCTACGCTTGTTAATCTAAGCCTAAAACAAGCCCTAGTTTTTAGAATGGATATTATCCTTCGATTCAGTTCATGGAGATACATCCATTTAGATCCCGTTATCTCTATTTCAATCATACAAAATTCTAATGACTTAGTACTCTTTTTCTACGTACGAATACAGAATATCGAGTCACTGTTGCTGCATATTGGTTAAACAAATTTTATCTTAAACCTATATGACATTAAATTAATTATTATCTCTTTCATATTTATACATGTTTTTACCCTACCGTCAGGGATCATGGTAATAATATTATTTTATTACTCTCTATGGTTTATGCATAGATCTCGAGAGTATATATATATATATGTATATATATATGTATATATATTTTTTCTTCATGAATTCATTTGCGAGTACGTAATTTGATATTTCAGGAATTACCAATTATGCAGACATAGATTTTATTTTATTAATATTCAATTCTAAAAATTAGATCGAATATTTATCTATAAAATTCTGGCAGAAATTTTATAGCGAGTTATATGTTTAATAATTCCTTGCTTAATAAATAGTTACGCTTAACCATTTATTTATAGCAGGAATTTGTTCAGTAGTATAATTTTAATTTAGTATTCATATATTTCTTACTATTCTTAAATATGAGTATAGAATAGTAATACTATCTCTTTACTTATAAATTAAGTGTTTTAGAGATTATTAATCAGTACTATTGTATAATCTTTCTTCAGAGATTATCACACTATTACTTTTTCTCTGAGTCCTTCTCTTTTTATGAACATTTTGATTTGTCATTACAAAGTGGACTTTTTAACATTTCTTGATTTCCATGATTATTTACTCAGGAGTACTTTTCATGGCAATCTTCTGGTATAGAAAGATTCTATCCAGCTTATTTATTATTGCTTAATCTTATCAATACAGTAAGATTTAGCCAAACTATGACCATCTTACAGTTAGCTGCGATCAACCTTATTCTTATCTCTCTTATTGTCTGTCAAACTCTAAGTTATGATGTTGACAGTTTCTTCTTTATTATTTTGTCAGGACATCAAACGCTTTTATATGTCTATGACAAAACTAATTATCAATGGTTTAGGTTGCTTTTTCTTCCCAGCAGTTTTATGCAAACTCTGTATTATTTTATTGCTTGACTAAAAATTCGTAATACAATTAGTCTAGCAATAGTTTTAACCATTATGTTTGTCTATACCTTTTTCTTCTGATGGATAACTGAATTATAGTTAAGTTAACTCCATCTACTTTTATTATCTCCCCTTCTTTAATTTGATCAAAGGGGAATAATTATACAACATTATGGTTATTTTAAGTCTATGTCGGTTCATCGGAAACTGTCCTATCGCTCCAATTAACAGAATCTAATTAGTTTATAATTCTAATAGCTTAGACTATTACAATTAGATAGCTTCACATATCCAGAATTTTATCCAAAATATCTACATATGTCAGTTATCTATAGGAAACTCCACCGAGTAGACTTTTCCTTATTTATTCAAGACCCTAGATAGACTACTTACAGTGTATGGTTTTGGCTTTTTGTTTTACAAATTTTGTTATGAAAATATTATCTCTATATTCCTAGCTTACTTTGCAATGGAATATTTATGTTATGTCTCAATGACTCCTTTTTCTTTTTGAAGACAATTGTTGTTTCCCAAAAAGAAAAAAAAGGTGGGGGAGGGGGGGGGGGGGTGTGGGGGGGGGGGCCAATGTTAGGTCTCTGAGACTTAAGAACTGGCTTCCTCTAGAGTCTACTATTATATATAAGGTTGTTAGATCATAACACCTTAAAGATATGCTATTTTGTGAATCTAGATCATTCTTTCTATTAAATATAGAATTAGAATGTATCTGATTCCTTAGAGTTTCCTGAGTCTTTAACCAGAAGTGGTGAGATATTATTGGTGTTAGAATTAGGAGAGCACCTCCCTCGTATTCTGCAAATTCTAGCACATTATCTATAGGTTAATGTATTATGAAGTTAAAATGAAGTTTTTTAAAAGTAAAACATATTTTAACAAGTAATACTTAACCTATGTCTATTGTTTTACACATAAAAAAAACTGACACGTGATCAATTGAGAGGGAGGAGGTACGTCACACAGGTAACTGCCTAAGGGACCTTCTGGTTTAAGACTTTAATTAACGACTGAAAGGTTTTTTCTGTGGAAGGTGTTAAAAACAGAAGAGAATAGCACATTATCTATAGGTTAAGTATTACTCATTAAAATATGTTTTACTTTTAAAAAACTTCATGTTCAAATGATAATCTTAGGATGACCTGTGAAGTTTTTACAGCAAGGTCAAATTTGTGTCCCCATACTTTTGTATGGGGAAAATACTAGAAAATCATTTTCTCAAAATGTATTAAAGACTATAATAGCTGAAATTTACAATGTATGACTAAAGTAGTAAGACATTTTAGTTACAGTCAAAATTTTCCCCTGGGACTTAGCTGCCCTTGCCCCTGGGCTATATACATGTATAAAATTGTGTAATCTTTAAACATCTTCTTCTCTGAAAGCGCTCGACCAATTCTCACCAGATTTCACATGGGCCTTCTGTCAAAGGGATATTGACAATTTGTTCAAATAGTTCCAGCTCTAGATATGGTGTTTTTTTTTTGTTTGTTTTTTGTGTGTGTGTGTGTTTTTTTTTTTATAAAGTATTGACCTTTTTTATTTGTTTCTCAAAAAAGAACAACAAAATGCTTGTTTTAGTCCTCATTAAAAGTGCATCATGAAGGTACTTTTAATGAGTACCCACAACATAATGTTTTCTTGGAGTAATGTGATAATCTTTATCTGGCTATCTCTCTTATCTAGAGCAATGAGTTTGTTTGCAACAGACAGTCTGGAAACAGTGGACAGTTAGATCTCAGCATTTATCTCCCATGATATATCTGTGTAGACAAAAGTAGCAATAGCATCAGGGACAAAACAAATTGAGTGAATGCTCCAAGCAGGTTAACCTTTGTCCTGCTCAACCCAGATATACCCTGCCTTTGCAAACAGTGTAGATCCAGATCAGTTGGCTTCTGAAGAAGCCAACTGATCTGGATCTGCACTGTTTGCCATTAAGTATGTGAATTTATAGCAACAATCCAGATCAAGTAATCTGATTGGCTGAGAAATTGGAAGTGGGTGTGGCATATTAATTTATTCAGTAGGACAAGGGTTAATTGGGGACAATTCAGTAGGACAAGGGGACTTGATACACCAGATAGATTTGGGGTGGTCGGGTGGTGTGAATGTGTCATGTATCTTATGTCACTGGGGCATCCAGCTGATATTGGCTTACAGTTGGGCAAGGCCTGCTATCCTTGTAGCGGGTAAGAGTAGGGAGGTGATGTTTTTATTTCTTCTGTTTTTTCACTTTCATTCCTGTTCCTCTTTCTTCCCTGTCCCTCTCTTTCATCTCTTCTGCTATCTCTTCTGTCACTTTTCTCCCTTTCTCTGGGAGACGACACAAAATGACCCACAAGGGTTGATGTGTCGTTAAACCCCAACACAATCAAAAACACCAGATAGATTATTCACCACTCTACAACAGCCACCTATACACAACAGCTAATCTTACACATTTCTCAAAACTGGCTGTAATAGAGAGGTACTGAAAAAGAAATCTTGTAATTTCTGTGTTTTTTAATACCCCGCCACACGATAGTGGCAGGGTATTATGGTTTCATGTTGGATGTCCGTTTGTCCATCCATCCATCTGTCCATCAGTCGTATGTCTGTCTGTCCATCCGTATTTCATTTCCGGATAACTTGAGTAAACATCAGTGGATTTTTACCAAACTTGGTGTGTGCATTGATATTGTGGAGATCTGGTTTGGAATTGCTAATGAGAAAATTTCGTCAAATTTTGATGGAGCCGAGACATATTTTCGTTTGCGGACGATGACTTGAGTAAATGTCAAGGGATTTTAACCAAAATTGGTACATGCATTGATATTAAGGAGATCTGGATGGGATTGCTAATGGGCAAATTTTGTCAATTTTTGATAGAGTTGTCTGCCCACAACACAATAATTGTGAGGTGTTATCGTTTTACGTTTTTATTTCTCTTTTGGTATAAATAATCATTTCTTGCTTCAACCAGCTGGGAGGCTCTCCAAGGGGTGTACCATGTTCCCTAAAAATAATCAGTCATGTTCCTTTGTTCCTTAAAAGTGATTTTCATAATTTTCATGTTTGCTGCTCCCCAAAATTAGTTTCATTCCCTTGTTCCCTTAAAATTTTTGCAAATGTTTCTTTGTTCCCTGAAAACAGATGGGCATGTTCTTTTGCTCCCCTCAAACCTTGGATAGCCCTCAGCTGAGATGTCAACATTACACTTTTTAGGTCACCAGAGCCAAAAGCTCCTAGGGAGCTTTTACTATAGTCTGGCCTGTTGTCAATTGTTTGCTTCTTCGACGTCGTCTGTGTTGTCAAAATTTTCAAACAACATCACCTCTGAAACCACTGGGCTGATTCAAACCAAATTACATGTGGAAACTCCATGGGATTGGGAAACAAAAGTGTGCGTAAGGTCTGGGTCACATGACCAAGATGGCCATCATGCCTGTATATGGTAAAAACCCTTTAAAATTCTTTTCTCAGGAACAGAATGGCTGATGACCTTGAAACTTGGTATGTGACATTTTTGTTGGCGGCCCTATCAAGATTATTCAAATGATGTCCATTGATTGACCTTGGCCTATTTTATGGGAAGGTCAAATTTGGTTACTTAGGCTTTTGTATGAGGAAAAAGGCAAACAGTGGACTTTTCTGATTCTATTGTAGCCTGACATCAAAAGTTGACTAATGCAATAAGCCAAACAAACTTTTAAAACAATTCTAGGTCATAAAAGGTATAGGTCATTACTGACCTTTGTCCTGGATGCCTCAGATTCAGTATTTTTAACTTATATCAAATGACATCTCCTCCAAAACTGCTGGGCCGGTTGAAACCAAATTACATATAGTGCTTCCATGGGGTGGGGAAACAAAAGTCTATTCGTAAGATCTGGGTCACATGACCAAAATGGCCCATATATGGTAAAAACCCTTTAAAAATCTTCTCAGGAACCAAATGGCTGATGACTTTGAAACTTGGTATGCAGCATTGGTGCCTCAGGCCCTATCAAGGTTGTTCAAATGATGACCCTTGATTGACCTTGACCTATTTTACAGCAAGGTCAAATTTGGTCACTTAGGTTTTTTAATGGAAAAAATGCAAAATAGTGATTTTTTTCTGATTCTGTTGCCTGTGACATCAGAGTTGATTTATGCATTAAGCTTAATGAACTTTTATAAATACCAAAGGTCTACGTCATTTACTTTCCCCGGGTTCTCCGTTTTTCACCCACCTTTGATGAAAGATCGGCTCAATACAAGTGGAATATTCTTGAAAGGGCCGTAAAACCCAAATCAAAAAAAAAAAAAAAAAAAAAAAAAAAAAACAGATCAAAAATAGCTAAGGCAGCCATCTTGAAAATCTAGCTTCTTCTCCTGAACAGAAAGGCCAATTGACTTAAAACTTGGTAGGAAACATTGGGGTGACTTGTCAATCATAAAGAGCAAAAATTTTTCTGATCAGAAATCCAAGGTGGCAGCCATCTTAAAAATGTATTTTTTACTTCTTCTCCTGAACTGAAAGGCCAATTAACTTGAAACTTGGTAGGAATCATCGGGGTGGTAGATCAAAAATAGCTAAAATAGTTCCCATCGGAAATCCAAGATGGGTGCCATCGCCGCCATCTTGAAAATCTATTTTTTGCTTCTTCTCCTGAACCAAAAGGCCAATTGACTCAATACTTTGTAGGAAGCTAAGGGTGACCTGTAGGTAAAAACTAGCCAAAATCGTTCTGATCAGAAATTCAAGATGGCCACCATGGCCCATGTCTTGGAAATCTAATTTGAGCTTTTTCTCCTGAACCGAAAGGGCAAATGACTCAAAACTTGGTAGAAAGCATCAAGGTGACTTGTAGATCAAAAATAGCTAAAATCGTTCCGGTCAGAAATCCAAGATGGCTGCCATGGCCACTATCTCGGAAATCTTCTTTGCTTTTTTTCTCCTGAACCGAAAGGCTAATTTACTTGAAACTTAGTAGGAAGTATGTTGGTGACTTGTAGATCAAAAATAGTTAAATTTGTTCTGATAGGAAATCCAATATGACCACCACAGTCACCATCTTGAAAATCTATTTTGAAATTCTTCTAAACAGAAAGGCCAATTGACTCAAAACTTGTTAGGAAGTATCGGGATGACTTGTAGATCAAAAATAGCTAAAATCATTCTCATTAGAAATCCAAAATGGTCATCCTAGCAGCCATGTTGAAAATCTATTTTGAACTTTTTTTATCCTGAAAGGCCAATTGACTAGAAACTTCATTTGAAGTATCAAGTTGACTTGTAGATCAAAAGATGCAAAAATCGTTCTGATTGGAAATCCAAGATGGCCTCCATCTTGAAAATTTATATTGAATTTCTTCTCTTGAACCAAAAGGCCAATGATTCAAAACTTGTCTGTAAATTAAGTGAGTGGTACATGGCCATCTTGGCCCTCTTGTTCTGAAGTTGGTATAGCTTTTGACATCAAAGTTGATTTATGCAATCATCTAAATGAATTTTTATAAATACCAAAGGTCAAGGTCATTTACTGACCTTGGTCCTATAGGTCCCTCAGATTCAATAAGTTTAAAATATTCTTGTAAAACCGCTGAGCTGATTGAAACCAAATTGCATATAGAGCATCAGTGGGGTTGGGAAATCAAAGTACATTCTTGGGATCTTGGTCACATGACCAAGGTAACCATCATGCCCATATATGGTAAAAAGGATTTGAAGTTCTTCTTCTCAGAAACTGAAAGTCCAATGATCTTGAAACTTGGTATGCAGCATTGAGGACTCTGGCTCTACCTACTTTATTAAAATGATGACCCTTGGTTGACTTTGGCTTTTTTTACAAGGTCCGTTTAGGTCTCTTAGAGTTTTGTATGGCAAAAAGGCAAAACAGTAGCTATTTAGCTCACCAGAGCTGAAATGCTCGAAGGGAGCTTATTGGATAGTCAGTGCTCCATTGTCTACCTTTGTTGGTGTCACTGGCATCAACACATGACCTCTGTTGAGCACAATGGCCCATGGGCCTCTTGTTTTTAGAACAATTTAATGTCATTTCAAATCATAGTATATGAAAAACAGAAATGTTGCTCTAGGATAGTTAAGAAAGGCTATGGGTTGAGTAGGGCTTGAGGAGAAGACTGGGTCAGATTCCTATTTATCAGAACATGGTCATGTAGAATATCAAATTGCGGGCTCCCGTAGCCTAGTGGATAGGAGAGTTGACTCTTAATCTATTAGGTTTCTCACCGCTGTGGTTCGAGCCTCGCTCGGGTCACATGTGGGAAAGCCAAGTTCTGCTTACGGATGGTCAGGTGGTTTTTCCCCGGGTTCTCCGGTTTTCGCCCACCTTTGATGAACGACCGGCTCGATACAAGTGAAATATTCTTGAAAGGGCCGTAAAACCTTAATCTAAAAAAAAAAAAAAAAGAAAAAAAATATTAAATCAACCTGGTTGAACAATAGAACATGTCTTTGCTGAAAATGTTGCTGTATGGCACTTCAGCAGTGAAGTCTTTGGTTCACAGTGGTGTCTAAATGTCATTGATTGATTTTATGCAAATGTAACATCTAACACTCTGTAAGCATAACATTTCAGATTTGACCTACATTATCATTTAGCACTTTTTGGGCACAATCAACAAATGATGGATTGGTGATAGTTGCAAATTGTTATCTTTCTGAGGCGACAATATGCATGAAATGTCAATTTTTTTTTTTATTTTTTTTTTATTTTTTTTGTGGTGTGGAGTGGGAGATGGGGATGGAAGGGGAAAGAAAAAGTATTCTAAAATGTCGTCTGGGCCATTTTAACTCCAGTAAGTTAAAAATGAACTTTCTTCTGCTTGATAAAAGGATTATTTATCAGCTTGAAAATGTAGCATACATCAAAGCCAAACTGAAATGACCAAATTCATCATGTGACTTACACCAAATCCAAATAGCTTTCAACAAGGCCAAATTAAAAAGACTTCCATAAGCCAAATTAGCTGTGAGGTTCAACATGGCCAGATTCTTGTATTCATGGGGACAGATAAAAAGGAACTTTCTTGGATATCTCCATATTTACTTTTTCAAGCAAAAGCAATATTAAAGGGGTGTGTGGTGTGGTAGGGAGTTTATGAATTATGCTCAAAGTATAAGAAGTCTTATGTATTAACAGGTTTTTCATTGTTGTTTTTTTTTCAGAACCCAGATAAAAGACCATCATTTTCTCACCTGATGAAAACCTTGAAAGGACTTTTAGATTCAAGTAATTATCCAGCGCATAATATATAATTCAACTATTAACAGAACTGAAAAAAAAAAAACTTTTAGAAAGGTAAATAGAGCATCAGATTGCAGGGAGCAGTTACAGAAAAATTAGTTGAAGAAATGAGACAAGCATCAAAAGAAAGGCTCTAACAGCATTGGGAACACAGACTACTCCAGTCAGCTTGTGTATTTGCAGTTTGATGAGAGTTTTTGCCTACAGAGTAAATGTGTCAGTTGATAACTTTGTAGATGTCCAGAGGTCTTGTTAAAGAAGAGTGACTATTTTGAGATAGGTTTTCTTATATCTCTGTGAAAATATATGTTGTGGGTACTCATTAGAAGTTTGCTTGCTGAGGCACTGTTTGTTTACTTTATACGTTTTTATATGTTATTTAAACATTCAGTTTGATGGAAAATTGGACAAAAGTATCAACAGATACTCCATACAAGCCCTCTGGGCTCATTGGGCTCATCTGGGCTTTTCTGGTCACCAAACAAACTTTTTATTCATGGAGTGACTCAGTTATGATAATGTGGAGAGAAATCCAGTAAAGTAAAGTCTGTAAAGGTTGCCCTTGGAAACAAAGAACACATAAAAGCAGAGCTCCAGATAAGGCACTTTTTTCATCTGAAAAGTACCAATAGTTTTCTTATTTCTGAACAAAAATGTATGTTGTGGGTACTCATTAGAAGCCCTCAATGAGGCATTTCTGATGAGTACCACAACATATGTTTTCTTGCAGAAATAAGAAAAATAGTATATGGATACTTTGTTATTTTTGCACAAAAACATGCCTTTGGGTACTTACTGAAATGCTTTGCCTAAGAGACTTTAGTGGGTACCTACAAGATAATCCTTGATGCCTAGAACGCTGATTGCTCAAACTCTCCAGATAACTAGAACTGATTTTTTGTCCCCATCATTCACTTTTCTGTAGAAATTAACTCGCTGTAAATGGAATAACCCATAACTGGAACTATTTTTCTGTGTCCCCTGGCTGTCCTAGTTATTGAAGTTTGGTGTATTGATATTCAACCTACTTGGTGCTATGTCTTCTTGATATAACGGAAATCATTAAAATTGAACTGTGTGCTTCCTTAACACTTAGCTCACTATGGGAAAATTCAGCAGATGACGACATTTTCCTTATTTTTTTCCAGGAAATAGGATTTGACATTTGATAAAAATTGTCTCCTGTTGCATGAAATGTCAAGTTCTGTTTTCTGGGAAAAATAAGAAAAATATTTAAAATGTCATCAGCTGAAATTTTTACCCAGCATGCTAAGTGTTAACTCATAAAGCACCATTCAGAATTGTAGAGGACATCATTTTTGTTTTTCAGAGAAAATAAGGCTTAGTGTTTCATGTAAATCTTCTGAATTTTCAGTCCTTACTTTCTCAGAAAAATATATTTTGGAATGTCATTTGCCTCTGTGGGCCTCCCTGGCCTAGGCTTGTCCCTTATGCTTGTCCTGCCCTCCCAAAACTGTGAAACCTACCTATAAAAGATTAAACGGGATATGCAGGCTTTAGAAAACTTTTCTGCAACCTTAGAAAAATGTGGCAAGGTTTTTCACCCTCTAAAAGCAGGAATTTTATTATAGATTTCTGTTCCTCCAGCTTATAGTTCATGGTAGCCCTGACACCTACCTTGTTGAAATACTCAAACTTTGTGTATACACACTTCTCATTGAAAATAAACTGACCAATTTATAGGCAATAAAATGTAGTTTTAGCTTATGTATAATATGTATAAGTGGCTGTACATGGGAAGACAGGAGCTGAAAAGCCTGGATATTTTTTGACTGTCCCTCGTAAAAGCTTTGTCAACAGGAAATTTTGGCAGCTGGCAGTTTCAGCAGTGATGAGCTTGCACAGGACTATTTTTATTTGGATTACAATGCATATTTTTGAGTGAAGTACAAAAAATAGTCTGACTGAACACAGGCTGTGAACTACTTTACACAACTGTGAGCTACTTTATCTCAGTTAAATAGATAGGTGCTATTTGGTTTATTCAGTGTAGTGTAATATAGAATTTATTTCATCTCATGAACCCCGAACAAAGCTTGATGTTATACTGATAAAAAACAAATATTTCTGTTTCTTTTAAAAAAAAGAAAAAGAAATTTTGACTAAGCCTGCCCAGTAAAAGTGTGGTTAGGTAAAGTGACTGCTCAACATGACCCCATTGGGTTGACTGGGCCATAAAACCTCAACACAAACAAACAATACATGAATTGTACTAATTAGTTTTTATGTTCTCACTGGAGCCCCCAAGTTATGGCCACTTGACTTCTCTTGTCAACCAAATGGATGAGGTCATGAAGAAAGAAACAGTTCTTTGTGCATTTATTTGCAAGATACATTTATTTGGACAATATAAATCATTTAAACAACAATTTTAATTTCTTATACATGTACATATTTGAACAGAAAAGAATAGATTTAAACATAAAAACAGTATAAAATAAATATAGTAATATGAACATAGGCAATGCCTATAGGCGAGCTCACGATGCACTATGCTTTGCCAAGTAGTTTAGGGAAAAAACTTTGTCCTGGGTTTTCCATAGACAATAGAGCTCCCTATAGCAGTAATGAATGACAGAGATAAGAATTCTTCATATACAGTTCAACTTAAAGAGCCTATGGAGTATGCGGGCCAAAAACGTCCAAAAAATCAGACCCAAGCTATACCGTTAAAATTTTGGTACCGGATTCTGGTACTGGATTTTCCCAGTTGGTCCCGGCAAATACAAATAGATCTGCCACATTGATTGAGAACCCAACAAACTGCAAACAAAATGTTTATTTCCATTATGGTTTGACGGCAATGAAACATACCCATGACTTTTCTTCCTTGATAAGCGAATTTAAAGGATATTGGTTTTCTTCTTTTTTTTCAGATCGGCTTATTAAGACCCGGCTAATGTATTTGTACTCCCAATTTCGTTCGACAACATAAACAAATTGTCAAACACATTAGAAATTCATTGAAAACAATGTGTCTCAAGCATGTAATGTGAGCTTCTCATTGAATTTCATGTTACGTGTGCTGTACCATAGAGCTTGCTCGCGCAGCGGCCTGCACTGCATGTGGCAGCGAGCTTGCTACAAGTGAGGAGCTCAGTAGGGAATTTGATTTGAAGAAAAATGTGGTCACAAGTAGTTTAACTCCATAAGTCATAATTGAACCATTTGAAACAGTGACATTATCAGTTTTGATTTCACTGAGAAGTCTATATTTCATTGAAAAGCATAAAGAAAGGCTGATAAATATTGTTTTGTGTGTGATTTCATGTAAATGTTCTTAAAATGTTTCTAAAGGGGACTGGGTACATATGATAAATTTTCTGCCATTTTTACAAGAGAGACTACTTTTGTGACTTCCTGTTTGTTTTCATACTCCTTCTGAAAAGTTATGGTGGAGTGGGGTGGGTTAGGGGTTTAAATTGATCTTACTGGCACCAAATCTTCACCCTAGGACCTAGTACTGGTATAAACTTAGACAAAAAATGCTCCCTTCTGCCTCAGGAGTGGTATGGTGTCTTTTGCATAAGATAACTATTACATCATAATATATCATTTGTATGTACATTGTGTATGTTATACCTCTTGTGTGTCTTCAGAATCAAAATCCAGTGTAATAATGTTATTCTAGTAAGTAGTGTGACTCCTTAGCTGTGAATGACATTTTTCATAGCTCCAGATAAGAGGAGTGGTCAGATAATTATGAAAACATATGTTGTGGGTACTCATTAGAAGTGCCTTTTGGTTGAATAAGTGTCAGCTGGAGCTATGATTTTTTTAATAAAATCTTTCCAGGTGCCTGTTTGTCATGTTCATCATAGTTTGATGTAGTGTTATATATTGAATACTGCTAACTCTACATATGTTTTTGAATGTCAGTGTTTTGGATCCAAGGATGTTTGTGCGAAAATTTGAAAGTTTTGTGTCATTTGTTTTTGTGGACTTCATCCCTCAGTATTTCATCAACACTATCATCATAAGTCTATTTGCTGATGTCTAGAAAATTGCTATATGAGTCAAATATTGTTGACCCTGATCAGAGGCTGCATTCTATTCCAGTATTTACTTGTTATAATGGCATAATCATTTGGCATAAAATACTGGGCCCAGTTGTTCAAAACGAACAACATGGTTAGTTAACATATCGTTAAAACTTTGATCATTAATTATACATAATTATATGCTTATATTTTTGCTGAAAAATGTGAGTAGCTTTTGCATTTTTCAGCAAAAATACCTGTGAATTAGATATTGTACTTACTAGAACAGTTAACCCTTATCTTGCCGTTCGCGACAATAGTCGCGCTGGAGGGGTCTGCCAACTCAAAAGCCTGTCATACTTACAATATACCACATGCAACCATTCAGAGCAAGTGTTCTCATACAGGAGTGACACCCCACTTTTCATTAGATAGTCAGGTGCTGGATTTTACCCACACTAAAAAAGACCGAGAATACCAAATTTCAAGCTGCCATTAATTTCAGCACTCACTTCAACAAATTGATCAGGCTTTTCTGGAAAAAAAGCCCATAACACCTGAATCATTTCCAGTGAGGAAGAAGTAGGAATAACAGTAGAACCAATTTATGTCACTCGTTTCATTCGCAATAGTACACAGTAGGCGCTGGTCTCTTGTAATTTTTTTTTTTTTTTTTTTTTTTTTTTAAGTGTCTTAAATGGTTCCCGGTTTACACATGACTGTCACGTGACTTTCTAGTCACGTGACCATCCTTTCTCCAGTAAAATGGCCACCTAGGATCGGCAAATTATACGTGAAAATTTCATGAAAATCGAGGTAAAATTCTTGGGGTAATGACTTCTCAAGTAGAGGTACCCCCTCTTACAGGCCTGATTCATTTTTTTTCCGGCAAGAGAAGGGTTAACATTTTGACCACTAACAAGCTCATTAAGCTAACGATGCTTTGAACAACTGGGCCCTGGTGTTTAATCAGTGAGCTGCCATTGGCTGTCTGTTGTATAATAAAAGCTTCAGTGATATGAGTCTTGTCAAATCAGTCTTTCAGTGCATGTGCCCGACTTCTTAGCATGGCCACATGTCTAGTTCTTTGGTAGAAGTTTCCCCTTACCCTGTCCCTTGCCTGAGCAAACAGCATAATGTTCTGGGAAACCGAGGAGACATGCAGGCTTGTCTATTTGTATGTGATATAAGGGCTCTTTTCACATGATGTGGCTCACATGTTTTGTAAACTTTGTTACCATATTAACCCCGAGTTTTCAGACAAGACAGGCTCGAGCAGATAGAGTAAACCCAGATCAGATACTGCAGAATGCTGCATCCCTCATCCAGTAGTTTTGTGACATATCAGAAGTTAGTAAAATAGACTGGTTCAAATTTTAGGACTTTCATGGTAAGGAGTTGAATGTGTCTGAATACTTATGGTAAATGTGACCTAATTATTATATGATCCATGCTTTGTGTTTCATATGTCTAGACAGAGGGGGTTCTCAGAAAAAAAAATGTTGTTTTTGCACCAAAACATGAGTAGTCACTGGATACATACACTTTGGTTCAAAAATGACAATACTGTATTTCCCCTAAATATTGGAACACCTTATCTTCTTACTGTAGTTGTCCTCACAACAAGTCTATATTTCTACCTTTTGATAAATGTAGAAAAAAGCTGGATGATTGGCAAACAGTGTAGACCCTGATCAGATGCCACATTCTTTGGCATCTGATCTGGGTCTACACTGTTTGCTCAGGCCTGTCTGTCCCAAATACTTAGGGTTATTATGGTAAGAATTGCTTAAGTTACTTGTACCATGTGCTGAAAAGACTTTCTGGCGTAGGCAAATATTGTTGAACAGATCAGCATTGTGTACTGACATAATAGAAGCTGCAACAATACTGTCTGACATATGTCCAACAGAGAATCAGATGAACCTGCACATACATGCAGTCTGATCAGATCTTCACTGTGGATGGCAAGGATCCAAGAATCAGGCAGACAGCAAAGACTGTGATCCATATCTCCAGATACGTGGGGTAGAGTATATTGAAACTATTTTTCTTATTTTCTTAGTTCTCCACAAAAACATATGTAGTGGTACTCATCAGAGGCACCTCAGCAAGGCTCTTCTAGTGAGTGCCCTCAGCATATGTTTCCATGAAATAATAAGAAAAATTTGTCCTATCTAGTGCTATGCTTTGATCTGCATTTGTGCAGGGTGATCTGAGTTTGCTGGGTGCATGTCATAAAGAGTACATTTTTTCATGTTTTGGGGCCTTTGAGATTGTATTTGAGCAGATAGAGTCCATTCTGATTTTTTAAATTCAAGACAATACAGTAAAAGTCCTAAAATTTTGAACACTCTGTTCCATACATGTACTTTTTTGGCTTAAATTTTGCTTTTTATGCAGTTGTTTAGTAAATTGCTTAGCGGAATGGCAAACAGTGTAGACCCTGATCAGACTGCTTTTTTAGGAGCAGTCTGATTTGGGTCTGTATTGTTTGCATATGGTATTTTGTCAGAAACTTTGTGTTCGAAATTTTAGAGCATTTACTGTACTGCTTGTGATGCTGTTGTATTTACCATCTAAGATCATTTTTATTATCAGATTAGTTGACTGACTGCCATGTGAACACTCCACGAGTATGGGCAGACAGTGAAGGTCCCAGTCAGATTGTGTGATTATTCAGACTGATCTCCACCTAGCTCATATGCATTTTCTTCCATTTACTTGGGACCATTTCTAAAGGACCCTGTTGGTTGAGCGGTTAGAGCGCCTGATATTGGATCACAAGGTCCGAGGTTTGAATCCTGCTGGCGCTACATTGCACAGAGCCTTTTGTTATCATTCGTCCATCATCTTGGTAAGATAATTTTTGTTCACCAATCATGGACCATTATACATGGTATACAATCACATAGTACATACATAGGGACACAGGTCTTGGACCTTCTTTTGGATTAGAAAAGAAATATATGAAATGGTACCTTTAGGGCAGTTGTATGATTGACCAGGGAGGAAAGTAACATCGACACAGAACGATACCTTGACCTACTTTGCATGCCAGATTCTAACAAGATCAGATGTATCGTTTCAAAAAACTTATCCCCATCTATTCCCTAGACATCCTAGTTTCCCTGTGTGACACGCAAGTCCCTGAAATGCTTAGAAATATATATAATTAAGATGTTTTTCAACAATTACATGGTTCATTTCTTTGGTTCCAGCAAGTCCGCACTTAGGCTCCACCCACAAATAAATTTGCATTCTGAAAGTGGGTATTTCCCAGAGCCGGAAGTACTGAGTTGATTTTTCGTCAAAGTTTTTATTTATGTCATCCAATCAAGAATACTTCTGGCGGCACTAGGAAATTACCATTTCTGGAATGCAAATTTAATTGTGGGTGAAGCGTAAGTGTGGGCTTGCTAGAACTGAAGAAATGAACACTGTAATTGTTGAAAAACATCTCGATTATATATATTTTTAAGCAATTCCAGGGACTTTGATTGGCACAAAAGAAAACTAGGATGTCTAGGGAATAGACGGGCATAAGTGTTTTGAAATGATACGTTCGATCTTGTGAGAATTCAGCATGCAAAGTAGGTCAGGGTATCGTTCGATGTCGATGTTACTTTCCTCCCTGATCAATCATACAACTACCCTGAAAGTTCTATTTCGTATATTTCTGTTTTAATTGAAAAACACGTCCATGACCCATGTCCCTATCAGTACATATGTAATAATCATCCTTACGATTTTATGATTACAAAAAACAACATACTTTAAGCAGAAATGTCCAGAAACTTACCATTGACATGCGCTCCCAATAAAGACTCAAATCAGCCCGCGCATCATTTGTGCAGTCTAATCAGAATCTTCACTGAGCAACTTTAAGACAGCCAAGGAAACAAAACTTAATACAACTTAAATAATGTTGAAAGGGACGAAAAACACCAAACCATCGTCATGGGACTAGTTGTAATTTTTGTTTCATATGAGGATCCATTAATAATTTTGCTCAACCCATGACCAGAAGACATGCTGCAGACCATCACATGACATCTCTCACAAATTTCTGTCTATGGTGCACCTCATCTCCTCTCGGGACTTGTATCTCTTACCCTGCAGCCTGTTTTTGAGATTGTGGAAGTAGCCAGGAGTAGCAAATTGCAAAATCTAGGCTGTATGGTGGGCATGGTAGCAATTTTATATCCAGTTCCTTGATTGTGTCTGACACAACACAGCTGCTATGGCTGAGCGATGGAATAAGTGCAAACTATGCAAGAGATATAACTTTGAAAAGAAGTAGTTGTCAAATGTATGTTAGATTACCTTTACTCATCACATAAAATAAGTTCATGAAATTATTAATGGACCCTCATATGAAACAAAAATTACAAATGACGATGGTTTGGTGTTTTTTTTTGTCCTGTTCAACATTATTTAAGTTGTATTAAGTTTTGTGTCCTTGGCTGTCTTAAATGGGCAGTCTCAGACCTCACAAGTTGTGGGAGCATTGATTTAATAGTGGGCAACAGCTCAGTTTGATTACTGTTGCATGATAGTTTCCAGTAACTGTAGTTTATGGAGGAACAAAGGGATTTGGGCCGGCCTCGGTGGCTCAGTTGGATGCGCCGTCCAACTGGAGACCAGGAGGTCGCGGGTTCAACCCCCGCCGAGGTCGGCAACATTCTTTCGTGGAGATTGATCATGAAATATTTTCTACGGTCATTCTCTCCCTTCCGCTGATTCAAGAAGGGCAGTTGTCAGTTTCTGGCGAAAGAATGTGCACAATACTGGTTAACCACTTAGAGGACTAAGCCTGCCCAGTAAACGTGTGGTTAGGTAAATGGACCACGCTCGACATGACCCCATTGGGTTGACTGGGCTGTAAAACCTCAACACAAACAAACAAAGGGATTTAAAGTTATATCTTGTATATCACAAAATATAATGGTCATCACTTTACCAGCTGACTTGGAAATCAATGCTTTTGTTGGTGAAGGTGAAAAAGGATGCTTCCAAATTGAGCTCTGTTATTTACTTTCTGGTTCAAAAATGTGTAGCCATGTCTCATCACACGTAACCACTTGATTGAGAAAGACATCAGTCTGGTCATTATAGTAATTGGCAGTATTCGCGGCACTTCTTGACCTTTTACCCCATTTGATCTTGTGGAAGCAGCAAGGGCGGTACCAGTCTTGCCAAAACCCGGTGCATTCCAAGCTTATTTGACATAATGTCCTGAGCTGTATTATAGGAAATACCAAAGTGTTTTGCAACATTTTCAACTGTTTCTCTTCTATCTTCAAGTATGTATTCCTGAATTTCTGCCACTTTCTTTCATTTGTAACAGTTACTGGCCCACCGAGTAATGTATTAAACTTTATCACACCAAGTTGCTCGTTTATACTGGGCAATGCCATTTTGCAAGGAATGCTCTTGACATGATGTCAGAATATTGTAGGATGTCCATTAATTGTGATGTCATCAACACAGCTGCATGCTGCATCAATTGAAAAATGACTGATCTTTAATCATGCAAAATGTCATTACACGATTAGAAAGCGCTATGAAATTAGTGATGGGGTCTCATATTGTTATTTTGAACTATTTTTTTGTGCAAGAGGATCTTTCACAAGCCAAAGAATACCTAATCACATATATGAACATATGTTGACCAATACTTGGATGTGCATGAGTCTATACTGACTCAGATTAGGATGCACAGGTAGCATTTTGGTTGTTTGATCTTGTGATAATGTTGAAATAATAACATTAAGGAGTTTGGACACATTTTGTGTATTTTCTGCCATCTGTGCCCAGGAAGACAACTTTTGTAACTACCCATTTGCTTTTCTGCATGTCTATGTATGGTTACTGCAACACCCCCTCGCAAGGATTTTGTGAAGGGCTTGCAAGGATTTTGGGCCTGTCAAGCCCCATCAAAAGAGGGGAGGCAAAAACCATTTTGTCAGCGTTTCCTCCCCTGAAATTGTATGTAGTCTCTTTAATATTGGTTTGAAAGGTGGAGACCAATTGAGAGCACCTGGGCTATGTGAAGCAGAAAAAATCAGTTATAGCGCTGATATAAAATTTTCTGGTCTTTTCAGACCTTCCAACTCATTCATTATGTGGAAACAGAGAATGGCTTAAAGGGCCGTTACAGAGCCTGCAAGTGGGGGCCTGATGGATGTTGCATGTTTATACTCGAGCATACAAAATATACCATAGGGCTGATAGGGGAAAAATTGTCATGTTGTATGTATGTCTGTAGGTAGGTCCATCTTTCTGTACATCAGTTTATTAACACTTTGGTTAAAATTTTGTGTCGGAGTTTCTTACAAATTATATCTTCTCAACACCTTGAATAGATTTAGCACTGATGTTATATACTGATCCAAAGATTCCATAGATGTATATCCCAGCTACCTTCATGATCTTTAGGTCAAGGTCATGGACTTTTTCTGCCTGTTGAATTTCTGTATTTCAATGTTTTACTCTGCAGTGATACTTTCTGCTGTATACAGTGATTTGGTAAGAGGACAACAAAGACCCTGATAAGACTGCACTTTTACTGTCTGCCTACACATCTGCTTGGTACAACCCATCTAAGAAGTACCACCAAATTATGCGCCAAATTTTCTCCTCTGCTGTGTTGATAGTCTATGGTCATCATCTGTCACTTTAGACCAGTTAGCCAAACTGATACTGCCAATACGAACAATAGTAATAACTGTATATTTTATCTCATCTCCCAACTAGTTTATTGTTTTACATGTACTTATTTAAGGTGCATGAATATATTTGCAAGGGAGACAATTTTGTCAAAATTGTTTTATCTTCCTTCTGAAAAAAAAAAGGTTACTCTAACAGGAAAGAATTTGCTTCCCTTGGGAACAAATTCTTTCCTTTTAAAGTAGACCTCTTAGTAGACTTAGTGTACAGGTAAGGAACAAATGGCTAAAATTCTACCAAGTGTGCCCAGTCTCTTTAAGGGGAATGAATACACCTCCAAGGGAAATAACTCTGACATAAATAGTTGTCTCAGTTCTCATTTTTTTTTTCGGGGTGGGGGGGGGGGTGTGTGGGGGGAGGGGGGGGGGGGCAGGGGGGCAGAGCTACTCTTAAAGGAAATCATTTACTCCCTCTAAGTAGCCCCTATTTTTGAAAGGCTTCAGATATTAAGGAGGTAACTTCCTGTCTGCAAGTATTGTATGCCTTTGCAGATTGAAAGCAAAATCTTTCTAGTGTATTCATTCACTTTACATGGACAGTTTAGTAACAACATTCTTTCCCACATTTGTCAGGAGATATTTTTGACCTGGTACTTTCTTCAAGATATATTTGTGATGTATAACATTAATTAACCCTTGTCCTGTTGAACCCAGATAAGCCCTGCATTTACAAACAGTGTAGATCCAGATCAGTTGGCTTCCAAAGAAGCCAACTGATCAAGATCTACGCTGTTTGCCATAAAGTATGTGAATTTATATCCGCTATCTGGATCAAGTAATCTGATTGGCTGAAAATTAGAAGTGGGTGTGGCATCTTAATTTATTCAGCCTGACAAGGGTTAAATAATATGGAGATACCAAGGAAAGGCACTCACTGTACACAACCTTCCTAAAGTACTGGGCCCAGTTGTTCAAAGCATCATTAACTAAACAAGCTTGTTAGTGGTCAAAATGTTAATTGTTTTAGTAAGTACAATATCTAATTCACAGTAATTTTTGCTGAAAAAATGTGAGTAGCTTTTGCAAATGCAAAAGCTACTCACAATTTTTCAGCAAAAATATTAGTGTATATGCCATATGTAATGATAAAAATTTTAATGATTTGTTAACTAACGACATCGTTAGTTTTGAATATCTGGGCCCTGGATATGATCTTAGATGATACAACTCCAATCAGCACTTTGTCTAAAGCAGAATGAACAAATGAAGAGAGAACAAACAAAAAGGAACTGCAACAGCAGTACCACCTTGGACCAATCACTTTACTAGAAAAAAAAGGAAAGATGTGTGCGGGGGTGGGGGAAGGGTGTGGGGGGAGGGAGTGCGGGAAAGAGGGGCTCTTAAGTCTGGTATTATGGGTAGCCAGCCCTTAATCCTGATACAGTTCCATGCTACTTATAATGGCTCAAGTCAAGTAAGAGTTCCATCACACATCTGTGAATCAACTCAGGAAAACATATGTATTAACCTCATTAACCTCATCGCTATGATAAAACAAGATGAGGGCTTGACTACAAACTGAAACTCAGAGCAAAAGAAAATCACCAGTAGAGGCCTGACACAAGACTTCCCACCAAAATAATTATTGTTACCTTGATTGGGTTAAACACTAAGCTTGCAGTTTGTTGCATAACATCTACATCATATCTTAACCTTTTATATCTGTTAATAATATTTTTTTTAATTGGTCCGAATAATTGGACTTACCAACAATTTTCCTAAGTATATAAAATAAGTCACTATAAAATGGGTACCCTGGGTATCTTCAACCTTGGGGTAGGAAATGCTCCTTTATGGCTTGCACCTCAAAGTACAAAACTCAACTAAATACCTTGTAGCACAGGTTACAGTACCTTCCTAGACAGATTGTACCTCAGGGTAGAAAACCACCCGAAACTGCTTGAATCTCAGGGTAAAACATATCCTAGATGGCTTGTAGTATCTCAGAGTATTAGACCTTCCTAGACAGCTTGTGTTTGAGGGTAGAGAACCCTCCTAGAAAGTTTGTATCTCAGTGTACAAACCTTATTCCATAGCTTGTACTGCAAGGTACAGAACCCTCCTAGATATGGTACAAACTCTGGGTGTTGTACTCAGGGTACAAACCTTCCTAGATAACATGTACCTCAGTACAGAACATTCCTAGATAGCTTATACCCTGAATCCTAGATAGCTTGTACCCTGAGTACAACACCCACCTGGATAATTTGTACCTTGAGTACAAAACCCGCCTAGATAGCTTGTACCCTTAGTACAAAACCCACCTGGATAGCTTGTACTTCACGATACAAACCCTCCTAGCAAACTTGTACCTTGGTACAAATCACTCCTGGATAGCTTATACCCTGAATACAGAACCCTCTTAGATGCTTGTATCCTGAGTACAGCACCCTCCAAGATAGCTTGTACCTGAAAACAAAAGCCTCCAAGATAACCTGAACTTCAGGGTACAAACTTTCCTAGATAATTTGTACCTTGTTATGAAATACTCCAAGACAGCTTGTACCCTGAGTGCAAAACTCTCCTAGATAGCTTGTGCCCAAGTACAAAACACTCCTAGATAGCTTGTACTTCAGCATACTACCATTCCTGATAACTTGTACCTTGAAACAAAACACTCTTAGATAGCCTACACCCTGAATACAAAACCCTCCTAGATAGCTAGTATCTAGAGTACAAAACCCACCTGGATAGCTTGTACTTCAGGGTACAAACTTTCCTAGATAACTTGTACCTTGGCACAAAACACTCCCAGATAGTTTGTACCCTGAGTAGAAAACAGTACCAGATAGCTTGTACCCTGAATACAGAAATCCTAGATAGCTTGGACCTTGAATACAGAACCCTCCAAGGTAGCTTGTACCCTGAATAATGAGGCCTCCTAGATAGCTTGTTCCGTGAATACAAAATCTTCCTAAATAGCTTGTACCCTGAGTAGAAAATCCTTCTAGATAACTTGTAGACTGAGTACAGAACCCTCCTAGATAGTTTGTACCCAGAATACAGAACCCTCACAAATAGCTTGCACTCTGCATATAAAATACTACCAGATAGCTTGAACCTTAAATACAGAAGCCTCCCAGAGAGCTTGTGCCATAAGTACAAAATCCTTCTTGATAACTTGTATACTGAGTACAGAACCCTCCTAGATTGTACCTGGAATACAAACCCTCAGGGTAAAAACCTTCCTAGATAACTGAACTTGGTACAAAACACTCCTAGATAACTTGTACCTTGGTACAAAACACTCCCAGATGGCTTGTACCCTGAGTACAAACCCTCCTAGATTGTATCCTGAGTACCTACCCTCCTACACAGCTTGTACCCTGAATACAAAAGCCACCTAGATAAATTGTGCTTCAGGGTAAAGGCCTTCCAATATAACTTGTATCTTGGTATGAAACACTACAATATAGCATTTTTTTGAGTATAGAACCCTCCCATACAGATTGTGCCCTGAGTGCAAAACTCTCCTAGATTGCTTGTACTTGAGTACAGAAGTCTCCTGGATAAATTATACCCTGAGTACAAAAACCCACCTGGAAGCTTGAACTTTGGGGTACTATCATTCCATGATAATGCATACCTTGAAACAAAACACTCCTAGATAGATTGCACCCTGAATAAAAAACCCTCCTAGATAGCTAATATTAAAATTACAAATCTCATCTAGGTAGCTTGCACTTGAGGGTACAAACTTTCCTAGATAGCTTGTACCTTGGAACAAAACCCTCTTAGATAGCTTGTACCCTGAATACAGAGCCCTCCTAGATAGCTAGTACCCAGAATACAAAACCCTCCTAAATAGCTTATACTTAGGGTACAAACATTCCTAGAGAACTTATACCTTGATACAAACTCCTCCTAGAGAGTTTGTACCCTGAATATAGAACCATTCACAGATAGCTTATACCCTGAGTACAAAACACTACCAGATAGCTTGTATCTTGAATACAGAACTCTCCCAGATAGCTTGTACCCTGAGTACAACAGTCTTCTGGATAGCTTGTACTTAAGGGTACAAACCTTCCTGAATTACTTATATCTTGGTAGAAAGCACTCCCAGAAAATTTGTATCTTAAAGAGTAAAACACTCCTAATAGCTGGTATCTCAGTGTACAAAACATTTGTGTCTAGTGGTACTCCATGGTACAAAACCCTCCTAGATAGCTTGTACCCTGAGTACAGAACCCTCGTAGATAGCTTGTACCTCGAGTACAGAACCCTCTTAGATAACTTGAATCCTGAGTACAACACCCTCCTGGACAGCTTGTACTTAAGTACTTAAGGTACAAATCTTCTTACTCATACCTTGGCAAAAAACACTCCCAGATAGCTTGCATAGTAGAGAGTAAAACACTCGTAATAACTGGTACCTCAGTATACAAAACATTTATGTCTAATTGGTACTCCACAGTACAAAATACTCCTGGGTAGCCTAATGTACCTCTGGATACTTGAGATCCAGGTCTAACATGTCTGCCTTCTGGGTATCTTCCCTGCTGCTTTGGCAAGTGTACTCTGCTGTTTTGGCAAATGTACCTTGCCATTTTGGCAAATGTACCTTGCTGTTTAGGTAAATGTATCTTGCTGTTTTGGCAAATGTACCCTGCTGTATTGGCAAATGTACCCTGCTGATTTGGCAAATGTACCTTGATGTTTTTGCAAATGTATCCTGCTGTTTTGGCAAATGTACCCTGTTGTTATGGCAAATGTATTTTGCTGTTTTGGCACATGTACCCTGCTGTTTTGGCAAATGTACCCTGCTGTTTTGGCAAATGTACCCTGCTGTTTTGGCAACTGTGCCTTGCTGTTTTGGTAAATCTTGCTGTTTTGGCAAATGTACCCTGCTGTTTTGGCAACTGTGCCTTGCTGTTTTGGCAATTGTATCTTACTGTTTGGGCAAATGTGCTCTGCTGTTTTGGCAAATGCACCCTGCTGTTTTGGCAAATGTATCTTAACTGTTTTGCAAATGTGCTCTGCAGTTGTGGCAAGTGTACCTTGCTGTTTTGGCAAATGTACCTTGCTGTTTTGGCAAATGTACCCTGCTGTTTTTGGCAACTATGCTTGCTGTTTTGGTAAATGTGCTCTGCTGTTTTGGCAAATGTACCTTGATGTTTTTGCAAATGTATCTTGCTGTTTTGGCAAATGTACCCTGTTGTTTTGGCAAATGTACCTTGTAGTTTTGGCAAATGTACCCTGCTGTTTTGGCAAATGTACCCTGATGTTTTAGCAAATATGCCTTGCTGTTTTGGTAAATCTTGCTGTTTTGGCAAATGTACCCTGCTGTTTTGGCAACTGTGCCTTGCTGTTTTGGCAATTGTATCTTACTGTTTGGGCAAATGTACCTTGTAGTTTTGGCAAATGTACCCTGCTGTTTTGGCAAATGTACCCTGATGTTTTAGCAAATGTGCCTTGCTGTTTTGGTAAATCTAGCTGTTTTGGCAAATGTACCCTGCTGTTTTGGCAACTGTACCTTGCTGTTTTGGCAATTGTATCTTACTGTTTGGGCAAATGTGCTCTGCTGTTTTGGCAAATGCACCTTGCGGTTTTGGCAAATGTACCTTGCTGTTTTGGAAAATGTACCCTTCTGTTTTGACAACTGTGCCTTGCTGTTTTGGCAAGTGTGCCTTGCTGTTTTGGAAAATGTACCCTGCTGTTTTGGCAACGGTGCCTTGCTGTTTTGGCAAATGTATCTTAACTGTTTTTGCAAATGTGCTCTGCAGTTGTGGCAAGTGTACCTTGCTGTTTTGGCAAATGTACCTTGCTGTTTTGGCAAATGTACCAAGCTGTTTTTGGCAACTATGCTTGCTGTTTTGGTAAATGTGCTCTGCTGTTTTGGCAAATGTACCTTGTTGTTTTTGCATATGGTATCTTACTGTTTTGGCAAATGTGCTCTGCTGTCTTGGCAAACGTACCTTGTTGTTTTGGCAAATGTACCTTGCTGGTTTGGCAACTGTCTTGGCAAAAATGTAAATTGCATATGGGCTTCCAGAAGATACCCAGGTGTTTCTTATGCTCTGTGCATGAGGTACTCTGTAGTATCTTTCAAGGCAGACCTCACACAGTGCAAACTGAAACAGAGTTAATAACAGTTTTAGGAATTATACCCAGTAATACAATTAATATAGTAAGGACAAAGTGCTTCACTTGAAAAATTATAGGAACATAAAAAGTAGATGAATAAGATGAGGTACATCCCAGATGGAATATGACATATCCCAAGGTATCATATATAGGGGGTGCAAGATATTCCAGGTGAAATACAAGATATGCCAAGTATATATAGGGGTACAAGACAAATTGTTATCTTGAGAAAACTGATTTTCCAAGATGCTGAAAGTGCTCTGCACGTTATAACCAGCTGACATCTTTTGTTTATTTTCACTAAGTGGTATATATTAAATGTATTTAGATGATTTTACTTTTTAACCTCTGGGCTAATTCAGAACATGACAAATTGTTGCTAGTTTTTTGTTTTTTTTTAATTTTTTCTCAGAAAATAGGCTTTGACATTTAATGCAAATAATTTGCATGAATTGTCAAAGCCTATTTTGTCTGAAAAAACTACTGAATTTTTTCCCAGCATGCAGAGTGTTAAGTAAAATCCATATATTTTGACAAACTTCCATATAGACTGTATAAGATACATTTACATACAAAATTTTACAAAATGTATTTTCCTTTGTATATGAAACATTCCAGTTTTATGGAAACCACTTCCATTTGATTCAGAAAAGAATCAGTGTGGTGATTTCTTACAGTAGAAGTCTGCAGATCTGAACTGGGGATGAAGTGGTGGTTTGGAAGTGGGGTGGACAGGATCCAGACTACTTCAGAAACATGAAATTTATTGGTCCCACTTAAAACTGCGGTTATTGGGAAAAGTCTTGTTTCCTAAAGTGAAAGTTCAGGTATATGGGCTTCTACCTGTATGTCTTTTCCACATTATATGAGCTGCACCAAGCTAAAATGTGCCTTTGCGGATGCACAGTGTGATCAGGTCTTTCAGTGTCCACTATCAGGATCATTGGATACTATAGAATGTATCAATGAAGAACAAAGCCCGGATGAGGCTTTGCACATATGCAGGATGATCTGAATCTGCACATTTTGTGCATGTTGGAAGACACTTTTTTGCTTGAAATGGCCCATATGAGCAGTGTAATAGATCAGAGTTTCTCTGGTAATTGTGTGAGAAGAATCAATGAATGTATACTCAAAAAATGTACCAATTTACCAGCATTTTAGATAATTTTACAGCAGGTGACACTGAGTGCACCTGTAATCATTTAGTAATTTGTATTGAATTTAAGAGACTCTTTGTATATTTTTTTTTGTTATATTTGTCTTTAGTATTATAATTGTTTGTTTTTTTTAGCTCACCTGAGCGAAAGCTCAAGATGAGCTATTGTGATCACCCTCTGTCCGTGGTTGTCCGTCGTCCATCGTCCGTCATCAACAATTAGTTTGTTAACACTCTAGAGGTCACAGTTTTGGCCCAATCTTATTGAAACTTGCTCAGAATCAAACTGGGTCACTTGGGATCAAAAACTAGGTCACCAGGACAAATCAAAGGAAAACCTTGTTAACACTCTAGCTGTCACATTTTTGGAGCAGTCATCATGAATCTTCCTCAAAATGTTTGTCTTGATGAGTTCTAGGTCAAGTTCAAAACTGGGTCACTTGAGGTAAAAAACTAGGTCACCAGGCCAAATCAGCAGAAGACCTTGTTAACATGCTGACGGTCACATTTTTGAAGCAATCATCATGAATCTTGCTCAAAATGTTTGTCTTAATGATTTCTAGGTCATGTTCGAAACTGGGTACTTCAGGTCAAAAACTAGGTCACCAGGCCATGTCAAAGGAAAACCTTGTTAACACTCTAGCGGTCACATTTTTGAAGCAATCATCATGAATCTTCCTTAAAATAATTTTCTTGATAAGTTCTAGGTCAAGTTCAAAACTGGGTCACTTGGGGTCAAAAACTAGGTCACCAGGCCAAATCAAATGAAAATCTTGTTAACACTCTAGTGGTCACATTTTTCAAGCAATCATCATGAATCTTGCTCAAAATACACTGCAGCGCCGTTATAATGCGGTCGCTTAAAACGCGGAAACCGTTATAACGCGGTTGGGCCTTGGCTCCCATTTTTTTCCCCACCAGTTTGAAAGTGTTGCCCTTTTTCCGCGGAACGCGGCAGTCTAAAAATCGCCAGCCTTGACCATATACTCGCTGATTTACTCATTCTTTTTTACCAAACTTTTCATCAGTTTTTGTCTTTAGGCTATTTCCGATCACGTCCGCGCACCATTTAAAAGCCATACTACGGTAAATGGCACAGCCCTCAACGATAATTTTCATGTATTATAAGTGAAATAAAAGAAATAATAAGAGTAACTTACGCAACACAAATTAATTACATAATTATCCTAACACAGTCATAAATCAACACTTCATTGTCCTCTTTGCTGTAATAGTAGTCTGATAATTAATCCGTTTGTGTGACATGTGAATGCACTGCCACAGTCCATAGCTCCAGATTAGGTGTCTTTTTTTTTTCTTTTTTAATTAAAGAAGACTGTTATTTTTCCTTATTTCTCCATGAAATTGTAGGTTTTGGGTACTCTCTGGAAGGGCCTCAGCGAGGCGCTTCCAATGAGTATCCACAATCTACGTTTATGTGGAGAAATAAGAAATTTAATATGTGGAGACCCCTCTAGTCTGGAGCTGTGGATAGACCCTCTTATCTGGAGCTATGACAGTTGGCATGTCCAAATAGATCAAAGAAATGGGTCAAGTGTGAATACACTGAGATAGCTTAAAGCTCCAGATAAGGTGTCTTTTTTTTTAGTTAAAAAGTACTGCTACCCTAGGTTAACGGAAATAGACTGCTGAGAAACGAGATGTACTTTCTGGACAAACATGAAACTAAGACTGGTCAGTGCTCTTTATTAAAAAAAAAAAAATATCTGAGATTAGATTTTTTTTATTGTGAAAGAAATCAACAGCAGCAATAAAAACTGACCAAGCAGGTAAGCCTGTCCCTTTTATCATGTTACTAAACATCTGAGGCAACAGTTGGTATTGATTTTTTTCTGCACCTGTTGCTAAACCCTTAGCATGCTGTGTGCATATAATTAGCAGACCACCTTCTGAAATATTTTTTTCTTATACCCTCAGGCTGCAAAATTTTGACACTGCATTCAAACTTGAGAAAATTTGCATGACAAAAGTTGTTGTATGGGAAAAAAAAAAAAAAAAAAAGAAAGAAAGAAAGAAAAATATCATCAATTTGTCATCTGCTGAATTTTTCCAGGGAGCAACAAAGGTTATTTTTTGACATGCAGATCAGCTGCTGTGCACATGCTGAAGGCAATTTCCGGTAAAGGACAGGTTGTTTATTACACAGTTATTCATAATGCAAGACTGTTGCAGTTAGTTCCCTTGAATGACCATAAAAGAAAACAAAACAATTTAAGCTTAAAAAATTTATTATTTACTGGATTAAAAGAATAAAACAGAAATCAGGCAAGGTACATGCACAAAGTTTCAACAATAAAAAAAAATAAAAAATAAATAAATAAAAAAGGAACATACAATATAACATACATGCAATGTGTAATATCCCATAATAACTGGAGGAAACTGCAGTGGTGCAAGTGGGTGTGGTTGTCATGTTCCGTATTATGCGGACCACGTATAACGCGGACCACGTATAACGCGGTCAGTGTTCATGGCTCCCGACGACCGCGTTATAACGGCGCTGCAGTGTATTTGTCTTGATGATTTCTAGGATCAGTTCGAAAATGGGTCCCGTGTGGTCAAAAACTAGGTCACCAGGCCAAATCAGTGGAACACCTAGTTAACACTGTAGCGGTCACATTCGTGAAGCAATCATCATGAATCTTGCTCAAAATGTTTGTCTTGATGATTTCTAGGTCAAGGTTGAAACTGGGTCACTTGGGGTAAAAAACTAGGTCACCAGGCCAACTCAAAGGAAGACCTTCTTAACACTCTAGAGGTCACATTTTTGAAGCAATCATCATGAATCTTGCACAAAATGTTTGTCCTGATGATTTCTAGGTCAAGTTCGAAACTGGGTCATTTGGGGTCAAAAACTAGGTCACCAGGCCAAATCAAAGGAAAAACTTGTGAACATTCCAGAGGTCACATTTTTTGAATAATCATCATAAATATTGCTCAAAATGTTTGTCTTGATGATTTCTAGGTCTAGTTTAAAACTTGGTCACTTGATATCATAAACTAGGTCACCAGGCCAAATCAAAGGAAAACCTTGTTGACACTCTAGAGGTCACATTTTTGAAGTGATCATCATGAATCTTGCTCAAAATGTTTATCTTGATGATTTGTAGGTGAAGTTTGGAACTGGGTCACTTATGACATGTATTTCACAATCGAGTGACTTTCTTTTTTCCGTTTAGGTCAGTTTCATAGTAATTATTGGTCCTACAGAGTGATATTTGGCACTTGTGAAGTGTTTGTGTTTAGGTCAGTTTCTCAGTAACTATTGCTCCTACAGCCAGTGATACTTAGTACATGCGTAAATCTTAGCATGGTCTCTTGAGTGCAGTCATCCATATTTGACCTCGACCTCTTTTCACAGTCCATTAGACATGCTACATCATCTTACTTGTTAATATAATCATAATGAATTTTAATCAGAATGTTTGCCTTGATCAGTTCTAGGTCAGGTTCTCAAAGTGCTATGATACTCAGGTGAGCGTTACAGGGCCATCATGGCTCTCTTGTTTAGCTTCTGTTAGAGAGGCTTAGGAGGACTTTTGTCACCCCAACGTATATATGTGAACCAGTATATGTGCATTGATATCCAGTGTTAATGCATTACATTTATTTTTTTCAAGTTACTGTTGCATCATGAGTGCTATACCTCACAAATATTTCATATTAGGAATTGCATTGTATTGCATGAGATCGGCTGTCTGAGGGACACCAATTAGATCATGCATCTGTGTTGGCATGAACCAACTTCCATTTTAGTCTGCTTTCAACATCATGTTGGACGACATTTTTCGCTTAGCATATTTATTTGTTTTACAGTCTCTTGTCAGAAACCATTTGTCTTTTCTATATCTGTACTTTGTTTTCAAATATTTACCCTAAAATTACATTTGCAGCCAAAAATTGGTCTGATTGTTGCAGTTTTTAGTAAATTGTTTCGGAAAAAAAAATATGTCAGTATTATTTTGTTTTTCTCTACTGATATTTAACTGTTGATATTTTATAACCACATTTTGAATGGGAAAAAATAAAATATTCATATGTTTTGGAAACCAGTAAAGAGATTAAAACAGTTTGTGCATTGCTAACTACAACAAAAGGTGTTGCATTAAATTATGACAGAAGTTTGCAAATTTATCTCATATGAGTAAAGCACTACACGAAAAGCAACTTCCTGAAAGATGTTAAAAGCAGAATAGGCAAGCTACCCTGTCATACAACAAGTCCTGTTTCTCTGCTGTGACTGATAGTACTTTTGTGAGTTTCTGACAGTAACTGTGAAAATAAAAAGAATTTTCAAGTTTTATGTTGCTTTTGCCCAAAGTTTAAAGGTGTATTTGGACAGTCAGCCTGAGCAAACCGTATAGACTCAAATCAGATGCCATAGAATGCAGCATCTGATCAGGGTCTACACTGTTTGCCAGTCATCCAGCAGTTTTTAGATACATCAAGAGGTAGTACAATTGACTTGGTCAAGCCTTAGGGGAAGAATAATAAGCAGCTGAAATGTTCGAATATTTAGGGTGTTATGTGATTGAAACCCGGTAAATTGCTCATTATCAGATTGCCTCAGTGTCTTTGACATGAAATCATCATGCTATGGGCAGATTCAGCAGACAGCAAACTGATATTTTTCTTAGAAAATAGGCTTTGACATTTCATGCAACTTGTCTCCAGTGAAGACAATTTGCATGAAATGCCAAATCCTATTTTCTAGAAAAAATTATAAAAATATTTCAGAATGTTGTTTGCAGAAAACTTTATCCAGAATGCTAAGCGTTAAATATTGGGACACCTAAACACTATGGTACATGCATTTTTTTAGCTCACCTGAGCAAAAGCTCAGGGTGAGCTATTGTGATCACCCTCTGTCCGTCATTGTCCGTCGTTCGTCTTCAACAATTAGTTTGTTAACACTCTAGAGGTCACAGTTTTGACCCAATCTTGATAGAACTTGCCCAGAATGTTTGCCCCTATGAATTCTAGGTCAAGTTAGATACTGGGTCACTTGGGTCTCCAGGTCAAATCAAAGGAAAAACTTGTTAACACTCTAGAGGTCACATTTTTGAAGCAGTCATCATGAATATTGCTCAAAATGTTTGCCTTGATGATTTCTAGGTCAAGTTCGAAACTGGATCACTTGGGGTCAAAAACTAGGTCATGAGACGAAATCAAAGGAAAATCTTGTTAACACTCTAGTGGTCACATTTTTGAAGCAATTATCATGAATCATGCTCAAAATGTTTGTCTTGATGAGTTTAGGTCAAGTTCGAAACTGGGTCACTTAGGGTAAAAAACTAGGTCACCGGGCAAAATCAGCAGAAAACCTTGTTAACACTCTAGCGGTCACATTTTTGAAGCAATCATCATGAATATTGCTCAAAATGTTTGCCATGATGATTTCTAGGTCAAGTTCGAAACTGGGTCACTTGGGGTCAAAAATTAGGTAACCAGGCCAAATCAAAGGAAAATCTTGTTAACACTAGCGGTCACATTTTTGAAGCAATCGTCATGAATCTTGTTCAAAATGTTTGTCTTGATGAGTTCTAGGTCAGGTTCGAAACTGGGTCACTTGTGGTCAAAAACTAGGTCACTGGGTCAAATCAGCAGAAAAACTTAACACTCTAGCGGTCACATTTTTGAAGCACTGATCATGAATCTTGCTCAAAATATGTGTCTTGATGATTTCTAGGTCAAGTTCAAAACTTGGTCACGTGGGGTCAAAAACTAGGACACCTGGTCTAATCAGCGGAAAACCTTATTAATACTCTAGCGGTTACATTTTTGAAGCAATCATCATGAATATTGCTCAAAATGTTTGCCTTGGTGATTTCTAGGTCAAGTTCAAAACTGGGTCACTTGGGGTCAAAAACTAGGTCATGAGGCCAAATCAAAGGAAAATCTTGTTAACCCTGTAGCGGTCTCATTTTTGAAGCAATCATCATGAATATTGCTCAAAATGTTTGTCTTGGTGATTTCTAGGTCAAGTTCGAAACTGGATCACTTGGGGGTCAAAAACTAGGTCATGAGGCCAAATCAAAGGAAAATCTTGTTAACACTCTAGTGGTCACATTTTTGAAGCAATCATCATGAATCTTGCTCAAAATGTTTATCTTGATGATTTCTAGGTCGTTTGAAACTGGGTCACTTGTAGTAAAAAACTATCAAAGGAAGACCTTGTTAACACTCTAGAGGTCACATTTTTGAAGCAATCATCATGAAGCTTGCCCAAAATGTTTGTCTTGATGATTTGTAAGTCAAGTTTGAAACTGGGTCATGTGGGGTTAAAAACTAGGTCACCAGGCCAAATCAAAGGAAAACCTTGTTAACACTTCAGAGGTCACATTTTTTAAATAATCATCATAAATACTGCTCAAAATGTTTGTCTTGATGATTTCTAGGTCTGGTTTAAAACTGGGTCACTTGATGTCAGAAACTAGGTCACTAGGCCAAAACAAAGGAAAAACCTTGTTGACACTCTAGAGGTCACATTTTTTGAAGTGATCATCATGAATCTTGCTCAAAATGTTTGTCTTGATGATTTCTAGGTGACGTATATTTCACTGTCCAGTGACTTTCTTAAGTTTTTCCATTTAGGTCAGTTTCTCAGTAATTATTGGTCTACAGAGTGATATTTGGTACTTGTGAAGTGTTTGTGTTTAGATCAGTTTCTCAGTAACTATTGCTCCTACGGTCATTGATACTTAGTACATGCATACATCTTAGCATGGCCTCTTGAGTGCAGTCATCCATATTTGACCTTGACCTCTATTTCACAGTCCATTAGACATGCTACATCGTCTTACTTGTTAATCAGCATCATTTTGAATTTTGATCAGAATGTTTGCCTTGATCAGTTCTAGGTCAGGTTCTCAAAGTGCTATGAGTGCTAGGTGAGCGTTACAGGGCCATCATGGCCCTCTTGTTCTAAAATGACACCAAGTCCATTTGACTTCCTGTTGGTGTTTCTAGGACTGCTTGGTGAGTGCAAGACAGTGTAAACCCTGATCAGATACTGAATTTTTCAGAATTTGATCTGCATCTGTGCTCATACGCTGCCTTCTGCAGGATCTAATCTGTGTCTGCACTGGCTGCTGTTCTGTCTGTTCGAATACTTAGAGTAAATGTGGTAAAAATACATGTATTTGCTGTTGACAAAAATTTCAGTTTAATGTTTAGCATGCTGGGAAAACATTTCAGCAGATGACATTTTGAAATATTTTTTCTTATTTTTCCCAGGTAACAATCCTTGACAGTTCATGCAAGTCGTCCCCTTGTCCTGTTTTCTGGGAAAATAAGACCAATATCATCACCGTGTCATCTGCTGAATTAACCCATAGCATACTAAGTGTTAAATATTCATTTGACTCATTTTGATGTTTCTGACTAATAAAGATATTTCCATAAGGTGTCCGTGTCTTCTGTGTTCTTGGTTCAGGATTTCAAGCAGACAAAATTCTACTTAAAGGAGAATGCAACATAAGTTGTAAGTGTTTCCTGGAGTAAAGTGCTAAGCAAACCATTTACTTTGATGCAAGTTTTATCAAAATCGGTCAAAAAATAAGGAAGTGACAGTGGTTTGAATATATTCAATATGACCATCATGGATGCTGCCATATTTTAGGCTTTGTGACGTCATACAGCCCAAATAAAATATACAAAACCTAATTATAATGAGTCTTCAAATATATTTTGCTACAGTGTTTAACATATTCTTAATTATAGTGACAAGCAATCATTTCCCCTAAAGTAATCCAAATTTGTAAGAAAAACAACTTTTAAAATAGTTTTTTAAAATTTTGTGAAACCACATTAAATATTCAAAATGGTGGCGCCCATACCACCAATGTTAAAATATTCAATTGTTCATAACTTCCTTAATTCTTGACCGATTTTGATCAAATTAGTGTCAAAGTTCACGGTTTGTAAAGCTCTTTACTTTGCAATAGAATATGCTTTAAGGTTGCGTTCCCCTTTAATAACTTGTTTATTGCAGTTCATCAAATGAACTGCAATAAACAAGTTATTAAGTGAACAGTGAAGGCCCAATTCAGATTGTGCATCTGTGCAGTCTGTTCAGGATATTCTTTGTCAATATATTCTACAGTTAGCAACACTTCTGCAGCATATAGTGAATGCTCTGATCAAACTGCCTGGGTATGCAGGCTCATCTGGGCCCATTTATTTGTTGCATGTTATTGTATGCAGTAAGGTTTCTATGACCACATTGAATAATGTTTGGGATTAATCCCTAAGCTTAGCATGCAAAGTAAAACTTTTAGCAGATGATGTTTTGAAATATTTTTCTCAAAGAATTGGCTTTGACATTTCATGCAAATTGTCTCCTAAAGTATTTGCCCAGAGACTGGTAAAAATTAATTTACTGATGACAAAACAGACATATTTGAGTCATGGTAGAGAAAAAGGGTCTTATGGCATATGCAAAAGGCCTTTTGATAAATTTGACCTTGGGTGCATCTACCCTGACCCCAGATTAGCCTAGTGAGGATATGCTGTTTCTTGATGTATTTTGTAGCATCCAGTGATTGTGAAGTGGATAGCATAGGCCATGATCAGACTGTGCAGACTGGACTACTTTCCTCATATACAAGAAGATGCCTTTTCTTTAATGATATGGCTAAGGTTTAATTTTTCCCTAGGGAATAGGGCTTGCCATTTCATGTGAATTGTGTTTTTAGGAAATGTCCAATGTCAAATTTGTCTTCAAGTAAAATCAAGAAAAAATGAGCCTCTAATAATTAAATTCAATGTCCAAAGAAAATATTGAAGATAACTATCTTCATTTAATGTACTGTATTTGACCTAATTACCGCACTGTGCACTTAGTTTTTTCAAAATTACCGATAAAACTTGTGGTAAAATATTCATCTTCCTACTAAGGGTATATTTTAAAAAGATCAGCAAAGGACCTATCTGATGATGTTTGATTTTCTTTTTCTGATTTTCTTTATAAAAGCATTTGTTGTGGGTACTCATTTGAATTGCATCAACAAGTCGATGCAATTCAAATAGGACCCACAACAATGCCTCTATAAACATTACGAAAACATGCCTATTCAAATATACTGAAAATTTTACCACCAAAAAATGAAAAATTTCAGATAAAACAAGAGGGCCTTGATGGCCCTAAATCGCTCACCTGTGTCCCATTGCTTTAGGTTCGGGATGGTTATATTAATTTAATTTAAATCAGGCAAGTGGCTTGTAAGATTATCAGTTTTCTATATAGATCATATTTTTGTACAAATATATAGGAAATACAAGTGCTGTCCACAGTGGTGGTGGTGGTGGTGGGGTGGGTGGGCATGTTGCGTAATTGAAAGAATTTAGTACAGGGTCTCTTGAGGAACATTTGAGACAGGTTGGATTAGTGGTTTATTTTTTGACTGTTTTCTCTTCATTTTTTAAAAATTGCCTATTACAAGCCATCCACTGGTTAAGGAGGAGAAGTCGTTTGAAGGTTTTTTCATTTTTAGCTCTGGCAGCCATCTTGTTCATCCGAGCGGAACGGTTTGAGCAATGTTGGTAGAAAGTCACCCAAGGAACATTCCTATGAAATTATCTCAAAATCCATCCACTGGTTAAGGAGGAGAAGACGTCATGAAGGTTTTTCTATTTTTAGCTGTGGCTCCCATTTTGTTCATCCGAGCGGAACAGTTTAAGCAATTTTGGTAGAGGGTCACCCAAGAAACATTCATGTGAAATAATTTCAAAATCCATCTACTGGTTAAGGAACATTCATGTGTAATTATTTTAAAATCTGTTCACTGGTCAACGTGAAGAAGTCGTTTGAAGGTTTTTCTATTTTTAGCTCTGGTGGCCATCTTGTTCATCCGAGCGGAACGGTTTGAGCAATTTTGGTGGAAGGTCACCCAAGGAATATTCCTGTGAAATTATTTTGAAATTGGGCCAGTGGCCTTGGAGGAGATGTCGTTTTAAGGTTTTTCTATTTTTAACTCTGGTGGCCATTTTGTTCAGCGGAGCAGAACCATTTAGGTCAGTTTGGTAGAGGGTCACCCAAGGAACATTCCTGTAAAATTATTTTGAAATCCGTTCTCCGGTTTAGGAGGAGTAAATTGTTGACAGACGCACGACAGACGACGGACATAGAGCAGTCACAAAAGCTCACCTTGAGCTTTTGGCTCAGGTGAACTAAAAAATCTGATATTTTTCATATTTCTGCTCTAATGAGTACCCACAATCTATATTTTGAGCAGAAATAAGAAAAATAATGTATACCCCTGTAAACCCCAGTTTTACTATATAAAAGTAGGGTTTAAGGGGGTCAAAATATGGGTATGTTTTCGTGATGAAGAAGTAGACAAAAGGTACACTGGCTGTAATCTGAAGACTACTAAATTGGTTGACTGTGCGGTTATAGGGGTATGTGCAGTAATTAGGTCTAATTCAGTATGATAAAATTTAGTATCTGCAGATTTTTTCATTTTCTGCTTGTAGCAACCTTCCAATAACTTTATAAACCCAACCAGTCTTAGAATTACGTACCAAAATTGATTTCCAATTCAGCTAATTTTGTTACTACTTGCATATATACTTGAATTTATTAAAATTTCAAGAAAAAATACTCATTCTTAAATAATTGTTTCTTTTAATTCCCAGTGTAAGAGGTACAATCAAGAAGTTCTCAGTCCATATACTTAGAATGAACAAATTGAAATGAAACCCCAATTGGTTGATAATTTTATCTTATTCAACGTTAACATCTTTGGAAGAAAGAATATAATTTCAAAGCTTTTGATTTCAGTAGGAATTCACATAGTTGAAGTTAGAACAGGCATAAAGTACTTCTGTAAGAGGGGCATGTCCTCAAAGTAAATTCATGATAACTTCATTAAAATCCTTGGGGATGAGACTTCTTCTTACAGCATGGTGAAGAAATGGGCTGCTGAATTTAGAAGAGGGAAGAAGAGCATGGAGGATTATGAACAGTTTGGGTGGCCTAAAGAGGCTACTACAGATGAAAACGTTGACTCGAGTACAGTGTGATCATGTGTGACAGGAAAAAGCTTGCGTGATAAAGCTAGACAAATAGGCATTTCAGTCTATCTTGACTGATATATTAGGGATATCCAAGGTCTCAACTAAAGTCCCCAAAATGTTGACCAAGATCAGAAGAAGAGCAGGCTTGATTGTAAAAGTGCTTTAAAAGTTAGTCTACTGTAAAAGTGCTTTAAACCCCTCGGTGGTTTATACTGCTGACTGTTCTAATTAACCCATTGTAGTCGGGAGACCCATAAAAGGGTAACTGGCAATCAGTGCAGACCCAGATCAGATGCTGCATTCTGTGGCGTCTGATCAGGGTCTCCACTGTTTAGCCATTTTTCTCTAGGAGTATGTAAATCTCATAACCAGATGTACCTTAATTTGAAATTGGACTCTTCCAATATAGTGTGGGAGAGTCTATTCAGTCTACAATGGGTTAAGATGGTGGTCCTGGTATATTGCTCTTACTCTTGCCTAGTGTTTTGTCCTTGTGTTTTTCAGTCATTTTAGCATTGCGATTACCTCACTTGGGGAAGAGAGAGCTGGTCTGTGTTCTTTTCATGTGTTTGTTTTGCGCTTGTTGGTTTATGTCTCTTTCCTCTTCTTCTTGTAAGATTGGCTGTGACTTGTGATTGTGGTACTCCTTGGACTTTTCTTTTTATCTTTTTGATATTTCTAAGTATCTCCGGTCTCTCTCTGAAGATGACCTTGAGGAACTGACACGAGTTGTGACACAAGATAAGACTTGGGTCCAGCACTTTGATCCTGAGGCAAAAAAATAGAGTATGCAATGGAAGCACCCTGCTCACCCCTCCTAAGAAATTTAAGAGTTTCTTCAGCAGGGAAGGTGATTGCCTCTATCTTTTGGAATAGTCATAGTGGATTATTTTGAGGAAGCTCACACGATAAATGGTGCATATTATGCAGAAGAACTATGGTGGCTGCATTAGCAGATTGTGAAGAAAAGAAGAGGAAAGTTGACTCAAAGTGTTCTGCTCTTGCAATATAATGCACCAGCCCACACCTCTTGTTGCTATGGCTGCTGTAACTAAATGCAGCTTCAAGGTCCTTCCTCATCCCCTGTATTCTCCAGATTTAGCCCCTTCGGACTTCCGTTTCCAAATCTGAAAACTAACCTTTGTGGTAGGAATTTCGGAAACAATGAAGGCACCATAGATGCTGTTGATGAGTACTTAGGGGTCCAGGAAGAAGGCTTCAATTCTGAAGGGATAAGCAAACTGGAATAGTATTGGAGAAAGTATATAGAGGCAAAGGGAGATTATATAGCCTGTACAAATAATCACATCAGTATTCACCAAAAGATGATTTTTGACAAAAATAAAAAGAATAAAAAAAATAAAAGAACATGCAAAAAAAAAAAAAAAAATCATTTAGAGTACATTTATTATTATTTCCACTTATTATTTTTGTCATATTTTATACTATCTTTGCATCTTTTTACATTGAGCTGTTTGAATATTTCCATATCTTGTTGAAATATACACCATATTTAGAAGTGGTGGTTCTGTAGGGGGATTTGCCATCTCTTCTAATGGCTATTTTTGGATCTCTGTTAAATACTGTTTTATGCCCACGAGTTGCCACATCTGTTGGTTTTTGCCATAACAGCTCAAGCATAATGCAACATTAGGGTTCAGGTTTCATCTTGTCTGGACAAAAGTCAAGGAAGAACCACTGCACAATGCTGGTATCAATGTTGGCATTAGTGTCCAGATGTGATGACTATTCTGGCTCTACACTGTTTGCTTAGGCCTGTCTGTCTTAAAACTAAGGGGAAATACTATACAAGAGGCCCACGGGCCACGGGTTGCTCACCTGAGTGACATAACCATTGCAGATATGCAGATGTTATGCAACATTTTTCCAATCCTGACATCACAACTAATGAAAAGATCATCCTTTAAGCAGTTCTTAATTTTGAAGAAGAATATTATATATGGCATCACAGTCAATGGAGCGTGATCATTTGAACAAACTCTCAATCACATTTCAACAGTAGGATCAATGGGAAATTTGGAAGCAGTTGGCTAAGTGGTTTCTGAAGAATCATGATTTTATACATGTAAACAGCACAGTGACAGGGAAATATAATAAACATAAACAAGATGGCAGCCATCTTGGATTTCCAATCAGAATGATTTTAGCTGCTGTTGATCTACAAGTCACCTCGATACTTCCATTGAACAAGCTGTTTTTGATCTACAAGTCACACTGATGCTTCCTGGCAAGTTTGGAGTCAATTGGCCTTTCAGTTCAGGAGAAGAAGCAAAAAACAGATTTTCAAGATGGCTGCCATGGTGGCCATCTTGGATTTCCGATCGGCACGATTTTATCTATTGTTGATCTACAAGTCACCCCGATGCTTCCTAGCAAGTTTGGAGTCAATTTGCCTTTCGGTTCAAGAGAAGAAGTGAAAAATAGATTTTCAAGATAGCGGCCATGGCGGCTATCTTGGATTTCTGATCGGCACGATTTTAGCTATTTTTTATCTACAAGTCACCCCGATGCTTCCTAGCAAGTTTGGAGTCAGTTGGCCTTTCGGTTCAGAAGAAGAAGCGAAAAATAGATTTTCAAGATGGCCGCCATGGTGGCTATCTTGGATTTCCAATGGGCACGATTTTAGCTATTTTTGATCTACAAGTCACCCTGATGCTTCCTAGCAAATTTGGAGTCAATTGGCATTTCGGTTCAGTAGAAAAATAGATTTTCAAGATGGTGGCCATCTTGGATTTCCGATCGGAACGATTTTACCTATTTTTGATCTACAAGTCACCCAGATGCTTCCTACCAAGTATCGAGTCAATTGGCCCAGGGGTGTACGAGGAGTAGGCTTTTAAAGCAATTGTTGACGCCACACGACGGATGACGCACGACGGACGACGGACATTAACTGACCACAATAGCTCACCATGAGCACTTTGTGCTCAGGTGAGCTAATAAGACAAGGGTGCTACCAGGTCTCATATATACTTATAGCGTAGAGATTTTCCCAATGCCGTAACATTTTCCCAATGCCCTGTAAACTACATTACTGTCATACGAAGAGTATCAATTAGACCGAGACTCCAGTTTTTATTCTTTTATGTGTTCTTTGTTTCCAAGGCAACCATTAAAGATTTTATTTAACCAAGAAACTCTCTGAGGAAACTACAAAAGATCAACAAGATTCCAGACATGGAAGCCTAAAATCAAAAGGAACCCAAAGGTATTATATAATGCTTATATCTATTGATAAAATTAATTTTGGAAAGTGCCAAAATAAAGGTCTTCCAACTGTGCAGGGCTTTCAATAAACAGAGCTTGTATAAGTTGCTAGAAACACTATGCCCCCAACTACATGCTTATCCATACAAAATGCCAAAGTTGTAAAGGGGCATTACTCTGACAATTTGATTTGTCCCGTTGAGAAACTGGTGCTTATTAATGAGCTGTCTTATCATGGGAGTTGTCCTGTTTAGAAACAGGCACTGACTGAGGAGTAGTATTATCATGAAAAGGGCCATAACTGCAGAAAAATTGGATGATTTTTTTTTTTTTAAATTCAATCAGGTAATCTACTAATCATCCCCTATCAGCTGACCAAGTTTAAAGCCCTTACAGTAAATACTTTCCGATATATCTTCCTGACAAGTTTAAAATGCTCAATTTTTCAAAGGCTGATAACTCTGGAAAAATAAGATGATTTTTTTTAAAAAAAATTAATCAGGAAATCTGCCCATCATCCCCTATCAACTGATTAAGTTTCAAGCCTCTAGCTCAAATACTTTCTGAGATAGCTAACAAGTTTAGAATGCAAAACTTTTCAAAGGGCCATAGCTCTTGAAAAATAAAGTGATTTTTTTTTTAAATTTAATCGGGTAATCTACACATCATCCCCTCTATCATCTGACTAAGTTTCAATCCCGTAGCTCAAATTGTTTTCGAGATACCTTGCTGAAAGAGTTTAAAACGCCCACATTTTTAAAGGGATATAACTCTGGAAAAATAAGGATTTTATCCTTTTTAAATTTATTCAGGCAATCTCTACTTATCATCCCCTATCAGCTGACCAAGTTTCAAGTGCTTAGTTCAAACACTTTTCAAGGTATCTTGCTGAAAAGATTTTATTCTGATTTTTTCAAAATGTCAACATTTTTAAAAGGCATTAACTCTGGAAAAATAAAGTGATTTTTTTTTTTTTTTACATAATTTAATCAGGTAATCTACATATCATTCCCTATCAGCTGACCAAGTTTCAAGCCCCCAGCTAAAATACTTTAAGAGATATCATGCTGAAAAGATTTCATTCTGATTTTTTCAAAGGGGCATAACCGGAAATGGAGGGAAATCTGACAAGAAAAAAATACGGGTCAGCTATTTTTTGACATGACTAACAGTGTTGACTGGGCTGTAAAGCTCCAAATCAAACAAAACTTCTTAATATATTTTTGCCATAAAAGTTTAAACAAGTCAACCTGCTGTGTATAAAATCTGTTGGATGAGTGATAAATAGACTAGACCCTGATCAGACACTGCAAGTCTGATTATTAAATTTCCCTATTTCTAGAACAAATACACACACACGCACACACACATGCACACACACACATTTCTGCAGGCTTGAAATCACCATGTTGGGCCATTGGCAGCACATTACAATAAACCCTAAGACAGTGACCTCACAGCCATTATATTGGTGGAGTTTTATGGACCTGTCAAGAGTATTTCAGGTTGTTGTAGGTGTATATGTACAGCTCAGCTTCCAAAGCAAGTCACCATGTCTTCATTGTCATAGCTCCAGATAACATGCTCTTTACGACCGATATACCATAACAACCACAAGTACTGAGACAGACAGGCATAAGCAATCAGTGTAGACCACTTCAGATGCTGCAGAATGTGGCATCTGATCAATGTCTACACTATTTGCCACTCATCCAGCATTTTTAGACATATGAACTGGCAGGCAAAATGAAATTGTCCAAATTTTAGGACAAGTATGGTAAGGAATTAAGGTACCCCAATATTTATGACAAATATTTTTCCAAATTCTCCATAAAAATGTTTTTGTGGAGTATCAAGAAAACAATCAGGGCCCAGTTGTTCAAAGCTTTGTTAGCTTAACGAGCTTGTTAAGGGTCATTTCCTTAACTGGGCCCAGTTGTTCAAAGCTAACGGTGTCGTTAGTTAACGATTCGTTAAAATTTACATCAAGTGATACGCAAATAGGCTGAAATTGTTTGCTGAAAAAATGTGAGTAGCTTTTGCAGTGCAAAAGCTACTCACATTTTTTCAGCAAAAAATATCAGAATATTGTATATTGAATCTGCTAAAACACTTAACAAAATAACGCTTAATGAGCTCGTTAAGCTAATGATGCTTTGAACAACTGGGCCCTGATTTAGCAGATTCAATATACAATATTCTGATATTTTTTAAGCTACTCACATTTTTTCAGCAAAAAATTTCAGTATATTTGTGTATCACTCAATGCAAATTTTAACGAATCGTTAACTAACAATGTCGTTAGCTTTAAACAACTGGGCCCTGGATTCTCTTCTTATCTAGAGTCATATTCATACACAATTTTGGCCACATGGACATAGATGTGCTAACAATGAGTAAAATTTGTATGATCCCAGCAACCCAACCTGTGACCTCACAGGGCAAGAGCATAGAACGTTTGGCTATACAGAGAAATAACTAAAAAGCTATAAAACAGTTGTTTAATTAATTTAAACCACAACAATCTCACACTTTATTAAATTAACTCCACATAAGGTGGATAGTTAATAATATGGCACCAGTGAAGTAAATAAGAATAAAACAAAGGACTAAGCCTCAGATCAATAGTGAAATTATAAATTCAATTAAAGAACGAGACCAAGCTTTTTGTGAGTTTAAAAACCAGAAGACTGAAGAGAAGTTTTCTGCTTTTAAAGACTTACAGAATAAGGCTCAAAATCTTATCTTTCATGCAAAAAAGGACAATTTTAAACAAAAATTAGAAAATGAACAAGACTCGAAATCACTTTAGAGCTCTCTCAAAGCATTAGGTATGCCATCTAAGAAAAATAAAAGCTCTGCAAATAATATCGGGCTCCAAATTGATGGTGAAGTATGTTTTGATAAATCTATTGTTGCTGAAAGGTTTAAATTATTCTATACTACAGTGGCATCAAAGCTCATATAAAACTTCCAGAGCGACTAACTATATTTGGAAAAATCTTTTGTTGAAAATTTTACCACGATAAAGGTGTTGTTCCAAATAGCTATTCATTTTCTCTTATACTGGGTCCAGTTGTTCAAAGCATCGTTAGCTTAACAAGCTCTTTAAGGGTCATTTCGTTAACTGTTTTAGCAGATTCAATGTACAATATTCTGATATTTTTTGCTGAAAAAATGTGAGTAGCTTTTGCATTGCAAAAGCTACTCACATTTTTTCAGCAAAAAATTTCAGCATAGTTGCGTATCACTCGATGTAAATTTTAACGAATCGTTAACTAACGACGTTGTTAGCTTTGAACAACTGGGCCCTGGAAAATAAAGTCTTGGGGGTATTTAAACAAGAGGCCCATGGGCCAACATTTGCTCACCTGATAAAAACAGCTATTGCATAACTGCAAATGCCATGCAGTTTCTTCCAGTATTGCAACAGCAACTAGGACACAATTTGACTGTACCATAAAAAGGTCAAAGGTCATCCTAGTATCATCATTTCAACAAACTTAGTAGACTTTGAGTCCCTGATGCTATTTACTAAGATTCAGCCTCAGAGCTGGAGCAGAAGATTTTTAAGTGTTTTATCATATATGGGCATGACAGCTATCTTGTTCAATGGCACAGAACCACTTGAACAAATTGTCAACATCCTTTCGACAGAAGACTCCATGTGAAATCTAGTGAAGTTGTTCAAGCTGTTTCAGAGAAGAAGACGTATAAAGATTTCACAATTTTATACATGTATATAGCTCAAGGGTAAGGGCAGATAATAATCTTCCATTCCCCTGCCCCGAAGAGGCTCCACATGAAATTTGAGCAACATTGGCTTGGCGGCTTCAGAGGAGTTTGTTTGAAATTCTCAATATTTTTCCCATACAAATGTAAGGGGCCCATACAAATGCATAGGGAAGCAAACTTGACCTCACCGTAAAAATGTACATCAATGAACGACCATCATTTTAGCAACTTTGATAGACCTTCTGTCCCTGATGATTTGTGCAAAGATTTAGCCCCAAAGTATAGTTGGTTCTAGAGGTTTTTACCATGTATGGGCATAGGGGCCATCTTGGTCAACGGAACCATGACCATTTTAGCAATCTTTCATTCCCCCAACCAAGGAGGCTCCATATGAAATTTTAGCAAAATTGGCTCTTCAGAGGAGAAGTGGTTTGAAAATGTTAACGGACAGATGGATGGACAAAAAGTGATCACTATAGCTCATCCTGAGCATAGCTCAGATAAAATCTGCTTAGATATTTCATGCAAAGGAACTTCCATTGACGCTAAAGATCAAGTTGAATACTTTGGGAGCTGTATTGGAACAATGTCTCTCTGGTGAGAATATGGTCACTTCTATTAATCAAAAAACTAATACTAGGCTGAAGTTTTTATATAGAAAACAAAAGTTTTTTAGCTCGAATGAACAATGTTCACGGAGAGCTATTGTACCACCCCTGGCGTCGGCGGCAGCGTTGTCGTCGGCATGATACATATTGGTCCAAAATTTTCGCAGTACCATCACCCTAGGTCATGTCAAGGTCAAGGTCACAAACTTAGAATTTTCATGTTAAAATTTTATGTCAAAGTTTTTAGGATCTCATTACTTTTACATTAAATGATGGATTTACTTCCTATTTGGTATTATGATAGACACTGGTCAGAAGTTTTTATCAGCACTCATGACCGTGACCTTGAGGTCGAGGTCACAGACTTAGAATTTAAATGTTAAAGTTTTCGTTAAAGTTTTTAACACCTCATTATTTCCTAGCCTTATCACCGATTTGATTCATCTTTGGTATGATGATACATATTGGTCCAAAATTTTGTGCAGTACCATCCCCACCACCCTAGGTCATGTCAAGATCAAGGTCACAGACTTAGAATTTTCATGTTAAAATTTTATGTCAAAGTTTTTAGGATCTCATTACTTCTATACTATATGATGGATTTAGTTCCTATTTGGTATTATGATAGATACTGGTCAAAAGTTTTTAACAGCACCATCAGCACTCATGACCGTGACTAAGAGGTCATGGTCACAGACTTAGAATCTGAATGTTAAAGTTTTCCTTAAATTATTTAACTCCTCATTATTTCCTAACCTTATCACCAATTCGATTCATCTTTGGTATGATGATACATATTGGTCCAAAATTTTGCCCAGTTTCATCCTCATCCCCCTAGTTCATGTTAAAGACACATTTTGCATTGCATAACACCCTAATGACCATAAGCAGATAAAGATAAGAAATCCTTGGTGACTTTGGCCATCCTTATAGGTAGGGGCATGATAAGGGGAAATTAGATTTGATATCAGCAAAGTTTATGATGATGACAAAGAAACAGGGAAGGTGGGTTATTTGGTGATAATTTGATGTTGTTTTTTTCCTTTTTATTCAATAAATATAGCTGGTTTTTCATCAGAATTGCCTCTTCAAGGCAGCTCTAATGAATACCCACAACATGTTTTATGGAGAAATACAGCTTCTTGTGCCTCTATCTTGTCAAATGCCCTCTTTATCTGTTTCTTATTTGCATAAATTTCCAGTAGCACTATTTTAGTAGCTTTGTCAAAAGATTATCACTGAAGAGGGTGAAATAAATAAATCAATTGTTCTGGAAACAAGACATTTGAGAATTATTACTCACCACGCTATTGGCGGATTCAGCAGACAACAAATTAATAAGATTTTTCCCGTAAAATAGGATTTGACATTTCATGTGAACAGTCTCTAAGGGAGAAAATTTGCATGAAATGTCAAATCTTATCTTCCGGAAAAAATAAGAAAAAAATATTTCTTTATTCTTCTTTCTTTCCCAGCAGTTCAATGTGTAATAATAATGCGCTTCTGCTTTTAGTAAATAATGATTAATTATTTACAGTACTGGAAAATATGTTGTGTCATAAAATGCAATATACAACTGGAAAAAGAATATCACAGTTTGTGACAGGTACTAAACAAACAAATCACATTAACTTCTGCAAAGTAAAATGTTCCCTCAGTGAAGATTCGGATCAGCCTGCCATCTCCACAGCCTGATCAATCTGTGCTATTTGGACGAAGAAGCAGTACATCTTATGGAGAGTGTGCTGAAAACTGATCAGATTGTGCAGCTGTGCAGGCTGATCTGAATCTTCACTAAACATACAGACTAGTTTGTAGAAATAACTGTGTTTCAGAAGATTCAGTTTGTGTGATTGCAGAAAATAAATATTCACATTTTTAAATACAATTATTTTTTTAAATTCCTACCAGATTTATTATATAGTGCTACATCAGTAGGATAAGGATTCAGTTTGAGAAGTGCTCTTATTTATTTTAGAAAACAAATAAATAAATAAATAAATTAATTAAAATAAATAAATAAATAAATAAATAAAATAAAAACTTTCAATTTTATATTTCTATTTCAGTTTATTTTATTTTATTTTCACAATGCAAGAAAAAACAACACTTTTATATTTAGCAATCCCAAACCAGATCTCCTTAATGTCAATGCATATAGCAAGTTTGATGAAAATCCCTTGTTATTTACTCAAGTTATCATCCGGAAACAAAAATATGGGCGTGTCTCGGGCAGATAATGCCGTAAAAATTTGACGAAATTTGCCCATTAGCAATCCAAAACCAGATCTCCTTAATGTCAATGCATATAGCAAGTTTGGTGAAAATCCCTTGTTATTTACTCAAGTTATAGTCCGGAAACGAAAATATGGGCGTGTCTCGGGCAGATAACTCCGTCAAAAATTGACGAAATTTGCCCATTAGCAATCCCAAACCAGATCTCCACAATATCAATGCACACACCGTTTGGTGAAAATCCATTGATGTTTACTCAAGTTATCATCCGGAAATGAAAAACGGACGGACAGACGGATGACGGACGGATTCACGGACAACCAACGTGAAACCATAATACCCCGCCACTATTGTGTGGCGGGGTATAAAAAGAGAAAAATATACATTTTATATGTGTACATATATTTGGCTACACTTTGAATAGTTTTATGTAATACCAAATAACAACAACAACAACAAGGGAATCATCACAAGGAGGAAATTTCATTTATATAGCTCTAGATCTGGTGCTTTTATTAAAAAAAAAAAAAAAAAATGATATTTTCTTATTCCTCCACAAAAACACATGTTGTGGGTACCAATTAGTAGTGCCTCACTGAGTCGCTTCTAATGAGTAACCTCAATATATTTTTTCATTGGAAAATAAGAAAAAATATATACCTGATACTCCTTATCTAGACCTATGCAATAAGTAGCCACAAGAAACATTTAAGCATAAAAAAGCATTTTCAATGATGGGTAAAAATTTCAGATGACATTTTGAAATATTTTTCTTATTCTGTCTAGAAAATAGGATTGGACACATCATGCAAATTGTCTTCTACTAAGGAGACAATTTGCATGAAGTGTCAGATCCTATTTTCTAGGAAAAAATAAGAAAAATATTTCAAAATGTCTGCTGAATTTGTCCATAGCATGGTAAGTGTTAAAGACTTTTTGATACTTTGTCTAAAACAAATGTAAGATTGGATCCCCATTGTTTGTTTGTATTGAGGTTTTACACCCCAGTCAACCTACTGGGGTCATGTCGAGCTTGGTCAGTTTACCTAACCACACTTTTACTCGACAGGCTTAGTCCTCTAAGTGGTGCACATTCTTTCACCAGAAACTGATGGATCCCCATCATCACAAAACAATCGTTCAAAGAACAAATCATTATTTAGTGCAATCAACAGAGTCAGCATCTGGTCAGTGAATCCAAAATAGTTTCATGCAAGGTACATTATCCATTGCATTACGAAAACACGCCTATTCAAATATTATATACAGAAAATTTCACCTCCAAAAAACTAAAAAAAAAATCAGATAAAAACCCCGATATTTTTCATATTTCTGCTCAAAACATAGATTGTGGGTACTCGTTAGAACTGCCTCAGTGAGAGCAAAAATAAGAAAAATAATGTACACCCCTGTAAACCCCAGTTTTACTACATAAAAGTGTGGTTTAAGGGGGTCAACATTATATAGGCATGTTTTTGTGATGGAAATCTTGGCTTTCAGCACCAAAATTCATGAGTGTTTTATATTCTTCAGAGACATCTTTAATCCACATGCAAAACTTTGCCACTATTATCTAGTTAACACTTGTGCTAAGCAAAATTATAGCAGAGGACATTCTATTTTTTTTTTATTGTTTTTTTTTTTTTTTTTCAGAAAAAATATTACTCAGCATTTATGTGAATTGTCTGTCTGGCAGATAATTAATCTGAAGTGCCAAGTCTTATTTTCTCCAAATAATACAAAACAAGAAGAAAACGAAAATCACCTGCTGCAGTTGAGATTAGCACTTTAAAGGGCAAATATAAAGGTTTTAATTCTACTAAATATTTAAGGGCACTTCAGTAAGGAGTCGACTGCCGAAAACCGCATCAAATTATCTTAAACGGTTTCTGAAATATTGCGATTTGAAATTTGATATTTAACATCCAAGAGGATTGAATTCAGGCTGCTTCATTAATATTCATGAGCCTTTTTATGACATCATAAGGGAAGAGTAAAATTTTAAACTTTTTTAAATTGCCAATATTTTTTGCTCTTTAATCTGCTTCAATTCAGTTTTCATATTGTTTAATTTATTCAGCTCCTTTAAACTAATATACATAGGAATTTAGCTCTTATTTTCCGTTTAAAGTGTTACATTTCAAATTTAAAAATTTCATTTAAATAATTTAAAATCCAGTTACAATGCTTAATAATTAGCCAAAATTGACTTTTTTGGCATTCATTTATATGAAATACACCCAAAATTCACTATTATTAAAAAAAACTTACGAAAAATTTAATATTAGTCAAGTTTTAAACATTTTAAAATTTAGCTTTAAATTTAAATAACAGATTAAATTTTGAGTTAAATTCTCTATTCATGGGCTTATTTGTGGACAGAGACCAATTTCAATAATGGTTAAGGAGAAAAACTGTGTAGCAGATAAGGAAATGCAGAATACTCCTGTTTAAAATTTCAATTTAAAATTTAAGTTCCACTATGACATCACAGAATATTGCATTGTGGGCCTTAATCAATACACAATCCAAGGGAGGTTACTCTAACAGGAAAAAAGGTAGGTATCGTAAATTAATCACCATAACTTTTGATTGGATTGGAATTTTTTGATGGGGTTTTCAACAAAATAATTCTCTTAAAGCATTCTATCAACACCCTGAAAACCAGGAATATTTTAAAAACCTTTATATTTGCCCTTTAAGGTTTCATGTGAAAACTGTGCCCAATACTAGTGCTTATAAGTGAGACCATTTTACACCTTTGTTAAGTTTTTCTTGTCACTGTCAATTTTTTATGCTGCCTGTATAATAGTGATACATAATGTGACAACAGCATTTCCTATGAGTCCCAAGTTACCAATATTATTAATATTAATCTTTACCTCTCTCTAGAAAAACTCAACAGATGACAAATTGATGATATTTTTCATATTTTCCCCAGAAAATAGGCTTTGATAATTTGCATGAAATGTCAAAGCCTATTTTGGGAGAAAAATAAGAAAAATATTCAAAGTGTCATCTGCTGAATTTTTTATCCAGCACGCTGTGTATTAATATTCCCTATTTATTTTGAGCAGTGTAGCCTAAATGGCAAATATTGATCTTGTTTCTAGTATGTTTACTTAAAATGATCTATAATAATTTTTTACTGTAAACAGATCAATCAGCCAGCTGACAAAAACATACAATTTGCAAAACAATGACTATATTGATGAGCTAAATTGATCTTTTAACCATGTTCATTCAAGCACATTCATAATGCACAAACATGCATGCCTCACTGATCACTTTTAATCATGCTTTCATCATTCCATGGCATTTCATTGAAAATCATTGAAACAAAAAAATTGTCAAATAAGACATGTTGTGGATAGGATATGATATAAGGGTGAATGTGACTATGCTGAACATCCAAGTAAAAAGAGTGTGGTTGAGTAAGACATTGTGTAGTTGAAAATCTTGGTGGTGAAAAAGTGTGTTCAAGAAAAAAATGTTTAATCCTTGTCCTGCTGAACCCGGATATACCTTGCAAGGTTGGGGTGGTCAAAACCAGGGGCGGTTTTAACCAGCAGTTTTAACCGGTTAAAACCGCCCTAGTCAATACTCCCAGAGTGGTCAATACTGGTCGATTGAAATAGTGAGTGGTCGATTGAATATTTTTAGTGGTCAGTTGGAGATTACGGTGGTCAGTTGGTTGACTGATTATGGGTATGGCCTTTTGGTTGATAATTTGGTGGAATTCATTAAATATAACAGTTGATTTGAGTGGAGGCTGATCATTTGATAGAGTTTCAGGTTCAGATGTTATTTCTTCAAGTGGCATCTTAGCAATACTTTCTGGCTTTTTTAGCCCCATCTAAATCCTAGAGCTTCCCTCGCTGTATAACATATGCTCAGGACCTTTCCACCCCACACCAAAACCTCCACCCATTTCCCACATGCCACATATCACACAGACAGAAAGTCTTCATTAAATATAATCAAATATACAAAACAAAATTTATCTGCTATGATAGAACAAGATACACTAAGTCAGCTTTGTTTTAGTGTTCTAAGTATCATCTAATGTATACAAAATACGTATCATCTAATGTATACAAAATATCTGTTTAATGATTGGTTAACTATCAACAGATTCACCAGCTCTGCTTTCTTAGTCAGTTTTGAAATAGGCTGTTATTACAGTTGACTGTCTCTGTGTAGGCATCATAAGTGAAATACATGTATATATGACAAATAGCAGATCAGGTGTTCACATGATTTTTTTTATCTGGGAATTTAGTGGGAAACCAATTACGTAGTTGGGAAGATGTTTGAAGAGAAACTTCCTTCACTAAACATCATATTGTAACGGAATAGTATATGTATCACTTCTATAGCCTCGCTGTGGAAGCCGGCTTTTATGGCGACACTGGTAGAGTGATTGGCATTTTTACGAAGTTAAGCAACGGAGATTGCGGTTAGTACCTGGATGGGTGACCACGGTGCATTGCTTCACAGAGGACCCGGTTTCACGCTACACTGGTGGCAGCGGTGGGAAGGAAGACAGTGTCCTTAGTGTGTTTCATAGGCTCCACCCTCCGATTTGCCTAGTGAGGTGTGTGTGACTTTGGGATGAAGTCAAGAGATGAGGGGGAGAAATGTAACGGAATAGTATATGTATCACTTCTACCGCCTCGCTGTGGAAACCGGCTTTTATGGCGACACTGGTAGAGTGGTTGGCTTTTTTGCGAAGTTAAGCAACTGAGATTGCGGTTTGTTCCTGGATGGGTGACCGCAGTGCTTGGCTTCGTTGAGGACCAGGTTTCACACTACAATATGTTGGCTTTCTGGTTCCTATAAATGGTAAAGCACTATGATCATTGCCCTAAAAATAAACATTACAATGGCAAGGAAAAGTCAGAAAATTAAAAAAAAAAAACAAAAAACAAAAAAAACCCCAAAAAACAAGGCATTTAAAAGACATTTTCAGTGAATCATACAGCACAAGTGATTACACAGCCATGTCTGTCAACCAGACCTTGGCTACTTTTTACTAAAATCTGTATTAATCCCCTATGGCTTACCATTATCGTTTCTATCTCCAAGAATTACCATTACTGGTTATTGTTAAAGAAAATACATTAAACCTAATTAGTCTGTTGTTTTCTTCACCATATCAATAAGAAATTGGAAATAAGCAAGATAAAAGGCCGAAGTTTGAATTTTGAAGGTTTAGGGCTTTGTAATGTTTTATGCACCAAATTGTTTGGCAAAGCATGAAGAAAAATATTGAAAGTAGAGGTGTATGTGCTGTTAAAAAGGGTCAAAAATAATACTGCTTCACACACACACATATATATATAGAAGACCATTCATGTTAAATGTCAATTTCTTTGAATAAAAAAAAAAAAAAATGTTGTCTGCTGCAGTTGTAACTGGTGCCTTAAAGGTTAAGTGGAGCTTTACCATACTTCACAAACAAATGATTAATGGAATTAGTTTTGAGTAACTGTAGCACTGAAACTTTGTTCTGCATGTCAGTAATCTGACGAGCTGTCGTACCTGTTAACTTTTTTCTGAATAAACTTCACAGTTGACCAAATGTTTGATCTGTAAATTGTCTCATTCAAGGAATTTTTGCTTCAACAAACTAGTTTTCAATGAAACATGGTGCACTCTTTAGTCACACTTTTGAAAGGTGACCTCAGTTCAGGTAGAAATGGGCATCTGGAAAGAATTTTGACTGCTGTCCTTTCGACAGCCTTTGAAAAGACATTTTCCACTTGGCGTTTTATTCTAAATATTCTGATTGATCATATCTTATCAGAAACCATTTGTCTTTCCTGTTTCTATGCTTTGTTCTCAAATATTTACCATAAAATTTGCAGCCATTATGTCTATGGGAAGAATGAAAACTTTCAATTTAAAAAAAAAAAAAAAAACACTGAATAGAATAAATTAAACTTTATCTACATAATTTATGTAAATGGCAAAAAGTTTTGCATTGAATCATGACAAAACTTTGCAATTTTTCTTCTTCTGAGTAAAGCACCTTGCAAAAAATGGCTTCCCAAAAGATGTCAAAAGCAGTGTAGCTTCTGGTCTTAGTTCACAAGTAGTCTCTGTTTTCAAAGGTAATTTATACTGTGTATTTCTGATGGTTTGGGAGAGGGATGGCAACCTTAGGTGGCCTTTACTGACAGTGTCCACTATATTATATACTCAACAAAATAATTAAAGGGTCACCAGTTTCAGTTTCCCTTTGATTAACATTCAAATGCGACCTGTTAGTTGTTAATATTATTCTGTGGGCTATACTGCTATTTGCAAGCCCATTTCAATAAGCTCAACATGTTAACAATATGTTCAGCTACCAAAGTGTCAATGGCGCAAACATTGTCAGCCTAGAAGGTCTGGAGAAAAATGAAAATTTCTGAAAAATGATTTTTTACCCCGAAATGATTTTTTTTTTCGGAATATCTCAATTTTTCTACTTTATATAAAACAATGATTTACCCCAAATACAATCTTACAAATTTCACTTTCTTAGGGGTACAAGATACACAGATATAGCAAGAAAAAGAGGTCAACCCTTTAAGAGGCTAAAATTGTCTTGATTATTCTCCATAGACTGTGAATAATCTATAGAGAGTACCTGTAGGAAAATGTGAATTTCTTGCTTGAAATTAAAGCTGTCTCTATGCTCTATTCACAGTTTGAAGTCAGGACATTATTTATCATGTTCAAATGTCATTTTTCCATTTTTTAGGCAAAAAGTAGCATTTTTTAACAAGTTTTAAAACGAAAATTTTTATTTCAAAATTTGTTGTTGGAAACACTCCTTTTTGGGGTTCCACTTTAAGAAACAATCAACAATATTTCAACAGCTTCTGTTGTTTTGCCCATAGACTCAGTCAAAGTTTGCATATATGGAAAATTCCACTAAATGACCCTTAAATTATTTTGTTGAGTACATATGATACGGACAAGAAAGCTTCTATGATCCCTTATCTGTTTTCTCTTTTTTCTCTGAATCAATGAAAGACTGGTTTGCTGTGGCTATAATAGTCATTTTATAGTCAGTGGTGGAAATCTCGTCTACTTTAGCTATATCTTTGAGTTCATTGTACAGCTTCTTGTAAACTGACAAGATGGCCTGCCTCTTTAATGAATCCTGGAAAACAAGAAACAAGAAACAGAATAAGCCTTTAGGAACATCAATCATCTCAATGCAATATGAGTCCATCCAAACACATAGCTCCAGATGAGGCACTTTTTCAACCAAACATTATTCTCATTAGAAGTGCCTTGGTGAGACATTTCTAATAAGTACTCACAAGATATGTTTTTTTGTGGAGAAATAAGAAAAATATGATATGATTACCCCATCTTATCTGGAGCTATGCAAACAAATAATGGTCTTATGACATATGTGACCAGCATAGACCCATATCAGCCTTCACATCTATACAGTCTGATCAGGGCTGTTTGCTCACAGAATCTTTAAACTCCATACATCATGTAAGTGACCAGTGTAAACCCTGATCATCCTTCACATCTATACAGTCTGATCAGGGCTGTTTGCTAACAGAATCTTTAAACTCCATACATTATGTAAGTGACCAGTGTAAACCCTGATCAGCCTTTACATCTATACAGTCTGATCTGGGCTGTTTGCTAATAGAATCTTTAAACATACATTATGTAAGTGACCAGTGTAGACCCTGATCAGCCTTCACATCTATACAGTCTGATCTGGGCTGTTTGCTAAAGAATCTTTAAACATACATTATGTAAGTGACCAATGTAAACCCTGATCAGCCTTCACATCTATACAGTCTGATCTGGGCTGTTTGCTAATAGAATCTTTAAACATACATTATGTAAGTGACCAATGTAGACCCTGATTAGCCTTTACATCTATACAGTCTGATCTGGGCTGTTTGCTAACAGAATCTTTAAACATACATTATGTAAGTGACCAATGTAAACCCTGATCAGCCTTCACATCTATACAGTCTGATCTGGGCTGTTTGCTAATAGAATCTTTAAACATACATTATGTAAGTGACCAGTGTAGACTCTGATTAGGCTTCACATCTATACAGTCTGATCAGGGCTGTTTGCTAACAGAATCTTTAAACATACATTATGTAAGTGACCAGTGTAGACCCTGATTAGCCTTCACATCTATACAGTCTGATCAGGGCTGTTTGCTAACAGAATCTTTAAACATACATTATGTAAGTGACCAGTGTAGACCTTGATCAGCCTTCACATCTAGACAGTCTGATCTGGGCTGTTTGCTAACAGAATCTTTAAACAATGTCATACATTATGTAAGTGACCAGTGTAAACCCTGATCAGCCTTCACATCTATACAGTCTGATCTGGGCTGTTTGCTAATAGAATTTTTAAACTCCATACAGAGCCGGCCTCGGTGGCTCAGTTGGTCGCAGGTTCAACCCTCAGCCGAGGTTGGCAACATTCTTTCGTGGAGATTGATCATGAAATATTTTCTACAGTCATTCTCTTCCTTCCTCTGTTTCAAGAATGGCAGTTGTCAGCTTCTGGCGAAAGAAATGTGCGTAACACTGGTTAACCGCTTAGAGGACTAAGCCTGCCCAGTAAACGTGTGGTTAGGTAAACTGACCGCGCTCGACATGACCCCATTGGATTGACTGGGTCGTAAAACCTCAGCACAAACAACACAAACAAACAAACTCCATATATGTACATTATGTAAATGACCAGTGTAGACCCTGATCAGCCTTCACATCTATACAGTCTGATCAGGGCTGTTTACTAACAGAATCTTTAAACTCCATACATTATGTAAGTGACCAGTGTAGACGCATATCAACCTTCACATCTATACAGTCTGATCAGGGCTGTTTGCTAACAGAAACTTTTAAGTCCATACATTATGTAATTGACCAGTGTAGAAACTAATCAGACTGTATGGATGCGTAGGCTGATCTGGGTTTATGCTGGTGTTATAAGTCATACTGTATATACCCCAACTACTGGGACACCTTAACACCTTACAATACTTGTCACAACATTTATAACATCTTTTTGAGTACCTGATTGCTGGATGGGTGACAAACAGTGTAGATCCTGATCAGATGCCATGTTTACTCAGGCCTGTCTGTTTGAATGCTAAATAAAGTGCCAATCCCAACTGCAGCAGACGTTTTCATTTTTAGGGGATAGGTTTTTCAGAGGAAAATACAGCAGATAGTGAGTAAAGCTCACATACCCCCAGCCATAGCTATCAGAGGTATGGTGAACTAATTTTGTATACACATTTCCCTTACTACTGCATGGGAGAGAGGGCAAAAGACAAAAAAAATCTCAGCACCTTGGTCTTCTCTTACACAACATACTTCACCATTGTTAGGGTTTATTCAAAATTTGAAGACTCTGCTAATAGCTGGTGAAAAATCTGATTGATTTTTATGAGAAACAAAGAAAAATGGACAAAGAAAGAGAATGACAATACAACTGATCATATTTCAAAATCTTAGGTGCAGTAGTTCCTGAGAAATCTTTGACAAAAAAATTTATTGGAGAAAAACAAAAATGGATAAATAAAGGGAATGATAAGCATGAGGATGCTCATTCTCTTTTACACAATACAACTAGCCATATCCAATGTTTGTACCATATTTCAAAATCCTAGGTGCAGTAGTTCCTGAGAAATCTTTGACAAAAAAAAAAAAAAAATGGAGAAAAAGAAAAATGGACAAATAAAGGGAATGATAAATGTGATGATGCTGATTCTGTCTTACAGGATACAAATAGTTGTACCCAATGTGTGTACCAAATTTCAAAATCCTAGGTGCATTAGTTCCTGAGAAATCTTTGACATGGAGTGAGAGATGGAAAAAAAGAAACAAGAGGCCCACGGGCCACGGTTCGCTCATCTGAGTGACATAGCCACTGCAGATATGCAGATGTTATGCAACATTTTTCCAATCCTATCATCGCAACTAATGAAAATATCATCATTTGAGCAGTTCTTAGTTTTGAAGAAGAATATATGGGCCTGACAGTCAATGGAGCATGATCATTTGAATAAACTATCAATCACATTTCAACAGAAGGATCAATGTGAAATTTGGTGGAAATTGCTTTCATGGACTGAAAATCCCTTCTGAAAAGGAGTTTGCTCTAAAAGGAAAGAATTTGCTCCCTCTACTCCAAGAGAGCGTAAATTCTTTCTTTTTGGAACAGACCCCATTTTCAAAAGGGAGGCAAACCAGTTATGACAGAGCTGCCTCCCTTGAAAGCATAGTGATTCCCCTTAAAAAGATAAAGGAACCAATAAAGCTAACAGAATAGTTTTGTTTGTACACCACAACCTCTTTATAACACGATTTGTTATAACACGGTTTTGTATATAACACGGTTCAAAGGTGGATCCCAAAAATGTAAAGATTATATTGAAAAAAGTGGTTCCTGAAGAATCATGATTTTATACATGTAAACAGCACAGTGGCAGGGAAATATTATAAATATAAACCAGATGATGGCCATCTTAGATTTCCAATCAGAACAATTTTAACTACTGTTGATTTACAAGTCACTTCGATACTTTCAATATAAATGTATATGACCCACACAAATAGGGAAGCAAATTTGACCTTGGAGGCAAAAAGGTCAAATGTCAACATAGAATCATCATTTGAGCAATTTTGGTAGATCTCCTGTCCCCCCGTAATTTATGCAAAGATTAGGATCCAGGGCTTATTTGGTTATGGAGAAGAAGATTTTTAAAGGTTTTTACCATATATGGGCATGGCAGCCATTTTGATCAATGGACCATACCCATTTTAGCAATCTCTCATTCTCCTGCCCACGGAGGCTCCGCATGAAATTTGAGCAACACTGGCCCGGAGGCTTCAGAGGAAAAGCCATTTGAAATTATCAACATTTTTTCCATACAAATGTATGGGGCCCATACAAATGCATACAGAAGCAAACTTGACCTCGCCGTAAAAAGGTTAAATGTCAATGTATGACAATTATTTTAGCAACTTTGGTAGACTGCCCGTTCCAGATGATATATGCAAAGATTCAGCAACAAGCCATCCTCGGTTTTGGAGAATAAGATTTTTAAATGTTTTTTCCCATGCAAATGCATAAGGAAGCAAAATTGACCTTGCCGTAAAAAGGTCAAATGTCAATGTATGACCATAATTTTAGCAACTTTGGTAGACTCCCTGTCCCCGATGATTTATGCAAACATTCAGCCCCAAAGCAGCCTCGGTTCTAGAGAAGAAGATTTATAAAGGTTTTTACCATATATGGGCATGGCGCCCATCTTGGTCAACAAACCGTGACCATTTTAGCAATCTTTTGTTCCCCCTACCTGATCCATATGAAATTTGACCAAAATTGGCCTAGAGGCTCCAGAGGAGAAGTTGTTTGAAATTCTGAACATTTTTCCCATACAAATGCATAAGGAAGCAAAATTGACCTTAACGTAAAAAGGTCAAATGTCAATGTACGACCATTATTTTAGCAATTTTGGTAGCCCTCCTGTTCCCAAAGATATATGCAAAAATTCAGCCAAAAGGCATGCTCGGTTTTGGAGAAGAAGATTTTTAAAGGTTTTTCCCATACAAATGCATAGGGAAGCAAACTTGACCTTGCCGTAAAAAGGTCAAACATCAACGTACGATAATTCTTTTAGCAATGTTGGTAGACCTCTCGTCCCCGATGATTCCTGCAAAGGTTCAGCCCCAAGGCATTCTCGGTTCTGGAGGAGAAAATTTTTAAAGCTTTTTTTTCCATATATGGGCGTGGCGGCCATCTTGGTCAATGGACCGTGACCATTTTAGCAATTTTTCGTTCCCCCACCCTAAGGAGGCTCCATATGAAATTTGAGAAAAATTGGCCCAGAGGCTCCAGAGGAGAAGTTGTTTGAAATTCTGAACATTTTTCCCATACAAATGCATAAGGAAGCAAAATTGACCTTAACGTAAAAAGGTCAAATGTCAATGTATGACCATTAGCAATTTTGGTAGCCCTCCTGTTCCCAAAGATATATGCAAAGATTCAGCCAAAAGGCATGCTCGGTTTTGGAGAAGAAGATTTTTAAAGGTTTTTCCCATTCAAATGCATAGGGAAGCAAACTTGACCTTGCCGTAAAAAGGTCAAACATCAACGTACGACAATTCTTTTATCAATGTTGGTAGACCACTCGTCCCTGATGATTCCTGCAAAAGTTCAGCCCCAAGACATTCTCGGTTCTGGAGGAGAAAATTTTTAAAGGTTTTTTCCATTTATGGGTGTGGTGGCCATCTTGGTCAACGGACCGCGACCATTTTAGCAATTTTTCATTCCCCCACCCTAAGGAGGCTCCATATGAAATTTGAGCAAAATTGGCTCAGCGGTTTCAGAGGAGAAGTCGTTTGAAAACGTTAACGGACGGACGCACGGACGGACGGATGCACAGACGGACGAAAAGTGATCACAATAGCTCATCCTGAGCAGAGCTCAGGTGAGCTAAAAAGGAAACAAGAGGGCCATGATGGCCCTGTAACGCTCACCTGAGCAACATAGCACTTTGAGAGCCTGATCTAGAACTGATCAAGGCAAACATTCTGATCAAAGTTCAAAATGATTATAACAAAGTTTTCTGCTGATTTGGCCCGGTGACCTAGTTTTTGATACCAAGTGACCCAGTTTCGAACTTGACCTAGAACTCATCAAGACAAACATTTTGTGCAAGATTCATGATGATTGCTTGAAAAATGTGACCGCTAGTGATAACAAGATTTTACGCTGATTTGGCCAGGTGACCTAGTTTTTGACCCCAGGTGTTCCAGTTTCGAACTTGACCTAGAAATCATCAAGACAAACATTTTGAGCAAGATTCATGATGACTGTTTCAAAAATGTGACCGCTAGAGTGTTAACAAGGTTTTCTGCTGATTTGGCCTGGTGACCTAGTTTTTGACCCCAAGTGACCCAGTTTCAAACATATCCTAGAACTCATCAAGACAAACATTTTGAGCAAGATTCATGATAATTGCTTCAAAAATGTGACTGCTAGAGTGTTAACAAGGTTTTCTGCTGGTTTGGCCTGGTGACCTAGTTTTTAATACCATGTGACCCAGTTTCGAACATGACCTAGAAATCATCAAGACAAACATTTTGAGCAAGATGCATGATTATTGCTTCAAAAATGTGACCGCTAGAGTGTTAACAAGGTTTTCTGCTGATTTGGCCCGGTGACCTAGTTTTTGACTCCAAGTGACCCAGTTTCGAACTCGACCTATAAATCATCAAGAAAAACATATTGAGCAAGATTCATGATGATTGCTTCAAAAATGTGACTGCTAGAGTGTTAACAAGGGTTTCAGCTGATCTGGCCAGGTGACCTAGTTTTTGACCCTAGGTGACCCAGTTTCAATCTTGACCTAGAATTCATCAAGACAAAGATAATGAGCAAGATTCATGATGATTGCTTCAAAAATGTGACCGCTAGAGTGTTAGCAAGGTTTTCTGCTGATCTGGCCCGGTGACCTAGTTTTTGACCCCAAGTGACCCAGTTTCGAACTTGACCTAGAAATCATCAAGACAAACATATTGAGCAAGATTCATGATGATTGCTTCAAAAATGTGACCGCTAGAGTGTTAACAAGGTTTTCTGCTGATCTGGCCGGGTGACCTAGTTTTTGACCCTAGGTGACCCAGTTTTGAACTTGACCTAGATATCATCAAGACAAACATAATGAGCAAGATTCATGATGATTGCTTCAAAAATGTGACCGCTAGAGTGTTAACAAGGTTTTCTGCTGATCTGGCCCGGTGACCTAGTTTTTGACCCCAAGTGACCCAGTTTCAAACTTGACCTAGAAATCATCAGGACAAACACATTGAGCAAGATTTATGATGATTGCTTCAAAAATGTGACTGCTAGAGTGTTAACAAGGTTTTCTGCTGATCTGGCCAGGTGACCTAGTTTTTGACCCCAGGTGACCCAGTTTTGAACTTGGCCTAGAAATCATCAAGACAAATATATTGAGCAAGATTCATGATGATTGCTTCAAAAATGTGACCGCTAGAGTGTTAACAAGGTTTTCTGCTGATCTGGCCCTGTGACCTAGTTTTTGACCCCAGGGACCCAGTTTCGAACTTGACCTAGATTTAATAGAGGCAAACATTTTGAGCAAGTTTCATCAAGATTGGGTCAAAACTATGACCTGTAGAGTGTTACAAGTTTTTCCTTTGATTTGACCTGGTGACCTAGTTTTTGACCCCAAGTAACCCAGTATCGAACTTGACCTAGATTTCATAGAGGCAAACATTTTGACCAAGTTTCATCAAGATTGGGTCAAAACTGTGACCTCTAGAGTGTTAACAATCTAATTGTTGACGATGAACGACGGACGACGACGGAGGACGGACATAGGGTGATGACAATAGCTCATCCTGAGCTTTTGCTCAGGTGAGATAAAAAGAAGGCAAAATAAATTTCAGCATTGTTGTTTTCTTTTACACAATATACTTCAACCCTCAGTAGGTGTATACAAAACTTGAAGACTTTGGCTCTCATAGAAGCTGAGAAATCTGTGACAAAAAATTTTATTGGAGAAAAAGAAAAAAAGGACAAATGAAGGGAATGATAAGCATAAGGATGCTGAATCTCTCTTACATGATACAACATCTCATATCCAATGTTTGTACAAAAATCAAAATCCTAGGTGCAGTAGTTTCTGAGAAATCTTTGCCAAAAGATTTTATTAGAGGAAAAGAAAAATGGATGAATACAGGGAATGATAAGCATGAAGATGCTGATTCTGTCTTACATGATACAAGCAGTGGTACCCAGTGTTTGTACTGAATTTCAAAATCTTAGGTGCAGTTGTTCCTGAGAAACCTTTAACACAAATTTCCCTATGCATTATATTGGAATAAGAGATGGAAAAAAGAAACAAGAGGCCCACGGACCACGGATCGCTCTCCTGAGTAGCATTGCGAGTGCAGATATGCAGATGTTATGTAACATTTTTCCAATCCTGTCATCGCAACTAATGAAAAGATCATCCTTTAAGCAGTTCTTAATTTTGAAGAAGAATATTATATATGGCATAACAGTCAATGGAGCGTGATCATTTGAACAAACTCTCAATCACACATTTCAACAGTAGGATCAATGTGAAATTTGGTTGCAATTGCCTAAGTGGTTTCTGAAGAATCATGATTTTATACATGTAAACAGCACAGTGGCAGGGAAATATAATAAACATAAACAAGACCGTAGCCATCTTGGATTTCCAATCAGAATGATTTTAGCTACTGTTGATCTAAAAGTCACCTCGATACTTCCAATGAACTTTAAGTCAATTGCCCTTTCGGTTCAGGGGAAAATGTTCAAAACTGATTTTCAAGATGGCCACCATAGCCGCAATTTGAGATTTCCTATCGCAACGATTTGAGCTATTTTTGATCTACAAGTCAACCTGATGCTTCCTACCAAGTTTCGAGTCAATTGGCCTTTCAGTTCAGAAGTAAAGAAAAATAGATTTTCAAGATGGCAGCCATCTTGGATTTCCAATCGGAATGATTTTAGCTATTTTTATAACAAGTCATCCTGATGCTTCCTACCAATTTTCAAATCAACTGGCCCTTTGGTTCAGGAAAATAAGTGAAAAAAAAAAGAGTTTCAAGATGACCACCACGACAGCCATCTTGGATTTCCGATCCAAACAATTTAAGCTATTTTAGATCTACAAGTCACCCGAATGCTTCCTACCAAGTTTCGAGTCAAATGGCCTTTCAGTTCAGGAGAAGACGCGAAAAATAGATTTTAAAGATGGCTGTCATAGTGGTCATCTTGGATTTCTGATAGGGATGATTTTATCTATTTTTGATCTACAGGTCACCCTGATGCTTCCTACCTAGTTTAAAGCCAATAAGCCTTTCGATACAGGAGAAGAAGTGTAAAATAGATTTTCAAAATGGCCACCATGGCAGCCATCTTGGATTTCCAATCAGAACAATTTTAGCCATTTTTAATCTATAAGTCACCCCGATGCTTCCTACCAAGTTTCAAGTCAATTGGCTTTTGGGTTTAGGAGAAGAAGCGAAAAAAAGATTTTCAAGATGGCCTCCAGGGTGGCCATCTTGGACTTCCGATCAGCATGGTTTTAGCTATTTTTGATCTACAAGTCACCCTGATGCTTCCTACCAAGTTTGGAGTCAGTTGGCCTTTCGGCTCAGGAGAAGAAGCGAAAAATAGATTTTCAAGATGGCGGCCAAGGCGGCCATCTTGGATTTCCGATTGGAATGATTTTAGCGACTTTTGATCTATAAGTCACCCCGATGCTTCCTACCAAGTTTCGAGTCAATTGGCATTTGGGGATAGGAGAAGAAACGAAAAATAGATTTTCAAGATGGCTACCATGGTGGCCATCTTGGATTTACGATCGGCACGATTTTAGCTATTTTTGATCTACAAGTCACCCCAATGCTTCCTACCATGTTTGGAGTCAACTGGCTTTTGGGTTCAGGAGAAGAAGTGAAAAAAAGATTTTCAAGATGGCGGCCATCTTGAATTTCCGATCGGCACAATTTTAGCTATTTTTGATCTACAAGTTACCCCGCTGCTTCCTAGCAAGTTTGGAGTCAATTGGCCGTTCGGTTCAGGAGAAGAAGCGAAAAATAGATTTTCAAGATGGCTGCCATGGCGGCCATCTTGGATTTTCGATCGGCACGATTTTAGCTATTTTTGATCTACAAGTCACCCTGATGCTTCCTAGCAAGTTTGGAGTCAATTGGCCCTTCGTTTCAGGAGAAGAAGTGAAAAATAGATTTTCAAGATGGCTGCCTTGGTGGCCATCTTGGATTTCCGATCGGCACGATTTTAGCTATTTTTGATCTACAAGTCACCCTGCTGCTTCCTAGCAGGTTTGGAGTCAATTGGCCTTTCGGTTCAGGAGAAGAAGCGAAAAATAGATTTTCAAGATGGCTGCCATGGGGGCCATCTTGGATTTCCGATCAGTTTGATTTTAGCTATTTTTGATCTACAAGTCACCCTGATGCTTCTTAGCAAGTTTGGAGTCAATTGGCTCTTCGGTTCAGGAGAAAAAGTGAAAAATAGATTTTCAAGATGGCGGCCATGAGGGCCATCTTGGATTTTCAATCGGCATGATTTTAGCTATTTTTGATCTACAAATCACCCAGCTGCTTCCTAGCAAGTTTGGAGTCAATTGGCCTTTTGGTTCAGGAGAAGAAGCGAAAAATAGATTTTTCAAGATGGCAGCCATGGCGGCCTCTTGGATTTCCAATCGGCACGATTTTAGCTAGTTTTGATCTACAAGTCACCCTGCTGCTTCCTACCAAGTTTGGAGTCAATTGGCCTTTGGGTTCAGGAGAAGAAGCGAAAAATAGATTTTCAAGATGGCTGCCATGGGGGCCATCTTGGATTTCCGATCGGCACAATTTTAGCTATTTTTGATCTACAAGTCACCCGATGCTTCCTAGCAAGTTTGGAGTCAATTGGCCTTTCGGTTCAGGAGAAGAAGCGAAAAATAGATTTTCAAGATGGCTACCATGGCGGCCATCTTGGATTTTCAATTGGCACGATTTTTGCTATTTTTGATCTACAAGTCACCACAATGCTTCCTAGCAAGTTTGGAGTCAACTGGCCTTTCGGTTCAGGAGAAGAAGCAAAAAATAGATTTTCAAGATGGCGGCCATCTTGGACTTCCGATCGGCACGATTTTACCTATTTTTGATCTACAAGTCACCCTGATGCTTCCTACCAAGTATCGAGTCAATTGGCCCAGGGGTGTAGGAGGAGTTGGCTTTTAAAGCAATTGTTGACGCCGCATGACGGACGACGCACGGCGGACGTTGACTGACCACAATAGCTCACCATGAGCACTTTGTGCTCAGGTGAGCTAACAAGAGGCCCATGGGCCACAATTCACTCACCTGCATATTTGCAAATGCCATGCAACAGTCTTCCAGTATTGCCACAGCAATTGGGATACAAATTTGACCATACCATAAAACGGTCAAAGGTCATCCTAGTGTCATCATATTAACAAGCTTGGTAGACCTTGAATCCTCGATGCTGTATACCAAGATTTATTTTTGAAGCCTCAAAGCTTTCTTAGTACTTGCGAAGTTTTTAAATGTTTTTACTATATATGGGCATGGCAGCCATCTTGTTCAATGATGCAGAACCATTTGAAGGTGAAAAAGGGCCATAACTCCCATAATAATGGGTGGATTTTACCCTAAATCGAACTTGACCTCTGTTTTATGATTATATACCTGTGTATTAAATATGAATCCAATACACTAATGTTTTCAAAAGATATCAAACGGAAATTATTTTTCAATGTTGAAAAAGCCATAACTCCAAAAATAATTGGTGGATTTTACCCTAAATCTAACTTAACCTATATTTTATAATTATATGCTCGTGTATAAAATATGAATCCATTTCACTAATCTTTTCAAAAGTTATGGAACGGAAACGATTTTTCAATTATTTTTCAATGTTGAAAAAAGGGCCGTAACTCCAAAAATAATTGGTGGATTTTACCCTAAATCGAATTTGGCCTATATTTTATAATTACGTGCTCATGTATGGAATATGAATCCAATACACTAATCTTTTCAAAAGTTATGGAACTGAAACCATTTCTAAAAGTTGAAAAAAGGGCCATAACTCCCAAAATAATTGGTGGATTTTACCCTAAATCGAACTTGACCTACATTTTATGATTATATACCTGTGTATAAAATTTCAATCCAATACACCAATCTTTTCAAAAGATATCGCACGGAAACCATTTGTGTGACGGGACGGACAGGACGGACGGGAGGGATGGATACGTACGTACGGACAGCTGTGATACTATATGCACTCCCCCATTCAAATGGCGGGGGCATAAAAAAAAAACAAAAAAAACCCCCAGAATTCCACGGAAGGTGGCGTCAGGAGCTACAATCAGAACGTGGTTATTAAATAAGTTTATTTCATTCTTAGCAGTGCTAGGTTGGAAAAGTGACAAAAATTAAGGCAAGGCTTATATGAAAAGCAGATGCAGATCTTCAGACTATGGAGAAAACATGTGCAAAGTTTCAAAAAGATTGGTATAAAATTGTATGAGGAGTTGTGCTCACAAGGTACCCACTGTCTATATATTGAGGGTGAAAAATGACTAAGTTCACAATGTGGAAAAAAAATCTGAGGTTAAGAAAATGACAAAGTTAAAGTGGAAAAAGTGTTAAAAATAAATTTAAAAATCATATCCAAACCAAGTGCACTTCTGCAGACCCGGGAGAAAACGTGCAAAGTTTCAAAAAGACAGGTTTAAAATTGTATGAGAAGTTGCAATCACATGGTACCAAATGTCTCTTCATCTGAGGTCAGTAAATGACAAAGTTCAAAGAGAACAAAAAAGTGACAAAAAATATGGCAAGGATTATATGAAAAGCATTTGCACATCTTCAGACTATGGAGAAAACATGTGCGAAGTTCCAAAAAGATTAGTCTAAAATTGTGTATGAGGAGTTGTGCTCACGAGGTACCCACTGTCTATATACATGTATTAAGGGTGAAAAATGACTAAGTTCACAATGTGGAAAAGTGAGAAAAAATAATCTAACAATTACATCCAAATCACATGCACATCCTCATACCATGACGAAAATACATGCAAAGTTTCATAATAATCGGTACAAAACTGTAAGAGGAGTTGCGCTCACAACAAGAGGTATCAACTGTTTATATATAAAGGGTGAAAAATGACTAAGTTCACAATGTGGAAAAAGTGACAAAAAATGATCTAACAATTATATCCAAACCACACACACATCCTCATACCATGAAGAAAACATAAGCAAAGTTTCAAAACAATCGGTACAAAACTGTAAGAGGAGTTGCGCTCACAAGAGGTACCCATTGTCTATATATAGAGAGTGAAAAAAAGACTAAGTTTACAATGTGGAAAAAGTGACAAAAAATGTTCTAACAATTATACCCAAACCACATGCACATCCTCATACCATGAAGAAAATACAAGCAAAGTTTCAAAACAATCAGTATAAAACTGTAAGAGGAGTTGTGCTCGCAAGACATCCAGGGTAAATGTTGACGGAAAGAGGAATGGACAGACGGACAGACAGACGAACAGAGGGAAACTTGCACGCCTAAGTCACCCATGCTAAAGCAGGTGCGACAAAAACAAGAGGTGTGTCCAAAGTACACAAATGCTCACACCCTTTGCTCTTGGCCCATATAGCAACAATCATTTTCCAAATGCTCAATCTGACTTGTTGTACATTCTGACCCCTAGCCTTACTCCAGCACATGACCCAGGGGCAACTCTAGCACAGAGTTGAAGGTTTAAGTCTGGGTAAGTAGCATAGCAAATTTTAAATTCCTACCATAAAAGGTACCGAAGTTATAAACTCCAAGAGAATGAGGATGTTAATGGTAATGTAAAATATGACCAACTCCAGGTCATACCGTCTCATAATCAATAAGTACAGTCGACTCTCGTTATCTCGAATTCCAAGGGACTCTCTGAAATACTTCGAGATATCCGTACCTCGACATATCAGATTTGCAGAATTGAGAAAAAAATGATTCGAACAACCACATTTAACAAATTTATATGTAATTGGACTCTTGAAGTTAGAAATATAGTGGAATATTGTGGAAAAGAGGAGAAATTGCTCCTTAGTAGGAGCAATTTCTCCTCTTTTCCACAATATTTTTCACCTGTTGGTAGCTTTTCATGTTTAAGCAGGGACAATTTTTTTTTTTTTTTTTTTTTTTTGATTTGGGTTTTACGGCCCTTTCAAGAATATTTCACTTATATCGAGCCGATCGTTCATCGAAGGTGGGCGAAAACCGGAGAACCCGGAGAAAAACCACCTGACCATCCGTAAGCAGAACTTGGCTTTCCCACATATGACCCGAGCGAGGCTCGAACCACAGCGGTGAGAAACCTAATGGATTAAGAGTCAACTCTCTTATCCACTAGGCTACGGGGGCCCGCTTAAGCAGGGACAAGATTTTCACTTCGAGATAAGCAGTTATTCGAGATAAGCGAGGAAGAGATAACGTGAGTCAACTGTATGATGTTTATACGTCAAATACTCTTCAAGATATAATGCCAAATCATTGGAGGAAGAAAAATATGTCACTGTGACCTATATTTATTTTGTGTCAAACTTGGGTCATACTGACTCATAATCCGGAAGTATGCTATTTATTCATCAAATACCCTTCAAAATAAGAGGCAAAATTACTGGACTGTGAAATGTAGGTCACTAGCCTACATTTATTTTGAGGTCAAACTTCGGGTCATGCAGACTCATAATCCATAAGGATGATGTTTGTACATCAAATACTCTTCAAGATACGAGGCAAAATTACTGGACCTTGAAATGTAGGTCACGGTGACCTACATTTAATTTGAGGTCAAACTTTGGGTCATACTGACTCATAACATATAAATATGATGTTTATACATCAAATACTCAAGATACTTCACAAAACTACAGGACTGTGAAATGTTAGTGACTGTGACCTATATTTATTTTGAGGTCAAACTTTGGGTCATACTGACTCATAATCTGAAAGTATGATGTTAACTTTTGTCCTGCTGAATAAATTAAGATGCCACGCCATTTCTAATTTTTAGCCAGTCAGATTACTTGATCCAGATTGTTGATATGAATTCACATACTTAATGGCAAACAGTGCAGATCCAGATCTGTTGGTTTCTTCAGAATCAAAGCCAACCTACCAGAGTACCTATGGTCCAAATATGAATGCTTTCTAATAACAGATTGTTGAGATATGAACTTCTATAAAACTTGAACATACTGAACATGTGTCCAAAGTACACAAATTAGCCTGCCCTTTGGACCTCTAGCTCCACCCCTGGGCAAGACTTAGGGGTAACTCTAGTGCAGAATGTTTAGGTATACATTTTGACTCCTAGCCCCATCCCAGGGATGACCCAGGGACAACTCTAGTACAGAGTTGAAGGTTAAGTCTGGGTTTAAGTAGCATATCAAATTTCAACTTCTTAGCATAAAAGGTATCTAAGTTTGACCTGTTATACATTTCGACCCTTAGCCCCACTCCAGGGCATGGCCTAGAGGCAACTGTAGCACAGAGTTGAAGGTTTAGGTCTTGGGGAAGTAGCATACCAAACTTCAACTTCCTAGCTTAAAAAGGTACCCAAGTTATGACCTAAGTAGCATACCAAGTTCAACTTTCTAGTATAAAAGGTACCTAAATTTGACATGTTATACCTTTTGACCCCTAGCCCCACCCCAGGGCATAACCTAGGTGCAACTCTAGCATAGATTGAAGGTTTAAGTCTGGGTAAGCAGCATACCAAATTCCCACTTCCTAGCATAAAAGGTACCCAAGTTATGACTGCCAAGAGAAACGGGCATGTAGATGTCAATATAAACTTGAATGTAAACTTTAACATTAACCTCTAGTCCCACCCCAGGGCATGACTCAGGAGTATCTCTAGCATAGAGTTTAAAGTTTAGGTCTGGGTAAGTAGCATACCAAATTTCAACTTCCTAACATAAAAGGTAGCCAAGTTATATGACTTTGGATACGAATGTGACATACGCACACACACACATAACATCATGGCAAAATGCTATATGCCCCACTCCTGCCTTTGGCAGGTGGGGGCATAAAAATTAGAATATTGCCTGCTAAAATTTTGCTTTGTGTTTTAAAACTGTGCAATTTTACTAAAATGTAACAAAAACTGTAGAAGTAGTTTGCTCCACAATCTCAGAAAACAGACTAAAGTGCCAAGAGCAGATAAGCCTTCAGTGAAATACATGTAATGTCACACAAGGTGATCACTTCTGCAAAATTTTATGAAAATCTAACAAAAATTGTTGAATTAATTTGTACCACTTACTCAGACAGGAGGACCATGATGGTCCTATATCGCTCACCTGAGCAAACAACTTTGCATACTTACTGTTGAAGTTTCAGCCAAGTTCACTACTCTAAGATTTTCGTTTAAATTTTATAGCCCTGCTCCCAAGTGGCCATGTTTTTTTCATGCATCATGACAGCTTGAAAGTGGGTCACCAAAGGAACAATTCTGCCAAGTTATATTGAAATTAGTCCAGTGGTTTCTGACAAGAAGATTTTTAAAGTTTTCTATTTAGATATATAGGGAAAATAAGCCCCACCCCTAGCAGCCATCTTTTTTGACGAATCAAGATTGCTTGAACAATCTTGGTAGAGGGTCACCAAAGCAACATTCCTGCCAAGTAATATTGAAATCGGTCAGGTGGTTTCTGACAAGAAGAAATTTAAAGTTTTCTATACAGATATATACGGAAAATAAGCGCCACCCCCTGGCGGCCACGTTTTTTGATGTATCATGAGGGATTGAACAATCTTAGTAGAAGGTCACCAAAGCAACATTCCTGCCAAGTTACATTGAACTCGATCAAACAGTTTCTTATGAGAAGATTTTTAAAGTTTTCTATATAGATATATAGGGAAAATATGCCCTGCCCTCTAGCGGCCATGTTTTTTGATGAATCATAACAGCTTGAACACCCTAAGTAGAGGGTCACCAAAGAAACATTCCTGCCAAGTTATATTGAAATCGGTCCAGTGGTTTCTGACAAGAAGATTTTTAAACTTTTCTGTACAGATATATAGGGAAAATATGCCCCGCCCCGTAGCGGCCATGTTTTTTGACAAATCATAACAGCTTGAACAACCTTGGTAGAGGGTCACCAAAGAAACATTCCTGCCAAGTTATATTGAAATTGGTCCATTGGTTTACTGACAAGAAGATTTTTAAATTTTTCTATATAGATATATAGGGCAAATAAGCCCCGCCCCCTGGTGGCCATGTTTTTTGACGAATCATGGTTACTTTAACAATCTTGGTAGAGGGTCAACACGGAAACATTTCTGCCAAGTTATATATGAAATCCGTCAGGTGGTTTCTGACAAGAAGATTTTTAAAGTTTTCTATATAGATATATTTTGGTAGAGGATCACCAAGGAAACATTTTTGCCAAGTTATATTGAAATCGGTCCAGTGGTTTCTGATAAGAAGAGTTTTAAATTTTTCTATATAGATATATAAGAAAAATAAGTCCTGCCCCCTGGCGGCAATGATTTTTGACAAATCCAAATGGCTTGAACAATCTTGGTAGAGGATCACCAAAGGAACATTTCTGCAAAATTATATTGAAATGGGTCCATTGGTTTCTGACAAGAAGATTTTTAAAGCTTTCTATACAGATATATAGGGAAAATAAGCCCCGCCCCCTGGCGGCCATGTTTTTTGACAAAACAATCCTGGTAGTGGATCACCGAAGGAACATTTCTGCAAAATTATATTGAAATCAGTCCAGTGGTTTCTGACAAGAAGATTTTTTAAGTTTTTAGTTAAAAAATCTATTTTTAGCTCCTGTGACCTAGATATGCAATGGACCGGAACCATTTGAACAACTTTGAAAGAGGACCAACCAAGGATCATTCTTGTGAAATTTGGTCAAATTCCAGTCAGAGGTTTAGGTGGAGATGTTGTTTAAAGATTGATGACGAATGGACGGACTGACAGACAGACAACAACAACGGACGGTGAGTGATCACAATAGCTCACCTTGAGCCTTTGGCTCAGGTGAGCTAAAAAGGAGACTGAGTGCCATGGGCAGATAACCATAAAATGAAAAAAATTTTAATAGCACACATTGCTATCCTGGAACTCATCATGCTAATAACTTCTGTAAAGTTTAATGAAAATCTATACAGTGAACCCTCATTATAATGACATCTTTTGTTCCCAAAGACATTGCCATTAAAACGAATTTGCTGTTGTACAGAATATTTAATTAGCAGATTGATATGTAAGAAAGGTCTTATTTTTTTTCTTATTTCCTCATAGAACATATATCACTGAGGCAAATCTTACAAATATTCATAAAACTGCAAGCCATGCACCATGCCCCGCCACAGGGACATATTCCCTATGCACTTCTGTAGTATAAGGGCTGAAAACAATCTAAGTTAAACATGAAGAGAAGCAATAAACAGTTATTTCATAACTCAAAAAAAAAAAAAAAAAAAAAAAAAAAACACCAAAAGGTCTAAGTTAAAAATACAATAAAAAGTGATAAAAAATAATTTCAGGATTCTGAAAAAAACAATATGCATATCTTCAGACCATCCTAAAAGCGTGTGTAAAGTTTCAAAAGGATCGGCCTGAAAATGTAGGAGGAGTTGCATACTCCCTATACATTTCTGTAGTATTAGGGCTCGAAAAAAGTCCTAAGTTAAAAATGCAAAAAATGTAATAAAAAATAATTTCAGGATTCTGAAAAAACAATATGCATATCTTCAGACCATCCTAAAAGTGCCTGTAAAGTTTGAAAAGGATTGGCCCAAAACTGTAGAAGTTGTGGGCAGAAGGTACTTACTCCCTATACATTTCTGTAGTATTAGGGCTCGAAAAAAGTCTAAGTTAAAATGAAAAAAATATGATAAAAAATAATTTCAGGATTCTGAAAAAACAATATGCATATCTTCAGACCATCCTAAAAGTGCCTGTAAAGTTTGAAAAGGATTGGCCTAAAACTGTAGGAGGAGTTGCGGGTAGAAGAATGGTGGGGGCGCTGACGGACGGACGGACAGACACTCAAAATTTCAGAGGGTATAACATAATACCCCACCACTTTTTTGGTGGCGGGGCATAAAAACATAATTATGATACTTTAAAGTGTTAAATACAATATTCTTGCATAATTTGTGACAAATTGTTACCTCTTAAGCAAAGGTTTCGTGACAGTCAAATTGTTATTATAACAAATTTTGTCACTGTATCGAGTGTCTGTATAAAAAGGATTGTCTGTAGAACACTTTAGAAGAACTTTGCATCACATACTCTGACATATTGACCAAAGTGTCAAAGGCAGATACCATGCAATGAAAAAAAAACAAAAAACGAGAGGACCATGATGGTCCTATATCGCTCACCTGAGCAAACAGATTTGCATACTTACTGTTGAAGATTCAGCCAAGTTCACTGCTCTAAGATTTATGTATAAATTTTATAGCCCTGCCCCTTCCCCCCCTCCCCAACAACCAAGCCATGTTTTTTCCTTTTAATACATCATGACTTGACTTAATCTTGAAAGAAGGTCACCAAAGGATCATTTCTGCCAAGTTATTTTGAAATTGGTCCAGTGGTTTCTGACAAAAAGATTTTTAAAGTGTTTTATATCGATATAAAGCCCTACCCGCTAACAGCCATTTTTTTTTTTTTTTTTTTTTTTTTTTGATGAATCATAACAGCTTGAACAAACTTGGTAGAGGGTAACCAAAGGAACATTCCTGACAAGTTAAATTGAAATCATTCAGTGGTTTCTGACAAGAAGATTTTTTAAAGTTTTCTATTTAGATCTATGGGGAAAATAAGCCCCACCCCTTAGCAGCCATGTTTTTTGACAAATCAGGATTGCTTGAACATTCTTGGTAGAGGGTTACTAAAGCATTATTGAAATCAGTCAGGAGGTATTTGACAAGAAGAATTTTAAAGTTTTCTATACAGATATATATGGAAAATAAGCCCCGCCCCCTAGGGGCCATGTTTTTTGACGTATCATAAAGGCTTGAACAATCTTGGTAGAGGGTCACCAAAGCAACATTCCTGCCAAGTTACATTGAACTCGATCCAACGGTTTCTTAATTTAAGAAGATTTTAAAATTTTTTTATTTAGATATATAGGGAAAATAAACCCCGCCCCCTAGTGGCCATGTTTTTTGACGAATCACGATTACGTGAACAATCTTGGTACAGGGTCACCATGGAAACATTTTTGCCAAGTTATAATGAAATTGGTCCAGTGGTTTCTGACAAGAAGATTTTTCAAGTTTTCTATAAAGATATATAGGGAAAATAAGCCCCACCCCCTGGTGGCCATGTTTTTTGACACATCCCAATGGCTTGAACAATCTTGGTACAGAATCACCAAAGGAATATTTCTGCAAAATTATACAGCAATTGGTCCAGTGGTTTCTGACAAGAAGATTTTTTAAGTTTTCTTTATAGATATATAGGGAAAATGAGCCCCGCCCACTGGCAGCCATGTTTTTTGACAAATCCAAATGGCTTGAACAATCTTGGTAGAGAGTCACCAAAGGAACATTTCTGCAAAATTATATGGAAATCAGTCCAGTGGTTTCTGACAAGAAGATTTTTTAAGTTATCTATATAGATATATAGGGAAAATGAGCCCCGCCCACTGGCAGCCATGTTTTTTGACAAATCCAAATGGCTTGAACAATCTTGGTAGAGAGTCACTAAAGGAACATTTCTGCAAAATTATATGGAAATCGGTCCAGTGGTTTCTGACAAGAAGATTTTTTAAGTTTTCTATATAGATATATAGGCAAAATAAGCCCCGCCCCCTGCCAGCCATGTTTTTTGACAAATCCAAATGGCTTGAACAATCTTGGTAGAGGATCACCAAAGGAACATTTCTGCAAAATTATATTGAAATCGGTCTGGTGGTTTCTAACAAGAAGATTTTTTAAGTTTTCTATATAGATATATATGGAAAATAAGCCCCACCCCCTGGTGGCCATGTTTTTTGACGAATCCAAATGGCTTGAACAATCTTGGTTGAGGATCACCAAAGGAACATTTCTGCAAAATTATATTGAAATCGGTCCAGTGGTTTCTGACAAGAAGATTTATAAAGTTTTCTATATAGATATATAGGGAAAATAAGCCCCGCCCCCTGGCGGCCATGTTTTTTGACGAATCCAAATGGCTTGAACAATCTTGGTAGAGGGTGTCGCGTAAGATGTTAAAGACCATGAGCTGTTTCAGAACGCATGCGCAACGGAAGCGGATATCAGGTGGGGGAAAAAGGCGTGAGATTTGTCAGAATTTATCTGCCCCAATAGACTTCCTATTTTGCTGTTGTCTATATAAAGTTTTTTTTTTCTTTTCTCCGTGCTGCGTTTGAATTTAGAATACCCAGATGAATTATGGAGGTATTTGTCTTGCTTCGACACCTGTATTATTTTTAAAATCTGTTGACATACGGCGAGAAGAACGAAAATTCTTAGAGCATTATTTCTTTAGATGCTCACACTTTATCAATGAACGAGTTGCACTGTTTCGATCAACGAGTAATTTCAACCCACTAAATGTTAATAAACTTTTGTTTGGAAATGAAAATCTCACACCAGAAGAAAATGTTACTATTTTCAAAGCCGTCCAAACTTTTATCAAGGACACCAGAAGGTTCACCGATTAGTCTGCTGTTCACTAAGGCCAGTATGACAATTCATCTTATGATATTCCATTCCATTATCTTATTATTTATTTGATTTGTATATTATTTACATTATTATACCTTTCACTCCATCACCTTTTTGTATTTTTGTAGTGCTTACATGTTTACTTTGCCATTATCATGTGTCTGAATATTGCTGTAATGAAGTTCTGTTAGGGGAGGGCCGTAACTAATGTTGGCAGAACTTGTGGCCCGACCCTATTGCTTGTTTAGATGCAATAAAATATTTTTAAACTGAAGAACGAAAACGTGCATTCATATTCGCCGTGTGTGACTGTTTACGTACCAGCATACAGCTTGATACCTACAGAAATGTAGTTTTGTTTTTCTTATGTACTTTATGATCAGACGGCTGCATAAAAATGAACAGAATTTGGAAAATCGTGGATGCGTTGAAACTGGCTGCGTCACCAGCGATGTTCGTACAGCATTAGGATTCGTACACGTGACTTGAATGACTATATTTACTGAACGCACAACTGTGGGGTTTGACGCGGTATAACTTGTACAAGCAGAAATGTTTAGCATGATGGATGAAACATCGTTGGAAGTACTGACCTGGAACACTTGTGATTTTTGACAGCAGAAGGTAAGCTATTGTGTGATTGGCAAAACTGTAGGTCAGCCTGGTACATCAGACAGTTGGTAGAGCACCTGACTTACAAGCAGGGGATTACAATTTAAATTCTGCATTAGGCATACCTTTCCCCCTCCTTCAATGGCAATGAGATACTTGTGAGTGTGGAGAAAAGCTAGGCACTGTTAGTGCGTTCAGTTGATGTCTGGCACATGTAAGTTACCGTAAACACTCAAGGGAGAGGAGTGTAGTAATTGGTGAGACTGCAGGCCCGTATGCAAGGGTGTTCCAGGGGTACAAATGCACCCTCTTTTCTGGAGAATTACTTCAAAATCATGCAGTTTTCAAACCTAAATTCCCTATATAGCCCTAATTTGGCCCCCAAATTGGCATTTTCAAGAAGCATTTGCATCCCAGTTTTCAGAATACCTAAAATTCCACCCCACCCCCTCCCCATTTCAGAAATCTGCGTATGGATCTGGACTGTCAGCTAGTGATGAACCGATAATCGGCAAGTATCGATTAACTATCAATTAAAGGCAACCGATTCTGATGATCGATTGAACTCTTCATAATCGATTAATCACGTGTTATCTGTATGAGCCATAAAACTTTATTTAAAGGACCATAAAAATCTTTTTTTTTCTGCATTTTTTCCAGACAAAATACAACAGTTTACGTTTCAGCACAATATAGAGTCATTTTGGACATGAAAAATTGCCTGATAATCCCTGTCCCTTTATTTCTGCATTGAGTTTACCAATATCACGGATCCTCAATGTCTTTACTTCTTACAAATAATGCAAAAATGTGAAATGTTAGCAGCGAAAAATCAAATTTTATCACAGTTCAGTAAAATGGTTGGCTGGTTGAAAAATGGATTTCAAGAACATTATAATACGACTGCTAGCCTATTAGAGCATTAATACACTTATGTTACCATGGCAGAAAATATCAGATGGAAATATATACAAGTTCATGTAGCTTTGTTCAATGCTACTGTTTTTAAATATATTGATAATGGACACTTTAAAGGCATTCCAACTTGATGTTAACTCGCAAATAATCAATTAAAAGAGTTGCAAACATTTAAGAAAAACAGATTCCGTACTTGTGTGGCAGCATAATGGGGTTTGACAAGTGTGTTTGTAATAATACAAAATCTTATCATTTTTGTGTGCGAGTAATAGTTTGGAGCGTATTTCATTTCAATAGAAACTTGCATAGACTACAGTGGTGTTTTCCATGTAGACTTCTTGCTCCTTGATGTTTATACTTGTTGATTGGTAAACCGATACTAACCATTTGTAATGATACCTAAGACCCCTTGATATTATATCTGTTCAATAGTACATGTTCATGGATATAAGCTTAACAACTCGCATCAGTGACAGTTCCATGCATCATATTAAAAACTAACAATGATACAAAACATATGAGTTCAAAAAACATACTTAACATACATGTACTTGTGTAAAATAAAGCATTATTATCACCTACATGTATGTAACTTTTACCAATCACATTAAAGATAAAATCTTTGCAAGCTGATTATAATCGGTAAAATAGCATCAGAGTATCAACCGATTCTGATGCAATAATCGATTATGATTTCTAGCCGATGTCCCAACACTACTGTCAGCCTGATTAGCTGCAGTTGGTAGAGCACCTGATTTGCAGTCATGGGGTCGCGGATTCGGGTTCTCCTCCTAAGTTTATTTTAATATTGATTATTGAACATGTTAAAGGGTCTACATGGAAATCAAAATTGAAAATTCCAGCTAAAAACAGTACAGGTCTGCAGATAAAAAATTGCAAGTGAATTGCAATATTCTTATAATAAAGTAAAAATGAAAGGAAAACTGCTTGCCTAAGGCGGGACTTGAACCCATGATCCCCATTTCACTAGACAGTAGTGTTGGGAATCAGCCAGAATTTCATTGTTGATCATCGGTTTTGTAAAACCGATTGATCATTGAGTAATAATTGACTTGTAGAAATTATATTCACTTTTAATTCAGCCATCTTCCAGGTACCTAGTCATTGCTCCAGATCAATAAGAGGGGTATCCAGGTAATATTTTTCTTATTTCGCCATGAAAACATACAATGTTGTTGGTACTCATTAGAAGTGCCTCTGCATGGTGCTTCAAATGAGTACCTAAAACATTAGTTCTTTTGGGTTGACTTTTTTTAAGACTCTTTTATCAAATCTTTTCACTTTTATTGACCATAAATCTAGAATGACCCTAACAGACAGCTCTGAACTTCATTTATTGATGACTTGCCTACGAAAAAAAAAGGTGAGAAAATTATATTTGTTTCAAAACAAAAAAAAAAAAAAAAAAAAAATCCGATTAGTTGACTATAAAAGATCTTTCCGATCTTCAGTCTCAAGAGGCAAAAGTGATTGCTGAATGATTATAATCGATCATCACTGGCAAGACTACTAGACAGGTGCTGAACCTACTGGGCTACAAGGGTGGTCCTGTTCTGTCCATGGACTCGAGCCACTACACTCCTCATAACATTTAGGATTCAGGTACCAGCCTGATGTCCTGAAGGTATCTGGTCTGCAACCCCCAACTGCTTGCATTTGGCACACACCTGTTTACTAAATCTGATATCAGTAAAGTGAACAAGAGAGGAAACAATGACTACCGGAGCTGGGACTCACCAACAAGTTGGCAACAACCCCGTAACACTAGTCAGGTGCTCTTCCTACTGAACCAAGCAGGCAGTCTTGTTCAGTCCATGCACTCCAGCCACTACATTAAATTCACAATATAAAAATGTACATTTTATTGAATAAAAACAGTTTTCTACAGTATCCAGTTTTTAGCTGTAAGATGGAGTCTGATCTGGATCTACACTGTTAGCTCAGGACCGTCCTGTGTATACAGTATTCTACAGTATCCATTTATTAGGTGCGTACGTGTGCATACATGCCATATCTCACACTGTGAGATAAAATCTCACAGAATTTGGCCCATCTGGAAAGCAATTCCCATAAAAAATTCTAATCTCACAGAATTTTCAGACCATTTTACAACAGATTTTATGAAGAAATAAACATAAATCACACACTGTTGTGGTTTTCACAAGCTTCTCACATGAAAAAAGAAGACTTAAAACTATATTGTGGGAACACCAAAGTGATGTTTAAGAAAATCTCACAGAATTTTGTCAAATCTCCCTTAGTATTTTGCCTTACCTCACAGATTTTAATCCACAGCTTATGGCATGAATGGGTGTAATGTGACATCTGATCTGGATCTACACTGTTAAACTGAGGACTATCTGTCCAAAACTTAGAGTATAAATGGTATTCTACAGTATCCAGTTATTAGATGAAGGTGGTGTCTGATCTGGGTCTACACTGTTAGCTCTGGACTGTCTGGTGTATGCAGTATTCTACAGTATCCATTTATTAAGTGTAAGGTGACAGCTGATCTGGGTACTGTTAGCTTAGGACTGTCTGTCTAAAACTTAGAGTATAAACGGTATTCTGCAGTACCCATTTATTAAATGTAAGGTGACATCTGATCTAGGTCTACTCTGTTAGCTCAGGACTGTCTGTCCAGTGCTCCCAGTAAAAATGGTATTCTGTACATTAACCATTTATCTATGTAAGATGTTGTTTGATCTGGATCTACACGGTATGCTCAGGATTGTCTGGCCAATACTTTGAGTGTAAAGACTATTGTTCAGTGTCCATTTATTAGATGTAAGGTGGCATCTGATCTGGGTCTACACTGTTATCTCAGGACTGTCCAATACATTTGTGTTAAACAGTATTCTACACTATCCATTTATTAGCTGTAAGGTGGTGTCTGATCTAGATCTGTATTGTTAGCTCAGGACTGTCCATCCAATACTTAGAGCACATATGGTATTCAACATATCCATTTATTAGATGTAAGGTGGCACAAAGCCCTGAATAGACTGCGTGATACTGGGCAACATGTAGGAGAGCTGAAGATTACATCCTGTACTTTTAAATATGTGCAGTAAAAACTTATATGGTTCTTTTCTGATTTTGTATATGTTAATTGTTGAAGTCCAAATGATAATAATACCTCTTTCATTATAATATATCTTAAAAATCCCCAATAAGAAAATTCTATTAAATTACTTTATAGAATTTAGTATCTTTTTTTTTTTTCATGTGATAACTTATGACTATTTGTTTGTGTTGAGGTTTTACGGCCCAGTCAACCCAATGGGGTCATGTCGAGCGCGGTCAGTTTACCTAACCACACGTTTACTGGGCAGGCTTAGTCCTCTAAGCGGTTAACCAGTATTGTGCACATTCTTTCACCAGAAACTGACAACTGCCCTTCTTGAATCAGCGGAAGGGAGAGAATGACCGTAGAAAATATTTCATGATCAATCTCCACGAAAGAATGTTGCCGACCTCGGCGGGGGTTGAACCCGCGACCTCCTGGTCTCCAGTAGGACGGCGCATCCAACTGAGCCACCGAGGCCGGCTAACTTATGACTATTTACTAATAACGTGATTAAAATATGTCTGCTGCCATGAGTCAAATGTCATTTGCATGCTGTAATGGATGATGGATACCTTTTTATTACGATTTATCATAGCAACAGATAGAGCGCTTTTTTCTTCTGAAAAATGCTGATATCTTTCTTATTTCTCCACGAAAACATATGTTGTGGGTACTCATTAGAAGTGCCTCAGTGAGGGGCTTCTAATGAGTACCCACAACATATGTTTTTGTGGAGAAATAAGAAAAAATATTATGTGGATACCCCTCTTATCTGTAGCTATGGATTTATGAAAAAATATACATCGAAGAAAACTTACCTTAAAAGAAAAAAAACAGCCATTTAAAAAAAAAAAAGAAATCTTTCATTTTGTCCTTTCAAAGTCATTTTCAGCTAAGACTCTCAGATTGACACAAAATCATTTTTAACCAATAAAACAGGATTAAATGAATGAAAAATATTATAAGACGACAATTTACAGCCCGTCGGTCGGGGTGGGTTCCTATATATGGCATAGTACGGATATGCGTGCCAAATTGCCCCCTTTTTTCAGCGCTGCCAGGTATATGATTAGCCCCTTTTTTCAACAAAAAGTATATGACTGACCTGATTTTTTATGATTCGTATGTGCAAGGCTCCACTTTTCTGACATTCCGGTAAATGCATATATTTTTTTCGCTCAGAGATTTGTCAAGATTGCTATTTCTCTTGGTATTCAATGAATTGACTGCTATATTTGTCTAACTACCAGCAATAAATGGGTATAAAAATCAAAGGGCAGTATATGAATAGGTCAGCATTTCAGATGATCAAGTATATGAAGGGGGCAATTTTTTAAAAGGGCAGGTACATGAATGGGGTAGGTTTCGAAATACTGGCTCGCACACCCATACCACATTTATCCCCAAGTTACACACACCCCCCCTCCCCCTCCTCCCCCCACAACCCAAGAGATTTATAGATCACTTGTAAACATTTAAGGACAGTTAATGAAAAATATTTTCGGGTGGGTAATTGTCCACATTTAGGTTAAGAGGGGTGGTTAAATGTATGGGTGGATCATTGTCCAGTGGGTAATTGTCCAGGTGGGTAATTGTTTTATACGCCACATCCTATGGCCAAGATACAGCCAAGAACCCTCTATGATTTCTTGCACATATTGTTTTGCCCTATTCATTGGTTCACTTATTCTACAACAAAACTGTTAAGGGAATAAAAGCAAAAGTAGCGTGCATAATATCTGGATTTATTTGTCCAGCTGATCCAGCCCCATTCCCTTGTAGATTATAGCTGTCCATTGATATATTCCATACACGGGCATTCATTATTCAGTGATTTATGAGTGACCAGTACAGATCCTGATCAGTCTACACAGTTACACCCAAAGATATATTTTTTTGTGATGAACATGTACAGGCTGTCTGCATGTATATAATTTAAATTATAATATAGGCTTCTTTTGTAATTTTCAGGCTGTGCAGGCTGATCAAAGGGCATGCTAAATTTAAACATATGAGTGAAGGAAAAGGGTTACCAGTAAACTGTTAGCCTCCAGTAATCTGCAGAGAAAGCAAAGCAGTAGGTGAATTATTGTATAAGTCACATCCATATGCTGTTCTGATTAACTTCTGTTCTACTTCTTGTGCAGACTGATATGTTACACATTGTGAGAGAAGGCCGATCCCTAAATATACCAGACAGCAAAGACCCAGTCACAGATACTGCAGAAGATATTGACAAAGAATATGTTGATAAGACTCCATATAGTTTGTGTTTCATGCAAGCTTTCTTCATAAAAAAAAACAAGAGCACAAAATGGGTCTGCTTTCTAAAACAAATTCCTAACTTTCATTTCACACCTTTAATTTTTCTGTTTTCAAGTTTTTATTCTAGTAAGTCTACTAAATTCTGACAAATACTTTGGCATCTGGCAGATTACAGTCCCACCCCCACCTGTCACCCCGTTTGTCAACTATTTGCTACAAAAAAAAAAAAAAAAAAAAAAAAAAATGTTCTCTGTGCTTGGTGTTGCTCATTCTTGGGAAAATTTACAGTGGCTAAGATAGATTGACCTTTAAAAGAAAAACTCTCTTGAAAAGGGAGAAAGTCAGTTAGTCAGATGATTAAAATATATGCCCATATTTGTTACATACATGTATTTGGTAAAAATATTTAAATGTTAGCCCAAAACTTTTGTAAAATAATCCTAATAGACTTAATTTTAGCTCTAGATAATTTTTTGTCAGATAGTGCATGGTATAAAGGGCCCTTTTCTGTGTTGGGTGTCACATATACCCTAACTCTTTGTCAGCACAACCAAATAAAAACTGGCATTTTAAGGCCTTTGTGGCTCCAGATTAAATATGATAAAATATTTATTCAGATCTGTTTTTATTATAAATTATTTCTTCATCAAACATGTCAAAAGAATCTTCACGAAAACATACCTATATAATCTTGACCCCGTTAAACCCCATTTTTATACAGTAAAAGTGGAGTTTACAGGGGTATACATTATTATTTCTTATTTCTACGCAAAAACAGATGTAGGTACTCATTAGAACCACCTCACTGAGGCAATTCTAACTAGTACCCTCAATCTATACTTTGAACAGAAATATGAAAAATACCAGAATTTTTATCTGAAAACTTTCAGTTTTTGGTGGCAAAATTTTCAATGTATTTGAATTGGCTTGTTTTCGTAATGGCTTCTCATTAGTTTTTTAGTTTGACTGTCCAGCAGGCCCTCTAGGGGATCTTTTAAAACCTTTAAAAAATTAATTTGCTTCAAAAAAAAATATATATATATAAGAAACAGTACTTTATCTAGAAAATCTAGTTTATTTTGGGGCAAATATGGATGGGAGCACAGACATATGAGCTAATGGACGGGCAGAATAACAAAGACTATATACCCCCAAAACATACTTTGTATGCCTGGGGTATAAAAGTTTTAACTATGACAAAGGAGTCAAAGTCTTAGGTCAACTAAATTATTGAGAATGTAGTTTGTAACTCAGTTGTGAATTCACACGGAGATTGTCCATCATTGTAGGTATATTATGGCACAGAAACTGGAAACAAGATGAAGAATGTAACCTGCTTTTGCTCTTAACTTTGTTTAAAATTTGCCTGAAAACCCTATATTTAACCATGTTAACCAAAAAAATAACTTTTATAAAAAATCCTTTATTTTCAGGAGAGCCTGAACTGATTTGTTTTCATATCAGACAAAAAAAAATACTAATATTGTTTGGTTAAAAAAAAAACAAACAAAAAAAAACAAACATGTTCAAGTTAGAGTACTTCCTTGAATACTAAACAGTGTGCTAGAACACTATCCAGTGTCTTCTGAGGAGTACATACATGACATGTACATGTTTTCATGGAGGAATAATAAAAAAAAAATTGTATTAATTAATGTATAGCCCACTTATCTAGAGCTCTGCACATACCTAAACTGTAAAACACTACACCTAGTGTTAAATTTACAGAAGAGAGTTCATTATATTTTTAGTTGTTTTTTTTTTTTTCCCCAGTTTTTCAAGGATTTTTTTTTATTTATATCAATACTGTGTCCTGTTCGCACTTAGCGATTGATCGTATTATTGTAAAAAAAAATTGTAAAAAAAAAAAAAAAAAGTAACAACAACAACAAAAATCTATTTCCAGTGCTACTGCCATTGGTACATGCATCATGAAAACAGGCTTATTTAATTTTGACCCCCTTAAACCCCACTTTTATACAGTAAAACTGGGGTTTATATGGGTATAAATTATTTTTATTATTTCTGCTCAAAAACATAGATTGTAGATACTCATTAGAACCCTCTCATTGAGACAGTGCTCACAATCTATATTTTGAGCAGAAATATGAAATATATCAGAATTTTTTATCTGAAAATTTTCATGTTTTGGTGGTGAAATTTTCAGTATATTTGAATAGACATGATTTCGTAATGTATAAACATTTGATGTACAGAGATAGCTTTCCTGGCATATATGATGGGTTTCAGAGGTTTATTTTTTATTTTTTATTTGTTGTTGTTTTATTTTTTATTTTATTTTTAAATTAGTCAATTTATTGAATGTTATACTAACAAAGAATTTATAAGATTATAAGATGACATTTTCTTCTTTCTTTTTTTTTTTTAGGAGATACAAGGCTTATTTTACTCAGGTTACCATTTCTGTGACAAAAAAAAAAAAAAAAAAAAAAATGATTTAATATATATGTGTGTTTGTGTGTGTGTGTTTTTTTTTGTTTTTTTGCTAGATTAATGAAATCTCTTTCACAGGATTAATACTTTAAATGTTAGGTACTCATTCAAAGACTGACAATTGGTGATTTAGGAAATCGAAACAATAAATTCCTAGATAAAGGACAGCTTAAAACAAACAAACAAAAAAAAAACAAAAAAAAAAAACAGGGCTATGATTAGCCACATGTGTCCACCCAATTTTCCCTTGGAGTGTCACAATGTGCCATAAAACTCACAATTCTGCATGTCCTACCAGCATGATAATAATTAGGTGTGATTTATGGCAATAAACAATATTGCACCTGGCTGTTGCAGTGCTCTAGATAAGAAGCATAATAATCCAAATACACATTTTTTAAAATAGAATTACAAATAGTTAAGGCTTTAGCATTACCTCAGTGAGGTTATTTCAATGAGGATTCAGGGTATCTGCCCACTGAGAAATTAGAAAAAAAAAATCATACTTTTTCATAGCTCCAGACTTAAATAAAGTATATATACCCCTGCTCCAGAAAACAGGAGAACCAAGATATTTATTTCTCTTAATTTTGCAAGAAAACATGTTATGATTACTCATTAGAAGTATCTCACTGAGGCTTCTTCTAATGAAAACTCTCAGCATGTTGTTATTTATATATATATAAAATAATAATAAAAAAAAAATCCATGAAAAAAAAAAAAAAAAAATCATCTTATCTGGAGATATGTTTTTGTTTGAGATAAGTCACAGATTTGGATAGAATTTTTTTTTCTTCCTAAATCTTTGACTTTATTTTTCAATGACTTTTTAACCCTCACACAAACGCAAAATGTGTTTGTGTGGCAGGAGAGGGGTATACTGTTGTTACGTTGCCTGTCCGTATGTCTGTCTGTTTTAGGATCTGCTTCTCGTCTTACTAAGTAGGTTAAGGAATCTTTTCATATTTTGCATAAATGTTGATATTGATAAGATGTTGCTGTCAGATAAAATTAAGGGCCTAGGGGTTAATTCTTTTACTGTTATTTAAAATTCCCTTTGTAATTCTTGAAAAGGCATTTTGGTTTCTGCTTCTAATCTTGCCTAATCAGGCCCTCTGACAAATCTCACGGTTTCCAGTCGACCGAAATGCAGAACGTTGTATACATGGCGTGCAAGATATTATTATTTTAACAAAGGAAGGCGTTCTGACCAATCTCACGGCTCTTAGTCCTAACAGATGCATATCATCGATAAATTAAAAAAACAACAGTCGATCATTATGGTCAGCAGAGGCCTGCTGACAAATCTCACGGCTTCCAATCAACATAAATGCAGATTGTAGTATGAATGAAGCGCAAGACATTATTATTGTAACAAAGGAAGGCGTTCTGACAAATCTCGCGTCTCTCAGTCCTACGAACTGAATATGGTCGATAAAGTAAAGAACTACAGCCGGTTATTTTGGTCAACGGAGGCCTGCTGACAAATCTCACGGTTTCCAATCAACTTAAACGAAGACCATAGTATGCATATGGCGCACGATATTATTGTAACAAACAAATGAGGGCGTTCTGACAAATCTCACGGCTACCAGATGCATATCAGCGATAAACTAAAGACCCACAGCCGCTGATTTTGATCAACAGAGGCCTTCTGACAAATCTCACGGTTTCCAAACAACCGAAATGTTGTATCAATGGCTCGCAACACATTATTGTAAACAAGGAAGGCGTTCTGACCAATCTCACGGCTCTCAGTCCTACCAAATGCATATTATCGATAAATTAAATTAAAGAACTGCAGCCGTTTTTTTTTTTTTTTTTTTTTTTTTCAACGGAGGCCTGCTGACAAAACTCACGTCTTCCAATAAACCTAAATGCAGATCGTAGTCTGAATGAAGCGAAAGACATTATTATTGTAACAAAGGAAGGCGTTCTGACAAATCTTACGGCTCACAGGCCTACCAAATGCATGTTAATGATAATGTAAAGAACTACCTCCGATTAGTTTGGTCAACGGAGGCCTGCTGGCAAATCTCACGGCTTCCAATCAACCTAAATGCAGATTGTAGTATGAATGAATCGCAAGATATTATTATTGTAACAAGGGAAGGCATTCTGACACATCTTAAGGCTCTCAGTCATACCAAATGCACATAATCAACAAGCTAACTAACTACAGCCGATTATTTTGGTCATCAGAGGCCTGCTGAGAAATAGCACGGCTCCCAATTAACCTGAATGTAGATCAAAGTATAAATGGAGCGCCAAACATTATTATTGTAACAAAGGAAGACGTTCTGACAAATCTCACGGCTCTCAGTCCTACAAAATGCATATTATCGATAAAGTAAAGAACAGACCAGGTTATACTCTTTCCTCCAAATTCTTTCATGTGCTGCTTTAATGTTTGGATGTACATTTACTGAAACTGAGATACTGCTTATCATTTTTGCTACTAACCGCACTTTGTAGGGTGCTGGGTGGAATGGTAAAGCCTCTAAGTCAAGATTGTGAGTTAGCAGTTCGGCTCCACTGAGCACCAAGTGTTGTGTCTTTGAGCAAGGCACTTTATCCACATTGCAAATTTAGTACTGACTTCCACCAAGGAAGGTCTGGCAAAAGAAATACCCAAGAGGGCTTAGGCAGTATTTGATGATAGATATATTGCCTAGGGACATTTGTTTGGGCAGGATGATGGAGAGTTTGCAACAAAGTTAATGCTGACAGTGCAGAATATAAAATACTGAGGGCAATATTTGTAGGTGGCTTCTATAAATAAATTCAACACAGACCATTGACGGTCTCAAGGAGATCACATCTTTGTCGTCCAAGCCACTGATGCAGCTGTCTTCATCTCTCCATAAACAGCCATTCTTCCTGTTTTTTTTTTGTTTTTTTTACTGTACATAGAGGACTTTTACTATTTAACTGTTTTTTCTGGAAGATTGCATCTCTGTTCCATCCTCTTAATAGGTCAGCTGTACAATGTCAAGAAGATTCCTGATCTTTTCCTGGAAGGATAATAGAAGCTCTCTCAGCGGGGGCGTGGGGTGGGGGGTTTGAGGGGGTACCCTTGTTTCCCTGAAAAAAAAAATTGACATTTTCCCTTGTTCCCAGAAAATCAAAATCTTGATTTGTTATGTTCCTTGTTCCCCCGAATTGCCTTTCATCCCCTGTTCTCATCAGTTTTAGGCTTTGGTTGCTTTGTTCACCTGAAATAAATGACCATATTCCCCTGTTCCCCCCTCCCTAAACCCCTGAGAGGGCCACAGAATATTTCTCTTATCCAAATAAAGCATGCAAACGTTTTAAAAAGCTAGTACTTGTGTCATAATAATAATAACAAAATACGCAAATCCTGTATCCTTCGACTGCACAGATCTAGGAGTGAATAGACTATAATAAATTTAATAGCACTATACACGTCTAGTCAAATACGTACTTTACAGAAAACAGGGTTACATATTACACACACACACACACACACACACACACACACACACACACACACACACACACACACACACACACACTGATAAATATTATTGGTGTATCAATTAGATTTAAATATTATTGGTGGATGGATTAGTTGCGATGAACCAATATTTTTATCAAGCACTTAATATAATATAACTGCACCGAAACGTATGTATTCGTCTGCAGATCATTCGAAACCATTGATACCTGTGAATGTATAAAGTTATGGCAAGCCATTTTACTATCTATTCTATAAATCAGATATCTGATTTAATTTATCAGATATCTTATATAATATATAAGATATATTATATCAGATATCTTATATAAATAAGATATCTTATATGTCAATTAAGATATCTTGTATGCTGTGTAAGATATCTGATATGCTATGTAAGATATCTTATATAGGATATAAGATATCTTATTTACTAAAGAAGATATTATTCAATTAAATAAGATATCTGATTTAGTATATCAGATATCTTATTTAGTATATCAGATATATATATTAATATATTAGATATTTAACAAATAAGGTATCTTATATGGTAAATAAGATATCTTATATGTGGAATTAAATAAGATATCTAATATGATATATCAGACATCTTTTATAAGATGTAAGATATCTGATATACTAATTCAGATATCATATCCTGTATTAGATATCTTATATAAAATAGATATCTTATCTCTGAATTGACAAATAAGATATCTAATATGCTATATAAGATATCTGATAGGCTTTATAAGATTTCTCATATAGGATATAAGATATCTTATTTACTAAAGAAGATCTCTCATATATTCAATCAAATAAGATATCTCATTTAGTATATAAGATATCTTATTTAGTATATTAGATATCTATATTAATAAATAAGACATCTTATATAACAAATAAGATATCTTATATGGTAAATTAGATATCTTATATGTAGAATTAAATAAGATATCTCATATATTATATCAGATATCTGATATAGGATGTAAGATATTTAATATAGTATATAAAATATCTATATTAGTATATGCGATATCTTATATCCTATATTAGATATCTTATATCCTATATAAGATATCTGATATAATATATAAGATATCTATTTTGCATAATAAAGAGTAAAACGGCTTGCCATATAATATTATAGTGCACGGATAAATTTTATAGACAGCCTATTATTTTTATACATGGACTGACAACTTGCTTAAGTCGAAAATCCAAAAGTAAAACATTTAAACTAATTATAAATTGATCAGTTGATGCATCGATTAATCAAAATTGTCATTTTGAGTTACCACATCTATGAACCAAAAAAAATATACTACATGAATAAATTCTACCCTGTTCTAATAGTTTTTACAGGTGAACTGACAACTTGACAACCATTATCCAGAAGCGAAAAGTGAAATAATTACACGGCAAATCATTTAATCGAGAACTTGCTCCAAGAACTTGCTTAAGTCGAATATCCGAAAGCGATAAGTAAAATAATTACGAATCGATTAGGCAATGCATGGATTCATCCAAATTGTCATTTTGAGTACACCGATAAAATTTATACTGCATGAATATATTTAGCAATTCGTATATTTTTTTACAGGTGGACTGACAACTTGCTTAATTCAAATATCCAAAAGTGAAAAGTGAAATAATTACAAATCGATTAGGCAATGCATCGATTCATCCAAAGTGTCATTTTGAGTACACCGATAAAATTTATACTGCATGACTATATTTTGAAATTCATATATTTTTTACAGGTGGACCGACAACTTGCTTAAGTCAAATATGCAAAAGTTAAAAGTAAAATAATTACAAATCGATTAGGCAATACATCGATCAATCCAAATTCTCATTTTGTGTGCACGATAAAATTTATACTGCATGAATATATTTACATGTAGCAATGAAATATTTTTTACCGGTTGACCGACAACTTGCTTAAGTCAAACACCCAAAAATGAAAAGTAAAATAATTACAAATAGATCACATTGCAATGAATGACATCAAATTTGTCATTTTGAGTTGCCAAATCAATGAACTGAAAACATTTAAACTTCATGAATATGTTTTAGCGATGTTCCAATATTTTTTACAGGTTGGCCGACACATTGCTTAAGAGGAAATAGCCAAAAGTGAAGAGTAAAACAATTATAATCGATAAATCGATTCATTAAAATTGTCATTTTGAGTTACCGAATCAATAAAACCGATATAATTTATACCGCATGGATAAAATTAATTTATACTGCATGGATAAATTTTAGCAATATTTTACAGATGGACCGACAACTTGCTTAAGTCGAAACTGTAAAAAGGAAAAGTAAAATAATAAATTACAAATTGATTAATCTATGCATCAATTAATTAAAAATTGTCATTTTGATTTACCAAATCAATGAAACCGATATAATTTATACCGCATGGATAAAATTAATTTATACAGCATGGATAAATTTTAGCAATATTTTACAGATGGACCGACAACATGCTTAAGTCGAAACTGTAAAAGGGAAAAGTAAAATAACAAATTACAAATTGATTAATCTATGCATCAATTAATTAAAAATTGTCATTTTGATTTACCAAATCAGTGTACTGATAAAATATATACTTAGATTCAGTATTATTACTGGTGACAAGTCTATTAAATGATGAACATTAGCCAGGACTTTCAAATTATAATATCCACCAACAATTATTATAATGCACCAATGCATCTTTATCAATATACGAATAGTTTTATCGGTGTAAGGCAGGGCTCGGGAAAACCGGAAAAAATAGCCGGTCTGGACCGAAATTAAGAATTCTGGACCGATTTCAAACACCCCAAAACGCTAATAAATCGGTCCAACATTTCCCAAACCAACCAATTTTCACAAATCAATGATGTCTAAAAAATCACAAACGGTCAAGTCTTTCCAAACTGACAACGTCCGCGCACCTTTTAAATGCGATATTATGGTAGTTAAAAGGCTCTAAACGGTCATTTGACATGTATATTGGAGAGACAGCTGAATAACGGCAACCTGCCCGCAGCACGTTATTATCCAAACATTGTCAAAAAATCAACACTTCACTGACTTTTGTGCGGTAAACAAGCGATTAACACGAATCATCAGTAACGGTAGTCTGATAATTAATCCGTTTGTGTGACACGTGTGAATACACTGAGACTGCAAAACATCCAGGTGCAGTCGGGTGTCCAAAAGATCAAAGGTCTCTTTACTGAGAGTGATAAAAGAATGCACTGCTCGAACGCACCCGTTTTCTTCCTCTTCTTTTTTGTTTTGATCAACACGGTTTGTCGGTCCCAGATTCGATAAATGAATTCCAAAACCGTGTACGTCCTGATCAGATGTCGCATACAACGGCGTCTGATCTGGGTATAATTGATTGCTTCTTTTTTTTTTTTTTTTTTTGTTGATTGCCGTAACGCAAGTATAATTCAAGGTAGATTTCACAGTAAAAATAAGTAATGCACCACTTGCGCTAGGCAAGATTGGTCAGTGCTTAAAATTTAAGCAGTCTGATTAAATCTTGAAACACTGAAAACTGCAAAACCGCCCGTGGCGCAGGCCTTTTTTATTAGACCTAATTAGGTCCATGAAAGTCGTTTCGTTCCGTCTCTCCTGTTTCCCGCCGTCTTCGCGCTTATACAAGACGGGAATCAGTTGTTTATAAATAGTTTAGGAAAACGCTGCGGAGGTGGAAATAACAACAAAACCGTTTTTTCTTTTTTTCTTTCTTTTTACATACCTGACTGTATTTATTGATGACGCCAGCTTTGATCATGCTCGTTGTACCCGGACTTCCATCATATAACGGAGTTGAGGTGTATTATTTAAAAGGAGTTATAGGACTGCCAATTGTCATTAGTTTTCGTGACAGGTGATATACACATATTTTTTTTTTTGGAAATGGGCTCATTGATGACGTCATCGTCATCGGCTGGACCGATTCAGATTTCAAAATTTCCAGAGCCCTGGTGTAAGGATATTATGTTGATGCACTGACATGTTACTGGTCTACTGCTATATGTATTGGTACATCATTATAGATATATAAGCTGATAAAAATTATCAGTGCACATATCATTTATCGCTAAACAGCTTTTGTTGCTTTGCATTGTCACACTTATTTCATGTTTTCATCATCATCAGCTTTATTTTCACATGTATAGAACTACTGCTGCATCGATAAAATTGATCGATCCATCAACAATATTTTATCATAAATAGAATAGATTGATGTACTCGTGATTTGTATTTTAGTACAGCCCTGTGGGTATACCAGTTGTCAACTCTTACCTGCCTGTTTATCTAGGATACAGTAAGACATGAATGCTATATACGAACAGAGAGGACAGATTTTTAAAATTCAATTTTATAACAGATATGCCGAAGACGAGCTCTGTTTGTATTTACTTTATGTGTATATTAGACTGTTGGGGTTATTAGGATTTTATTTTTAGTAACATATTTTTTTCACTGAAAAACGATTAGCTTAAATCTTTCTTTAATTTGTAAACCTTGGTATTTTGAATAATTTCGTAAGACGTTCTGACATTTCTCATGATCTGAAAGATCTCATACACGCAGCGTGAGTTCCGTCAGGTATTTCCGGTTTCAGACTTCCGGTCTGAAAGATCTCATGGTCTGACAAATCTCACGCTACAGAGGGTCACCAAAGGAACATTTCTGCAAAATTATATGGAAATCGGTCCAGTGGTTTCTGACAAGAAGATTTTTTAAGTTTTTAGTTAAAAAAATCTATTTTTAGCTTCTGTGACCTTGATATGCAATGGACCGGAACCATTTGAACAACTTTGAAAGAGGATTAACCAAGAATCATTCCTGTGAAGTTTGGTCAAATTACAATCAGTGGTTTAGGAGGAGATTTGTTTAAAGATTGTGGACGGACGGACGACGATGCCTCCGCCAACGCCGCCTCCGCCAACGGACGGTGAGTGATCACAATACCTCACTTTGAGCCTTCGGCTCAGGTGAGCTAAAAAAAACAAACAAAACAGCCTGCCATATCACACTGCTTCACATCATGTTGATCAAATCTGTAAAGTTTTATGAAAATCTTACAAAACATTGTAGAGGCAGTTTGCCTCAAAATCTGGGACAGACGGACTAACTGACTGTCCACTGTAGTGACTCCTATTTACCTTACCTGAGATTTCATTGCATAAGAAATATTATAAGTCTTTCCTTATATTATATTATAACAAGAGGACCTTGATGGTCCTATATCACTCACCTGAGCTTACAGATTTGCATACTTAATATTGTAGTTTGACACAAGTAGATTGCTTTAAGATTTTTGTATAAATCTTGTGTTCAAGAGTCACATGATGGTCCTATAAAATGGAATAGCAATGCCCATATGACAAGCAGTGCCTCATTTTTTATCCAATCTTCAAACAACTTTTAAAGACCACCATTCAAGGATCATTCTATCCAAGTTTGGTCAAAATCCATAGAATAGAGAAACTGTCATTGAATGGATAGACGGACGATGAAAATGGATAATGACCAATCACAATAGCTCACCATGAATGCATAGTTCTCAGGTGAGCTGACAAGTGACCCCCTTGATAAAGGTTAACTAGATGAAGCCAAATATCAAAGCCTGGGCCTTCTAGTTTCGCACAAGAAGGCATTTAGTTTTTTCCCATATGAGTCTATTAAACATAGGCAGGGTCACTTTTCACCCCAGGGCTATTATTTGAACAATCTTGGTACTGGTAGAAGCCAACCAGATCTATCAATCTGTCTGTCATGCTATCTTTAGACCACTGGGCTGAATCTGCATGACCTCCTCTCATGGTAAGGGTGTACGAGAGCAAGTCTGTCTGTCAGTCAGGCTATTAGTAACATTAGCAATGAGTGTGGGCACTTGCGATGGCGTGCCTTTGACTGTGCATTCTAGTTGTCTACTATATCTATTATGGGGATATTGTTAATACCTCCATCTGCTATTCATCCGTCAGCATGTCTGTCTGTCTGGGCAGATGCCAAGTACATTCTGAGGTTAGCGTTTCTATTGATGTCTGTTTATTCCGTCATTGCGGGGTTAAATTTGCTTTGTGGGGTTAAAAAATTGGTGTTGTGGGGTTAAAAAGATCAAAGAAAGATCAAAGGGATAACCTCACAACGTCCGTCCTGTAAGTACGTCCATGTGTCTGACTGATCGACCTTCCATCTCTTTGCAGGGACAAATGTATACTTGTGTGTTTTAAAATACGGACACTTCTGTCTGTCCGTCACGCTATCTCCTCTTAAACAGCTGAGTGGAATTCTACCAAACTTGCTACATTACTTCCCTCAAGGTTGGGGTGTGCGAGAGCAACATTATTTTTTCATGTGTCCATGCATCTGTGTGTCAGTTGTCCATCCATCTGTCTGTCATGCTATCTTCTCTTAAACCACTGGGCGGAATTCAACCAAACTTGCTACATCACTTCCCCTCATGGTAAGAGTGTGCAAGAGCAACATTTTTTTTTATATGTGTCCATTGTCTGTCCATCTGTCCTTCATGCTATCTCCTCCTAAACCACTGGGGGGTGGGGGGGGGTGGGGGGGTGGGAGGGAATTCAGCCAAAACTTGCTACATCACTTCCCCTCATGGTAAGGGTATGTGAGAGCAACATTATTTTTCTGTGTATCCGTCGTCTGTCCATCTATCCATCACACTATCTCCTCCTAAACCGCTGGACAGAATTCAACCAAACTTGCTACACAACTTCCCCTCATAGTACAGATGTGCGAGAGCAGCATTATTTTTCCGTTTGTCCATCTGGCATCTGTCAGTCTGTCCGTCACGCTATCTCCTCCTGAACCACTGGGTGGAATTTAACCAAACTTGCTACATGACCTCCCCTCATGGTAAGGGTGTGGGAGAGCAAGTCCATCCATCTGTCATGCTATTAGCAACATTAGCAACGAGCACAAGGATTTGTGATGGCGCACCATCGACTGCGCATTCTAGTTATTATTATTAGTAGTAGTAGTAGTAGCAGTAGTAACACCATCTAGCCCTGCATAGATCTAGCTCAGGCTACCATACAACTGTCTGGTAACCTCTAATGAGCAGCTATGGGTTCATAAACAGAAAAGTGACAAAACAACAGTAGTTTTAGTATCTTATTTTGTTGATGAATCACAAGACTGCACAAAATTGAAGGCTGATCTAGGTTGTCACAGTTTTCATTCCGTGGTGCCAGGGAAGACTGGCTGTATAATGAAGAAAGTTACTTGATTCTGACAATGTGTGCTTTATAATCAGGAGCAGACACTGTTCACGTTATCACTGAAGGTAAACTCAGACAAGACTAGTAACACAAAGATGTTTATATGCAGCATTTTATTTACTGATTGATTTATGTATTCATTTATTTCCTGGATTAGTTATCCTCTCTTCTTGTTTATAGGCATCATCAAAATTTGGCTAGTCCATTTGTTTATGATTTAGATACAAACTGGTAAAATCTGGTTTATCTACTTATTCATTTCTGGTTTTGTTCTTTCACACAAGAAAGGATATTAGGTAAGAATATTCGATATCCTACTATTTTGAACGCAAATATTTGTGACCAATATACCAGTATTGTGGTGCACTACTGAAGTGAACTTCAAATAGCCATAAAACATGCACATGGCCAATGACATGTTTATTCGAAAGTAATGGCAGTATATGGGACCTGGCATGAGAAAATGTACCTTCTGAACATAAGCAGACACCAATGGCACAGGTAAGCCTATGTATCCGCACAATCTGATCAGAGTCTTTGCCGTTTGTTACAGAATAATTGGATACTGCGGAAATGAAAAGAACCTTATCAGATTGTGCTGTTTCACTGGCTGATCTTGAGCTTTATTGCATACTAAGGCTGGCACAATTAATTGGAAAATAGATTAATTGATTGATAAATTCCACAAAAATGATTATCATTACTGATTTGCTAATAATCAATCATTTGATTTCTGTGTTTGTTACTTTACCGTATTTACTCTTAGTATTCAGACACCTCAACTCTTTACCATACTTAATCTAAAATTTGAACAAGTACAATTTATTACCCTCTGTTGTGTCTAAAATAGCTGGATGATTGGCAAACAGTGTAGACCCTGATGAGACGCGGTGTCTCATCAGGTTCTACACTGTTTGCTCAGGTCTGTCTGACCAAATACATACAATAAAGTATAACAAATGATAAGAGTCATGCTCAGACAGGTAAAATTATGACCGAATCTCCTGTGATTACTTATCGATTATCGATCACAATGGCAGGACTGATAATTGATTATCTTTTCAGCTCCGATTAGCCAGCCTTATTGCATACCCCAAATAGACCTTTTCTCATGCAAAAACAGAGAGAGAGAGAGACAGAGACAGAGAGAGAGAGAGACAGACAGACAGACAGACAGACAGCGAGAGAGAGACAGAGAGACAGACACAGAGAGTCTTGCCCAAGTCTGTTATATATGCTATATACAGAGGACTCTTGTTATCTCAAAAAAAAAAAGGGATCAGGGTTTTTGAGATAACAGCAGATTCAGATAAAAGGAGTTGAAATGTAAGGAAGATGTATCAAACTAAACAATATTGCCCCCACCCCACCCACCCCCCTCCACCACCCCACATTTTTCATTACAATCTAAATTCAAAAAAGACCTGAACAAATGAGAAACTGCTCTAGAAGTTTGATCTGCATCAGTGCATTTGCAGTTTGATTAGTTCAGTTCGAATTCAGCATTTGTGCATTCGATCCAGACTACACTGCACACATACTCTGGAAATACGTCATCCTACAATCTCTATGAGATCAATGGAGATGCGGATAAACTTCTATGCACCGGCACTGACTAACATAAATATATGAATCTAATGGCTCTGTTAGCAAACAGCATAGACTTGGTCAGACTGCACCGATGTATAGGTCACTTTTACTAGGCAAGCTTAATATGTTTGATCTCTCACACTACATGAACTTTCTTATCAAACGGGATGACTTAAATTTTCCCATTGTTAACTTTCCATTCCTGAGCAATAATATCCCTTCTGCACCAGCATAGGGCGTTTACATTTCACAGTTAATCCGTTATGCCAGAACCTGTTCAAATTATCAGGACTTCATGGAGCATGGGAAAGTGCTCACTACAAAGTTGTTGAGCCAGGGGTATCAAACAAGAATTCCACGGAAGGCGTCATCGCACCTGCTGGGGCAAAAGTCACAGGAGCCACAATCAGAACGTGGTTATTAAATAAGTTTATTTCATTCTTAGCAGTGCTTACTTGGAAAACTGGGTTGAAAAAAATGTAGACAAAGTGCCTAGTGGGGCACATATATTCCAGGCCAGTCCCATTCCCTCTAATGGCTATATCTTCAGCACTGACTTTTCGTATCATACAGCCCAATGATAATGGAACATTGACGTAAAATGTGTAAAAGTCACTGGAGCATGAAATAAAGGTCAAGGTCATGGGTCAAGGTACCTGCTAATTCAGTACATCAAGGAGAAGCACAATGCAAGGTATGGTGGTTGTAGGCCTTATAGTTGAGGAGTTATCAAACATCAACGTAAAATGTGTCAAATATAGGTCAAGGTCACCGTGTCAAGGTACCTGCCAAGCCAGTGCAATGAGGTGAAGCACTATGCAAGGTTTAGTGGTTGTAGGCCTTATATTTGAGGAGATACCGAACATCAACATAAAATGTGTCAAAGTCACTGGAGTGCACAATATAGGTCAAGGTCACCAGGTCAAGGTACCTGCTGAGTCAGTACATCGAGAAGAAGTGCTATATAAGGTTTGGTGGTTGAAGGCCTTACAGTTGATGACATATGAAAGGGTGATTTAAAAGATGTAAAAGTCAATGGAGCGCGAAATATAGGTCAAGGTCAACCAGTGAAGGTACCTGCTGAGTCCGTACATTGAGGAGAAGCACTATGCAAGGTTTGATGGTTGTAGGCCTTACAGTTGAGGAGATATTGAACGTTGACGTAAAATGTGTAAAAGGCACTGGAGCGCAAAATATAGGTCAAGGTCACTGGGTCAAGATACCTGCCGAGTCAGTACATCTAGGAGAAGCACTATGCAAGGTTTAGTGGCTAGAGGTCTTACACTTGAGGAGATCTGGAACATTGGCGTAAATTATGTCAAAGTCAATGCAGCCAAAATATAGGTCAAGGTCACCAGGTCAAGGTATCTGCCAAGTCAGTACATTGAGAAGAAGCACTTTGCAAGGTTTGATGGTTGTAGGCCTTATAGTCGAGGAGATATCGAACATCGACTCAAAATATGTCAAAGTCACTGGAGCGCAAAATATAGGTCAAGGTCACTGGGTCAAGGTACCTGCCAGGTCAGTACATCTAGGAGAAGCATTATGCAAGGTTTGCTAGTTGTACGCCTTATAGTTGAGAAGATCTGGAACGTCAACGTAAATTGTGTCAAAGTCAATGGAGCGCAAAATATAGGTCAAGGTCACTGGGTCAACATACCTGCCAAGTCAGGAGGTCAGGGAGATGTGTCATGCAAGGTATGATGGTTGTTGTAGAATTGTAGTTGATTAGAATACTAACTTCGACGTAAATGTCGAACTTCGACATAACAGAACTGTTAACAGACAGATGGACGGATGAACGGACAGACGAATGGAAAAGCGGGCACCTATGTCGCAAAGTCCGGAGGTCAGGGAGATGTTTCATACAAGGTTTGATGGTTGTTTAGTTTTGTAGTTGATTAGAATACTAACTTTGACATAAATGTCGAACTTCGACATAACAGAACTGTTAACAGACGTACAGACAGACGGATGAACAGACAGATGAATGGAAAAGTGGGCACCTATGTCGCAAAGTCAGGGGGTCAGGGAGATGTTTTATGCAAGGTTTGATGGTTGTTTAGTCTTGTAGTTGATTAAAATACTAACTTTGACATAAATGTCGAACTTCGACATAAATGTTGACAGATGGACGGACGAATGGACAGACATACGGAAAAGCGGACACCTATGTCGCAAAGTCAGGAGGTCAGGGAGATGTTTCACGCAAGGTTTGATGGTTGTTTAGTCTTGTAGTTGATTAGAATACTAACTTTGACATAAATGTCGAACGTCGACATAAATGTTGACAGACGGACTGACGGACGGAAAATCGGACGCCTATATCGCACCCTGCTACAAGCAGGTGCGATAGCACCCTGCTACAAGCAGGTGCGATAAAAACCAAACTGGCAGCAACACTTAAGAAGTTCTATGGAAGACATCATGATCTGGTCAATCCCTACAATGTGTCAGTTTTCAGAATTGTTTCTGATGTTTTTGCCAAGGGCACGCCAGAAGTCGATTTCCCAAATCCCGGACATACGCTTCTACCGATATTTCCTTTGTTCAGGCCTATTACCAAGTAATGCTTACTATCCGTGGACGCCTGGTTACACCCTTTATTCTGGGGTCCATGTCTGTTGGTCTGAACATTCTGATTCGTCATTCGTTTATGGATTTATGAGTTTGGATTACGGCTTAGGTACTATGACCACAACTACTTCTAAACCCCGCAAATACCCCTATCCCATTGTATCTCTGATTCTCCCTTTTAAAAATATAAAAGCATAAATTAAGATGTTTGCCTTTTAAATGTCTGCATTTGCATCCAACAGAATGGCACATTGTATCCCATTTTGCAATTCCATAAGAATATGGGATATGCTTCTGCAATTATAGATAATAAATCACTCCATTTCGTCAAGTAAAATTGTGAGGAAAGTGACCATTTGTGATAGAATAAGATGATGATTCAAATAAACCTTGTTTAGATCATTACATAATAGGTAAAGAGGTAAGCCTATAAGTTTTCTTAATTTATCTATAGACGGATATATTCACAATTCATGAATTTCTCATCCCGTTTTTTCTGTACATTCAAGAAATAATAATGTATTCATTTTATTTTTATTTCATTTGAGATAAAGATTATGTAATCCTTGTCCGGATATATACTGCCTTTGCAAACAGTGTAGATCCAGATCAGTTGGCTCCTGAAGAACTGGATCTGCACTGTTTACCATTAAGTATGTGAATCTATATCAACAAACTTGATCAAGTAATCTGATTGGCTGAAAATTAGAAATGGGTGTGGCTTCTTAATTTATTTAGCAGGACAAGGGTTAAAATATCCAGAAAATATGAATTAACAATAACTTTTTAACTCACCAGAGGAGGCCTCACATTGATGCTGAGGCTTACTATTGATTGAGCTAGGAACCTGCTATGTCATAGTCTGGATAATAGTCGCGCGGCTACCAGATCATGGAAAAAGACGTAATTTACCAAAGACGGTCGTCTGTGAGATATGATTTTAAATGTGTGGTAAATCACTGTAGATTTACAAAACAACTGTAATTATTTATAGATAAGTTTGAAATGAATTATGCTTTGATTTCATTATAGAAAAAAAGAGGATGCATCTGCTTTAAAGCGTTTCCTTATACGAGTCTGTGTAATACAAGTGACTCCCAGGCTTGGTCATTTTTCACCCAGGGGCTATAATTCATACAATCTTGTTAGAGGCCCACTAGATGAAGCTACATACCAAATATCAAAGGCCTGGGCCTTCTAATTCCACACAAGATGACTTTTGATGTGTTTCCTTATACAAGTCCGTGTAATACAAGTGACACCCAGGCAGAGTCACTTTTCACCCCAGGGCTATAATTTGAACATTCTTAGTAGAGGCCCACTAGATGAAGCTACAAGCAAATATCAAAGGCCTGAGCCTTCTAGTTTCACACAAGAAGATTTTTAAAGTTTTTCCCCATATGAGTCTATGTAAAACAGGTGACCCCTAAAGATCAGGCCATTTTTTACCAATGGGCTATAATTTGAACAATCTTGGTAGAACAGTCCACTAGATAAAACTATGTACCAAATGTCAAAGGCCTGGGCCTTCTAGTTTTACACAAGAAGACTTTTATAAAGTTTTTTCCCCGACAAGTCTATTTAAGACAAGTGAGCTCCAGGATGGAGCCATTTTGACCCCAGGCCATAATTTGAACAGTCTTAGTAAAAGCCCTCTAGCTAAAGAACGTGACACACCAAATATCAAAGGCCTAGGCCTTCTAGTTTCAGAAAAGAAGATTTTTTTAAAGTTTTCCTTTTATGAGATTATGTAGTAAAACAAGTGACACCTGGGGTAGTAGATACTGCACAAAAACCACGCAGGTTTTTTTTGGGCACGTTTTTTTCTCCGTAACAGAAATAGATGTAACAATTAAAATATATAAGGAATACTCTAAAATGGACTGAAAAAGAATGAAACAAATGTAACAGACCAATAGCAGTTCTCACTGATGGTCTGTTTCATTCGTTTCATTTGTTACGAAACAGGATGAAACAGTTCAAACACCTTGGTCAGTGCTTGTTACGAAACAGGGTGTAACGTAATGTAACAATGAAACAGATACTTTTCTTAGCCAAGCATTTTTTTTTATAAGCCCATTTCTGTTTTGTAACAAATGAAACCAATAAGATATAGAGGAAAATCTCTGAAACGAGATGAAAAATTTAAAATATGCTCGTTACGAAACAGAGTGAAACGAAATGAAACAATGAAACATTCATCTTTTTTTTTTTTATAAACCCATTTCTGTTTTGTAACAAATGAAACGAATAAGATATATAAGAAAAACCCTGAAACAGGATGTAACAGTGCAAAAGACTTGTTCATAGCTCCTTACGAAACATGGTGAAACGGAATGAAACGATGAAACGTACATCTTTTTTTTTTATAAACCCATTTCTGTTTCGTAACAAATGAAACGATTAAGATATATAGGAAAAACTCTGAAACAGGATGTAACAGACCAAAAAATTTAAAATAATCTCGTTACGAAACAAAGTGAAACGGAATGAAACAATGAAACATTCATCTTTTTTTTTTATTAACCCATTTCTGTTTCGTAACAAATGAAACGATTAAGATATATTGGAAAAACTCTGAAACAGGATGTAACAGACCAAAAAATTTAAAATAATCTCGTTACGAAACAAAGTGAAACGGAATGAAACAATGAAACATTCATCTTTTTTTTTTATTAACCCATTTCTGTTTCGTAACAAATGAAACGATTAAGATATATTGGAAAAACTCTGAAACAGGATGTAACAGACCAAAAAATTAAAAATAATCTCGTTACAAAACAAAGTCAAACGGAATGAAACAATGAAACATTCATCTTTTTTTTTTATTAACCCATTTCTGTTTCGTAACAAATGAAACGATTAAGATATATAGGAAAAACTCTGAAACAGGATGTAACAGACCAAAACACTTGTTCAAAGCTCGTTACGAAACAGGGTGAAACGAAATGAAACGATGAAACATCATCTTTTTTTTTTTTATAAACCCATTTCTGTTTCGTAACAAATGAAACGATTAAGATATATAGGAAAAACTCTGAAACAGGATGTAATAGACCAAAAGACTTGTTCAAAGCTCGTTACGAAACATGGTGAAACGGAATGAAACGATGAAACGTACATCTTTTTTTTTTTATAAACCCATTTCTGTTTCGTAACAAATGAAACGATTAAGATATATAGGAAAAACTCTGAAACAGGATGTAACAGACCAAAAAATTTCAAATAATCTCATTACGAAACAGGTTGTAACGAAATGTAACAATGAAACATCATCTTTTTTTTTTTTAAAAACCCATTTCTGTTTCGTAACAAATGAAACGATTAAGATATATAGGAAAAACTCTGAAACAGGATGTAACAGTGCAAAAGACTTGTTCAAAGCTCGTTACGAAACATGGTGAAACGGAATGAAACGATGAAACGTACATCTTTTTTTTTTATAAACCCATTTCTGTTTCGTAACAAATGAAACGATTAAGATATATAGGAAAAACTCTGAAACAGGATGTAACAGACCAAAAGACTTGTTCAAAGCTCATTACGAAACAGGGTGAAACGAAATGTAACGATGAAACATACATCTTTTTTTTTTTATAAACCCATTCCTGTTTCGTAACAAATGAAACGATTAAGATATATCGGAAAAACTCTGAAACAGGATGTAACAGACCAAAAGACGTGTTCAAAACTCATTACGAAACAGGGTGTAACGAAATGTAACAATGAAACATCATCTTTTTTTTTTTTTTATAAACCCATTTCTGTTTCGTAACAAATGAAACGATTAAGATATATAGGAAAAACTCTGAAACAGGATGTAACAGACCAAAAAATTTAAAATAATCTCGTTACGAAACAGGGTGTAACGAAATGTAACAATGAAACATCATCTTTTTTTTTTATCAACCCATTTCTGTTTCGTAACAAATGAAACGATTAAGATATATAGGAAAAACTCTGAAACAGGATGTAACAGACCAAAAGACTTGTTCAAAGCTCGTTACGAAACAGGGTGTAACGAAATGTAACAATGAAACATCATCTTTTTTTTTTTAATAAACCCATTTCTGTTTCGTAACAAATGAAACATTTAAGATATATAGGAAAAACTCTGAAACAGGATGTAAAAGTCCAAAAGAATTGTTCAAAGCTCGTTACGAAACAGGGTGTAACGAAATGTAACAATGAAACATCATCTTTTTTTTTTTTATAAACCCATTTCTGTTTCGTAACAAATGAAACGATTAAGATATATAGGAAAAACTCTGAAACAGGATGTAACAGACCAAAAGACTTGTTCAAAGCTCGTTACGAAACAGGGTGAAACGAAATGTAACGATGAAACGTACATCTTTTTTTTTTTATAAACCCATTCCTGTTTCGTAACAAATGAAACGATTAAGATATATAGGAAAAACTCTGAAACAGGATGTAACAGACCAAAAGACTTGTTCAAAGCTCGTTACGAAACAGGGTGTAACGAAATGTAACAATGAAACATCATCTTTTTTTTTTTTTTTTTAATAACCCATTTCGGTTTCGTAACAAATGAAACGATTAAGGTATATAGGAAAAACTCTGAAACAGGATGTAACAGACCAAAAAATTTAAAATAATCTCGTTATGAAACAGGGTGTAACGAAATGTAACAATGAAACATCATCTTTTTTTTTTATCAACCCATTTCTGTTTCGTAACAAATGAAACGATTAAGATATATAGGAAAAACTCTGAAACAGGATGTAACAGACCAAAAGACTTGTTCAAAGCTCGTTACGAAACAGGGTGTAACGAAATGTAACAATGAAACATCATCTTTTTTTTTTTTTAATAAACCCATTTCTGTTTCGTAAAAAATGAAACGATTAAGATATATAGGAAAAACTCTGAAACAGGATGTAACAGTCCAAAAGACTTGTTCATAGCTCGTTACGAAACAGGGTGTAACGAAATGTAACAATGAAACATCATCTTTTTTTTTATAAACCCATTTCTGTTTCGTAACAAATGAAACGATTAAGATATATAGGAAAAACTCTGAAACAGGATGTAACAGTCCAAAAGACTTGTTCAAAGCTCGTTACGAAACAGGGTGTAACGAAATGTAACAATGAAACATCATCTTTTTTTTTTTATAAACCCATTTCTGTTTCGTAACAAATGAAACGATTAAGATATATAGGAAAAACTCTGAAACAGGATGTAACAGACCAAAAGACTTGTTCAAAGCTCGTTACGAAACAGGGTGAAACGAAATGTAACGATGAAACGTACATCTTTTTTTTTTTATAAACCCATTCCTGTTTCGTAACAAATGAAACGATTAAGATATATAGGAAAAACTCTGAAACAGGATGTAACAGACCAAAAGACTTGTTCAAAACTCGTTACGAAACAGGGTGAAACGAAATGTAACAATGAAACATCATCTTTTTTTTTTTTTTTATAAACCCATTTCTGTTTCGTAACAAATGAAACGATTAAGATATATAGGAAAAACTCTGAAACAGGATGTAACAGACCAAAAAATTTAAAATAATCTCGTTACGAAACAGGGTGTAACGAAATGTAACAATGAAACATCATCTTTTTTTTTTATCAACCCATTTCTGTTTCGTAACAAATGAAACGATTAAGATATATAGGAAAAACTCTGAAACAGGATGTAACAGACCAAAAGACTTGTTCAAAGCTCGTTACGAAACAGGGTGTAACGAAATGTAACAATGAAACATCATCTTTTTTTTTTTTAATAAACCCATTTCTGTTTCGTAACAAATGAAACATTTAAGATATATAGGAAAAACTCTGAAACAGGATGTAACAGTCCAAAAGAATTGTTCAAAGCTCATTACGAAACAGGGTGTAACGAAATGTAACAATGAAACATCATCTTTTTTTTTTTTATAAACCCATTTTTGTTTCGTAACAAATGAAACGATTAAGATATATAGGAAAAACTCTGAAACAGGATGTAACAGACCAAAAGACTTGTTCAAAGCTCGTTACGAAACAGGGTGAAACGAAATGTAACGATGAAACGTACATCTTTTTTTTTTTATAAACCCATTCCTGTTTCGTAACAAATGAAACGATTAAGATATATAGGAAAAACTCTGAAACAGGATGTAACAGACCAAAAGACTTGTTCAAAGCTCGTTACGAAACAGGGTGTAACGAAACGTAACAATGAAACATCATCTTTTTTTTTTTTTTTTAATAACCCATTTCTGTTTCGTAACAAAAGAAACGATTAAGGTATATAGGAAAAACTCTGAAACAGGATGTAACAGACCAAAAAATTTAAAATAATCTCGTTATGAAACAGGGTGTAACGAAATGTAACAATGAAACATCATCTTTTTTTTTTTATCAACCCATTTCTGTTTCGTAACAAATGAAACGATTAAGATATATAGGAAAAACTCTGAAACAGGATGTAACAGACCAAAAGACTTGTTCAAAGCACGTTACGAAACAGGGTGTAACGAAATGTAACAATGAAACATCATCTTTTTTTTTTTTTAATAAACCCATTTCTGTTTCGTAAAAAATGAAACGATTAAGATATATAGGAAAAACTCTGAAACAGGATGTAACAGTCCAAAAGACTTGTTCAAAGCTCGTTACGAAACAGGGTGTAACGAAATGTAACAATGAAACATCATCTTTTTTTTTTATAAACCCATTTCTGTTTCGTAACAAATGAAACGATTAAGATATATAGGAAAAACTCTGAAACAGGATGTAACAGTCCAAAAGACTTGTTCAAAGCTCGTTACGAAACAGGGTGTAACGAAATGTAACAATGAAACATCATCTTTTTTTTTTATAAACCCATTTCTGTTTCGTAACAAATGAAACGATTAAGATACATAGGAAAAACTCTGAAACAGGATGTAACAGACCAAAAAATTTAAAATAATCTTGTTACGAAACAGGGTGTAACGAAATGTAACAATGAAACATCATCTTTTTTTTTTTTATCAACCCATTTCTACATAACTTACGTACGAAGAATGTTTATAGTGGAGTGTATTAATTAAATTTAGCACATCGTTTTTAATCTCTCTCCCTCTATGTCTGTCTGTCTGTCTCTCTCTCTCTCAATTTTTTTAGTATTCCTAAAATTGTAAAGTATGCTGGATTTTTTTTTTCATATGAATAGGCAAAAACATGTAATGGAAAGTTGGGTATTGGCACCAACACCCAAAAAAAAGAATATAAAATAAATGAGAAAACAATTACAATTAATTATCAGAAGACTTGATCCAGGTTGTTGATACAAATTCACATACTTATTGAGAAACAATGCAGATCCAGATCAGTTCGGAAGCCAACTGATCTTGATCTACAATTAGCATTGGTAGGCATATCTGGATTTAGCAGGACCAGGGTTAATACCTAGAGACCTTAACAATATGGTAGCTTAGAATGATTTAAATTTGTTTATTTGCAGTAATAAAATAAGTCTAGGTAGTTTAATTGAAACATCTGCTCGCTGGACAATTCCTACTAATCCATTCATGCCTATTGTCCCACAAAGGGATAATGAAAAAAATTGTAGACCCAAATCAGATGCTGCCAAATGCAGTATCTTAGCTGATCCAGGTCTCCATTGTTTGCATTAAATTTGGGATTTCTATAAACCATGGTATTAATAAAAATAAGCAGACCCCCTTTCAACAGGAAATAAACCAGTCCAAGAAGTTAAGGTATGAGAAAAAAAACTGGCATAATTGTATTTAAAATATCAAGGTTTTTTTTTTCTTTGAAAACTGTAAAAAAAAAACAAAAAACAAAGTCATCTGCATTAAATTTAATTTGATTAGCACTTTAAGGATGAAAGGTATTTGTGGTTTTCGGCAATGTTCCCTTACCATCTTTCTCTCCCTCTCTCTGTCTAGGACTGATTATAATTATTGATTTGGAGATTTTGAAATTTTCAATTCTTTCTTTTATACAATTATTACCTGGTCATGAAATCTAATGCAAGCATTCTCATGAAAATTATAAAGCAATGAAATAAAAAATCATTGAATACATTATTGTACTTTGTAATGGCTTTATGAACTAAGATACAAATACATTCACTGTGGGGTTGACTGTTAACAAAAACTGGATAACATATATTAATATAGCTGTGCTATTCTTGTCATGTTAATGTACCTCTGCTTATCTTGTCACTGTGACGTCAGAGTGCCTTGTAAAAAGAGCTGTCAGCAAAACCTGGACTGGTATATTGGAAAACATGTGCACCCAGATCAGATAATGCAGAAGCAGCATCTGAACAGGGTATGCACTGTTTGCTTAAATTACAGAAGGTTAAGAGTTTTAAGTACCTATTCAGGACCATATTCCCTGCCTACACTCTGAAACAATGAACCAAGAAGTGCTGTCAGTACTTTGATTAATATTGTACTCCAGTATAAGACTGGATTATAAATACCTGTGTACACATATAGGTAATTCTTACGACACGATAGCTGCAACAAAGGAATGAAGCATAGCTGAAAAAATATTCCGCCCTTCATGGGAATCGAACCCTGGTCCTCCCGGTTAAAAATCCAAAGGTCTAACCACTGAGCCAAAGAGTCGACTCCCTGACGCAGTTGTCAGAGATTGAATATATACTAAGAAGCTATGCATAATCTGCCAAGGCAGATAATCGAAGGAAGGAGTGCTCGGTCATAACATAATTTATTGAAAAAAAAAAAAAAAATGAAAAAAACAAAACAAAAAAAACAACTAGAAATGTGTCTCGGACCGGCACAGTGGCTCAGTGGTAGAGCGTCCGCTTTGTGACCGGGAGGTTGCGGGTTCGATCCCTGGCCGGGTCATACCAAAGACTTTAAAAATGGTACTAGCTGCTCTTTCACTTGGCGCTCAGCATTAAGAAAGTAGAGCTAGGAATCGGAACTGGTCAGCTCAGTGTCAGTATAATGTGATTATCATGTCAAAGTATCTGGGGCATGATATTTCAGTGAGGCAGCACTCTAAAAGTGAGCATTGAGCTCCCTGTCACATCCAGACACCGTCGCGATATGACTGAAAGATTGTTGAAAGCGACGTTAAGCCCAAATCAAACAAAACTAGAAATGTGTCCACAGTACACGGATGCCCCTGCTGTGGGGTACCTGACTATAAAACTACAAAATTCTGACCTGTTATTTATTTTGACCCCTAGACCTACCCGGGGCATGACCCTGGGGCAACGGTACCAATCGTTTCATTTGTTACGAAACAGAAATGGGTTTATAAAAAAAAAAGGAAGTATGTTTCATCGTTTCATTTCGTTTCACTCTGTTTCGTAACGAGCATATTTCAGATTGTTTGGTCTGTTACATCCTGTTTCAGAGTTTTCCCTGTATATTTTAATCGTTTCATTTGTTACGAAACAGAAATGGGTTTATAAAAAAAAAAATTGTATGTTTCATCGTTTCATTTCGTTTCACACTGTTTTGTAACGAGCATATTTCAGAATGTTTGGTCTGTTATATCCTGTTTCAGAGTTTTTCCTATATATCTTAATCGTTTCATTTGTTACGAAACAGAAATGGGTTTATAAAAAAAAAAAAAAATGATGTTTCATTGTTACATTTCGTTACACCCTGTTTCATAACAAGCTTTGAACAATTCTTTTGGACTGTTACATCCTGTTTCAGAGTTTTTCCTATATATCTTAATCGTTTCATTTGTTACGAAACAGAAATGGGTTGATAAAAAAAAAAAGATGATGTTTCATTGTTACATTTCGTTACACCCTGTTTCGTAACGAGATTATATTAAATTTTTTGGTCGTAACGAGCTTTGAACAAGTCTTTTGGTCTGTTACATCCTGTTTCAGAGTTTTTCCTATATATCTTAATCGTTTCATTTGTTACGGAACAGAAATGGGTTGATAAAAAAAAAAGATGATGTTTCATTGTTACATTTCGTTACACCCTGTTTCGTAACGAGATTATTTTAAATTTTTTGGTCTGTTACATCCTGTTTCAGAGTTTTTCCTATATATATCTTAATCGTTTCATTTGTTACGAAACAGAAATGGGTTTATAAAAAAAAAAAAAGATGTATGTTTCATCGTTACATTTCGTTTAACCCAGGCTGTTTCGTAACGAGCTTTGAACAATTCTTTTGGACTGTTACATCCTGTTTCAGAGTTTTTCCTATATATCTTAATCGTTTCATTTGTTACGAAACAGAAATGGGTTTATAAAAAAAAAAAGATGTACGTTTCATCGTTTCATTTCGTTTCACCATGTTTCGTAACGAGCTTTGAACAAGTCTTTTGCACTGTTACATCCTGTTTCAGAGTTTTTCCTATATATCTTAATCGTTTCATTTGTTACGAAACAGAAATGGGTTGATAAAAAAAAAAAGATGATGTTTCATTGTTACATTTTGTTACACCCTGTTTCGTAACGAGATTATTTTAAATTTTTTGGTCTGTTACATTCTGTTTCAGAGTTTTTCCTATATATCTTAATCGTTTCATTTGTTACGAAACAGAAATGGGTTTATAAAAAAAAAAAAGATGATGTTTCATTGTTACATTTCGTTACACCCTGTTTCGTAACGAGCTTTGAACAAGTGTTTTGGTCTGTTACATCCTGTTTCAGAGTTTTTCCTATATATCTTAATCGTTTCATTTGTTACGAAACAGGAATGGGTTTATAAAAAAAAAAAGATGTATGTTTCATCGTTACATTTCGTTTCACCCTGTTTCGTAACGAGCTTTGAACAAGTCTTTTGGTCTGTTACATCCTGTTTCAGAGTTTTTCCTATATATCTTAATCGTTTCATTTGTTACGAAACAGGAATGGGTTTATAAAAAAAAAAAATGTATGTTTCATCGTTACATTTCGTTTCACCCTGTTTCGTAACGAGCTTTGAACAAGTCTTTTTGTCTGTTACATCCTGTTTCAGAGTTTTTCCTATATATCTTAATCGTTTCATTTGTTACGAAACAGAAATGGGTTTATAAAAAAAAAAAAAGATGATGTTTCATTGTTACATTTCGTTACACCCTGTTTCGTAACGAGCTTTGAACAAGTCTTTTGGTCTGTTACATCCTGTTTCAGAGTTTTTCCTATATATCTTAATCGTTTCATTTGTTACGAAACAGAAACGGGTTTATAAAAAAAAAAAAAGATGTTTCATTGTTACATTTCGTTACACCCTGTTTCGTAACGAGCTTTGAACAATTCTTTTGGACTGTTACATTCTGTTTCAGAGTTTTTCCTATATATCTTAATTGTTTCATTTGTTACGAAACAGAAATGGGTTTATAAAAAAAAAAAAAAAGATGTTTCATTGTTACATTTCGTTACACCCTGTTTCGTAACGAGCTTTGAACAAGTCTTTTGGTCTGTTACATCCTGTTTCAGAGTTTTTCCTATATATCTTAATCGTTTCATTTGTTACGAAACAGAAATGGGTTTATAAAAAAAAAAAAGAATGTATGTTTCATCGTTTCATTGCGTTTCACCCTGTTCGTAACGAGCTTTGAACATGTCTTTTGGTCTGTTACATCCTGTTTCAGAGATTTTCCTCTATATCTTATTCGTTTCATTTGTTACGAAACAGAAATGGGTTTATAAAAAAAAAAAAGATGTATGTTTCATCGTTTCATTTCGTTTCACTCTGTTTCGTAATGAGCATATTTCAGATTGTTTGGTCTGTTACATCCTGTTTCAGAGATTTTCCTCTATATCTTATTCGTTTCATTTGTTACGAAACAGAAATGGGCTTATAAAAAAAAAGTATCTGTTTCATTGTTACATTACGTTACACCCTGTTTCGTAACAAGCACTGACCAAGGTGTTTGAACTGTTTCATCCTGTTTCGTAACAAATGAAACGAATGAAACAGACCATCAGTGAGAACTGCTATTGGTCTGTTTCATTTGTTTCATTCTTTTTCAGTCCATTTTAGAGTATTCCTTATATATTTTAATTGTTACATCTGTTTCTGTTACAGAGAAAAAAACGTGCCCAAAAAAAACCTGCGTGGTTTTTGTGCAGTATATGTGGGGTAGGGCCATTTTTGACCCCAGGACTATAATATGAACAATTTTGGTAGAGGTCCACTAAATGAAGATATATACCAAATATCAAAGGCCTGATCCTTCTAGTTTCACACAAAAAGATTTTTAAAGTTTTCCCTATATGAGTCTATGTAAAACAAGGAACCACTAGGGGTGGGTTATTATGGACCCAAGGACTATAATTTGAACAATCCTGGTAGAGGTCTACTAGATATAGCTACATACAAAATATCAAAGGCCTGGGCCTTCTAGTTTCAGACAAGGAGATTTTTAAAGGTTTGCCTATACAAGTCAATGTAAAATAAAAGCTGTCACAAGACAGCATACATGTAGCTCTTTTGAATCACACTTTGCCAATAAAACAAAACAAGAATTCTGCATAAGTCAATGTCACACCTGTATTGGAGCAAAGTCGTATGAGTATAATACATATGGAAGTAGTATAATATATAAGGAAGTAAGTTACATACTTCAAACTTTGGGTCATACTGACTCATAATTGGAAAGTATATAATGATGTTTATACATGAAATACTCTTCAAGATATAATTCAAAATCTCTGGACCATGAAATATATGTTACTGTGACCTACATTTATTTTGAAGTCAAACTTCAGGTCATACTGACCCATAATCCGAAAGTATGATGTTTATATACCAACTATTCTTAAGGTAAAATCACTGCACTGTGAAATATAGGTCACTATGACCTACATTTATTTTGAATCAAAGTTCAGGTCATCCAGACTCATAATCTGAAAATATGATGTTTATACAACAAATATTCTACAAGATGTATGTATAAGGTAAATCACTGGACTGTGAAAAACAGGTTGCTGTGACCTACATTTATTTTGAAGTCAAATGTCAGATGATACTGAAGGATAATCTAAAAATATGGTGTTTATACATGAAATATATTTCAAGATATAAAGCAAAATCACTGGACTATGAAATAAAGGTCACTGTGATCTACATTTATTTTGTGGTCAAACGTTTGGTCATTCTGACTCATAATCAGAAAGTATGGTGTTTATACATGAAATACTCATCAAGATATAAGGCAAAATCACTGGACCACAAAATATGTCATTGTGACCTACTTTGACCAACTTTGTTTTTAGGTCAAACTTTGGGTCATACTGACTCATAATCTGAAAGTATGATGTTTATACACCAAATATTCTACAAGATATATAGGTCAAACTTTGGGTCATACCGACTCATAATCTGAAAGTATGATGTTTATACAACAAATACTCTGCAAGATATAAGGTAAATCACTGGACTGTGAAAACCAGGTCACTGTGACCTACATTTATTTTGCGATCAAACTTTGGGTCATTCTGACTCATAATCAGAAAAAAGTAGGGTGTTTATACATGAAATACTCTTCAAGATATAAGGCAAAATCACTGGACCACGAAATATGTCATTGTGACCTACTTTGTTTTTAGGTCAAACTTTGGGTCATACTGACTCATAATCTGAATGTATGATTTTTATACAACAAATATTCTACAAGATATAAGGCACAATCACTGGAGCAAGGAATGTAGGTCATTATGATGTAAATTTTTTCGAGGTTATACTGACTCATAATCCATAAGTATGTTTATAAATCAAATACTCTTCAAAATATAAGGAAATATCACTGGACTATGAAATGTAGGTCACTGTGACTTACATTAATTTTGAGGCTATTTTTTGACCCCAGGGCTATAATTTGATAAATCTTGGTAAGGTCCACTTGATATACAAAATATCAAAGGCCCAGGCCTTCTAGTTTCAGACAAGACTTTTTTTTAAGTTTTTCCCTATGAGTCTGTGTAAAAAGTGACCCCCCAGGGCTGTGCCATTTTTGGCCCCAGGGCTATAATTTGAAAATCTTGGTAGAGGTCCACACAGTCAGTTCTTTTATGAAAAAATTTTCCTCAATGCTGAGGAAGTAGGTACCGTTAGTTTTATAGCTCTTATCAGGATATCAATTACCCCGCTACAGGTCATGACCTGCTAGTAGGGCTGAATTCGGCAAAGAAGCAATAAAACTGGCAGTTACATCCTGCTTAGGTTGGAATAACTTTCTGCCAAAATTATATTCAGTGTCTCATGATGTTGTGAGTAAGTTTTTTTTTGTTTTGTTTTGAGAATACATATTTCAGGCAGGTTTTGTATTCTGTTAAAAATGGAAAGTTCAGTTTGAAAACTGAAGTCTTTACTGATCTGGTGAAGTATATATATATATATATATATATATATATATATATATATATATATATATATATATATATAGAGAGAGAGAGAGAGAGAGAGAGAGAGAGAGATATGAAATACCACTGGGCTGAGTGAGGTTCGAACCCACGCCGGTTACGACGGCAGCGCCTAGCCCTTCAGAGTCAGGAGACATAACCACTGCACCACTACACTTGTTAAAAAACAAATTTCACGGAACAGTATTATGCTTGATTTCTATGAATGACCCGACGGATAGGGTATATATGTTTGGTGCGCTAGTGCACTCATTATATACAAGGAACTCATTGGATCCATAGGATACTGAAGCTTGAAAATATTAAAATTTAACCAAACTTCAACAGAGAAGATATAAACGAAAGAGGAGCACAAATATACCATATGCAGATGTGCATTCAATAAGCATTGCAAAGACACAAAATACAAGTGAAAAATCAGGGTTTAAAACAGCATATCCATGGATATGGCTCCGCCCTCCCCTCCCCTCCCCTCCCCTTCAAACTGCTATTGCAAGATGTGCTGATCTAAATGTTGCTAACTGAGTATCTTCAGATTGCTGGCTATCACCAGTACAGTATGCCAAACTTTCTAGGATGTAAATGCTTAAAGAAAAACACAAGCGCAGAAATTGAATATGACTTTGGGGAAGAGTCACACTTTCAAAGCTTAGCAGATCTTCCCTATGTAAGCACTGGGTGCACAAGAAATGCAGTGGGCTCAAGCGCTTGAAAAAGGACCCTGACTACAGATGTACACGGTGCCAGGGAACTGCACGCCCCTTGGATGGCAGACCACAGAAGGAAGTCCAAGTCGGACCCGACAAGCTGGAGGTGGTAGCTTCCTTTTGCTACCTCGGAGACATGCCCTCAGCAGCTGGTGGCTGTGAACTTTAAACCACAACACGTGTGAAAACCCTCTGGAAGAAGTTCAAGGATCTGCTACCAGTTTTCTCTTCACGCCACCTCTCTTTCAAAACATGTGGCCGTGTGTACATCTCTTGTGTGCGGAGCGCAATGCTCCATGCCAGCGATACTTGGCCATTGACAAAGCCGAACCTCAAGCGTCTGTAGCGAAATGATAGGGCAATGATCAGACAGATCTGCAATGTCAGTCAAAAGCAATGCCAATGACATAGATGGAAATGAAACACTTGCTTTTAGCCCTTAAAGCACCAATCACAACTGCAGCAGACAACACTTAAAATATATTGTTTTATTTTGTTTTCTTAGAAAATAAGTCTTGACGATTCACATGACATTTCAAGACTTGTTTTTTTTTTTTAAGAAAAATATTTTTTTTTATAGAATGTCGTCTGCTGCAAATCTTGCTTAGCGCTTTAAAGGTTAAGTAAACTATTATTACCTGCACAAGATAAAGGTATATACAAAATATCAAAGACCCGGACCTTCTAGTTTCAGACAAGAAGATTTTTACAGTTTTGCCTATATGAGGCTATGTAAAACGAGATCCCAAGGACGGGGCAAATAATTCCCTTCTCTCAAATCTATGTGTAAAAAGTAGACTTTACACATAATTCCACATAGATTTATTTGGAAATACACGTATTTCCATGAATTAAGACTGATTTGCAGCATAAAAATTAAGTTTCCATGTAAAATAACTGATGAAGTGGAAACACCCATAAAATTTTCCACATACTTACACCTAAAATTCAGACTCAAAAAGAAATGCACCTGGAAAAATGGGTAAAATGTTAACTTAGCCTTAAAACAAGATGGAAATTTCAAAACTTCAGGACTTGGAAAATTTTTAAAGTGGAAAATGTGGAAAATGAGAACTTAGTTTATTTCCCATAATCAGAAAACTCAATTTTATCTGTCAGCACCTAAACTAAATTCATCCTCCTAATATGCACATAACAAAAAGTACATGTACCCATACCATATTTAACATAAAACATACCTTAAACTTTCAAATAACTGTCCCACCGCAATTACCCACCCTCTGAGGCATTTTTACCATGAATAGCTGTTGGTGGACATAAATTTCTACTTCCAGTGATGAAGCTGTGATTTTTTCTAGACAGGCTAAAAGCAGGGAAAAAGACTAAATGTGGCTCAGTCAGCCATGACCACTAAATATAGGGCTGTCCCCTAAGTTTGGGGAGAAAATACCTATTAGTCTACTGTAAAATTCACATTTAAAGCAGTCTTGGCTCCTAAATGAAAATACTTAAAGCCTCTCTATAAAATCTAGTTTGAATTTCTCTCAGACTCTGCCTTAAATGCTTGTTCTCATGTTGTCAGATATTTTCCATTCTTATTCTCCTGCCATGGACATGATGCCTGGGGCATTTAGTGTTCAGCATGTACATATGTGAGTCCTTAAGATCCTTAAGACTCTAGTTAAGGTGATTGTGACACGCAGATTTTTATATACAGAGGCACTTGGGGCAGGGCATTTCTTGATTGACATTCCTTTTTTTCGTGGAAATCTTTTTTCAGGTACATAAAATGACATGTACGTAAATGAAATATTGCAACCTGGATTATTATACATGTAAATTCAGAGGGTTGTACGTGGAAAAATATGGGAAATTGTACTGCAAACTTTCACAGCTCACCTGTTTGGCTAGTTTCATTGATGCAAACAAAATTACACATCTGAAAACTTAAACAACACAGACAGGCACATTTGATCAGGATTTTAGACTGAAAGCTTGTGAATTCTTTTGCCATGCTGTTTCATACTTCACTAAAGAAAACCTTATTTATAACATGGCATTATAAACAGTAAGTAATTAAAATGCTGTTTATTTATGTTAAAACTACTTTTCCATGTAAATTACAAATGTATTCATTGAGTTTAGAGTTACCGAGCTCTGCTTCTTCATAGTGGGTGGGGTAACAAGTTTATGAGGCAAAATTAGTGTTTGAATCAGGTTGTACATATGCCAGTCCTTCAGATCAGGGCTCGGGAAAACCGGAAAAATAGCCGGTCTGGACCGAAATTAAGAATTCTGGACCGATTTCAAACACCCCGAAACGCTAATAAATCGGTCCAACAGGTTTGTGCCATGAACCCCATTTTTCCCCAACCAACCAATTTTCACGAATCAATGATGTCTAAAAAATCACAAAAAGGTCAAGTCTTCCCAAACTGACAACGTCCGCGCACCTTTTAAATGCAATAGTATGGTAGTTAAAATGCTCTAAACGGTCATTTGACATGTATATTGGCGAGACAGATGAATAACGGCAACCTACCGCAGCACAAATTAATTACGTCATTATCCAAACATTGTCAAAAAATCAACACTTCACTGACCTTTGTGCGGTAAACAAGCGATTAACACGAATCACCAGTAACGGTAGTCTGATAATTAATCCGTTTGTGTGACACGTGTGAATACACTGAGATCCAAAAGATCAAAGGCCGCTTTACTGAGAGTGATAAAGAATGCACCGCTTGAATGCACCTGTTTTCTTCTTTTTTGTTTTGATTAACACGGTTTGTCGGTCCCAGCTTTGATAAATTAATTCCCAAACCGTGTACGTCCTGATCAGATGTCGCATACAACGGGGTCTGATCTGGGTATTATTGATTGCTTCTTTTATTTTTTATTTATTTATTTATTTATTTATTTTTTTTGTTGTTGTTGATTGCCGTAACACGCGAGTATAATTCAAGGTAGATTTCACGGTAAAAATAATGCACCACTTGCGCTAGACAACTGTTACTGTTACTGTGTTCTTCGGAGCACTGTAAGTCATCTCTGACTTGTTCTGCTCCACCGATCTTCTTTATACTGTCACATTGTCCGGTTCCGGTTTTATATATCTTTCAAAGTCAGTAAATTGTTGAGGTATCAAATCTCTTTGTAACCACAACTTATCCAATGCAATCTTAAAACTGTCCACACTTGTTTTGCACACAATTTCTTCTGGTAGGTTGTTCCACTCATTTATGCATCTCGTTGGAAAGGAGTTCAGCCTCAATGACTTTCTCACATGCTGTTTTTCCAAATGGAATAAATGTCCACGCGTGTTGTTATCGTTAAAAGTGAAAAATTTACTAATATCAATGTTATCAAACCCATTGATTATCTTAAAAATTTGAATAAGATCAAACCTCTGTCTTCTGTACAACAATGTATGTAGGTTAAGGTTTCTAAGCCTCTCCTCATATGGCATGTCTTTCAGTTCAGGAACAATTTTCGTAGCCCGTTTTTGTATATTCTCTATAAGCTGAATGTTTTTTCTAGATGAAGGATACCAAACTATTATGCCGTAATCCACAATTGACCTTATCAATGTTTTATATAACTGAAGAAACAGTCGTTTATCCATATATCTGAATGTCCTTTTGATTAGTCCTGTTAGTTTTTTACATCTGTTCACAACATTTAATACATGCTTATTGAACTTTAAGGATTTCTCAAATATTATGCCCAAATCTTTTTCTTCTTCACATGAAGGAATATCAAAAACATCATTTTTCTGATCTCTCAATTGATAAACTATCTCATACCTAACATATCCATACTGGATGGTCTTACATTTGGGAATGGATATTCGCAGCAACCATAAATCGCTCCAATCACATAGCTCTAACAAATCCTCTCGAATAATGTCTTGATCTGCCTCATCTTGAATTCGGCGATAGATCTTACTATCATCCGCAAATATCTTGCATTTAGATTTTATTTTATCAGGCAAATCATTAATATAAATAATGAATAACACAGGACCAAGCACTGATCCTTGGGGAATTCCAGAGGTAATTGGCTGCCATTCAGAGTACTCGCCATTAACATTCACTTTTTGTTTCCTATCTTTCAGAAAGTCCTCGATCCAACCAACTATTTCATCTCCAAAGCCATATGCCCGTAACTTCAAGAGAAGCCGCTTATGAGGCACTGTATCAAATGCCTTTTTTATATCTAAATAAATAACATCAGTCTGTTTACTATCATCATATGCACTAGTTAGATCATCTAAGACATCTAAAAGCTGCAATATACAACTACGCTTTTCTCTAAAACCATACTGACTATCTGAAAACAAATTATTTTCAGTCATATGTTTCATAAGAACCTCTCTAACAGTTTTTTCACATAGCTTACATGGTATGCAAGTTAAGGACACCGGCCTATAATTTGAGGGATCGGTCCGTACACCTTTGTTCTTAAACAATGCTGATACGTTGGCTTCTTTCCACAGGGCTGGAATACACTGCTCTTCAAAAGTTTTGTTCATTAATAGGCACAGAGGTTCACACAGTTCTTCTGCTGCTTCTTTCAGAACACGAGGGTGGCACCCATCAGGCCCCATCGACTTGAATATGTTTAAGTTCTTCAATTGTTTCAAAACAGCACTTTCATCAACAGTTAGTTTTGTTACTGGTGTTCCATTGTAACGAATATCAAATAAAGGTAAAGGTCCAGGGGGTTCATTAACAAACACAGACGCAAAGAATTCATTCAATAGGTTGGCTTTCTCTTTATCTCCTGTAATCAATGTGCCATCACTATCCTTTAAATCAGCCATTTTAGTTCGAGCTTTTGTCTGTTCATGTACATATGACCAGAAACACTTTGTGTTTGTTTTTATATCTTGAACAATTTGTTTTTCAAAGTTTCTTTTAGCACTCCTTGTAATATTTGAGCAGCGATTTCTTGCCACGCGATATTTTCTGTAGTTTTCAGCAGTCTTGGCATGAACATAAGATTTCCAAGCCTTGTATTTGTACTTGACACTCTTCAGACAATCTCTTTTAACCCATTTTTTCTTCCTAAAAGTTTTATTGGTATTCTTAAGGGGAATATGTTTCTCTACAACATTATTGATTTCACCAACAATAAAATTGTAACCTTCATCAACAGAGAGGGATACAATCTGCTTCCAGTCTATCAAACTCAAATCTGAACGAATCATCCCATAGTTTCCTTTATGATAGTTGCGTTTTACCAGATCAAATTTGTTACACTCGGGTGAGCAAGATAATTCTATCATTATTGAGATGTGATCACTAGCACCTAAATTGCTACAATAATTAACATCCTGAACTATTTCTGGCTTATAAAGTATGATCAGATCTAAAATATTTGAAGCCTGACCATCTCTAAATCTTGTAGGGCAGTCAATTAATTGTGATAAAAAATTGTCTCTTAAGCACTCAATAAATTTGAATTCTGGATGCATCACACTATGAGGAGTGGACCAATTCTCCCAATCAATTGTTGGAAAATTAAAATCCCCTAATATCATAGTATAGTCACATTTCAAGTTGATTGCCTCTTGAATAAGTGTAAACAGTTTATTCATATTAACAGCTATACTATTTGGACTGTGATAAACAACGCCTAGCAGTAGTTTTTCTTTGGTCTCTAAAGTTACTACACACCAACAAGATTCTTGAAACTTATGGTTTATAAAACCTCTACATTCAATCACAGCTAAGTCAGATTTATAGTAAATACAAACACCTCTACAACTGTCAGTAATTTCTCCATGTATCCTGTCATAACCATTTATCTCTAATTCTGCTTGAGAAATATCATCTGGTTTCACATTTTTAGGGTAAACTTCAGTCAATACAATCATATCAGGGTCTTTATTGTCTACAATAACTTGTAATTCTTCAGACTAGTCAGTGCTTAAAATTTAAGCTGTCTGGTCAGATCTTGAAACATTGAAAACTGCAAAACACCCCTTGGCGCAGGCCTTTTATATTAGACCTAATTAGGTCCATGAAAGTCGTTTCGTTCCGTCTCTCCTGTTTCCCACCGTCTTCGCGCTTATACAAGACGGGAATCAGTTGTTTATAACGAGTTTAGGAAAACCCTGCGGAGGTGGAAATAACAACAAAACCGTTTTTTTTTTGTTTTTTCTTTCATTTTAAATACCTGACTGTATTTATTGATGACGCCAGCTTTGATCATGCTCGTTATACCCTGACTTCCGTCATATAACGGAGCTGAGGTGTATTATTTAAAAGGAGTTATAGGACTGCCAATTGTCATTAGTTTTCGCGACTGGTGATATATACATATTTTTTTTTTTTTGAAATGGGGCTCATTGATGATGTCATCGTCATCGGCTGGACCGATTCAGATTTCAAAATTTCCAGAGCCCTGCTTCAGATCCTTAAGACTCTTGTTAAGGTGATTGTAACAGGTAGGTATTTTGACCAACAAGGTATGGAGGCAGGGGCATATCTGCATTTTAGACTCTCCTGGTTCAACCAGCTTCTGGACTGACATTCCCTTTTCTCATGGAAATCAGTCTATATGGAAATCTTTTTACATGTATTCAACAACACATAAAAATGGAAATATTGCAACCTGGATTATTATACGTGTAAATTCAAAGGGATGTACATGGAAATCTTTGTTATGTGTATACACATGTAAATATTAAATATTTCATGTGGAAAATGATGAATGTAGGTGGAAATCTTTGTTATGTGTATTTACATGTAAATATTTGATATTTTACATGGAAAGTCTGAAGGATGTACATGTAAAATTTTCCATGTACATTTCGGCCAAGACCAACTGACTATTTGTATTTTAAAATAAATACATATATTTTACTGGTTTTGACACATACATACACTGTACTTGGAAATTTTATAGGTAGTAATCTTCAACACTTACTATTGTCTCTGTTTTTCAATTAATTTTTGTTTGTGGAAATACATGTAAACTGAGGTGCCAATACTCCACATTTGTGGAATTATGCAGAAATATGGGTAGATTTGAGAGAAGGGAAACTTTTTGACCCAAGGGCAATAATTTAAACAATCTCGACAGAGGTCCACTAGATGGAGCTACATACCAAAGTTAAAGACTTGGGCCTTCTGGTTTCACGCAAGAAGGTTTTTAAAGTTTTTCCCTTTTGGTATGAATCTATGTAAAACAAGTGACACCAGGGACAGGGCCATGTTTGATCCAAGGGCTATAATTTGAAAAGTCCATTATATGAAGCTATATACCATTATATAAGCTATAAGACCTGGGCCTTCTAGTTTCGGACAAGAAGATTTTTTATGCTTTCCCTATGAGTCTATGTAAAACAAGAAAACCCTGGGGTTGGGCCAATTTTGACCCCTGGGCTATATTTTTTATTGGTAGAAGTCCACTAGATGACACTCCATACCAAATTTAAAAGACCTGGGCTTTCTGGTTTCAGACAAGAAGATTTTTTTGAAGATTTTTGCATTTTTTCGTTTTTTGTTGCCACGGCAACCAGAGCTTTTCATGGAATGGAATTCTTTGAACAACTTTGAAAGAGGACCAACCAAAGATCAAAGTAATTGGTTAGAACCCATTTGGTGGTTTAGGAGGAGATGTCGTTTGAAGAACTTGTGGATGGACAGATAGACGATGACAACTATGGACAATGACTGATCACAATAGCTCCCCTTGACTCCGGTGAGCTAAAAATGCATGAATTTAAAATCTGAGCAGAGTGATCTTAAACCAAAACAGAGCATTTGAAACTAATAAACTACATGTATAATAAATGTTTGCAATACAATGGTTGAAAAACTTAAGAAAATCATGTCTCTGGCCAGTTACCTCTTGCTTGCTTAAGTCCTGTATTTGAGCCATGAATTTCCCTTTCTTTACCAACAACCTCTTCATCTGCACCATTTTCAAATCCAAACCACTTTTATCAATGCTGGACTTTATTATTATTTGCTTTAAGGCCTCTTTTTTTAGTTTTTCTTTCTTTTTTTGAGTTAGAACTTCATTGAAATCATCTATAGAAACAAGTTTATATGAAGCCGTATCAATATCAGATTCTTCCTCAGTGTCTGCACTCTTTTCTTTCCTCTTTGACTTTATAATGCTTTTCATCTCAACCAATCTCAAGTTATTCTTGATAGCTTCTGACTTTGCTTTCCATAATTTAGTTGTTCTTACAAATAGCCCATTCTGATCAAACACTTGAATAGTTTTCTCATCTTCAGCTGATTTGCCCGACTTCTTTTGCACCATGTTCTTATCTCCAGCAGATTTTTTTAAAGCTGATACTTGTAATGAAGTACAAAAATACTTGTCAAAACAACAGTTTAAACCTCCAAGGTTTCTGTGAATTTCCAATTGTTTTCTAAACAATAATTGATACGCTAGTTTGGTTGACAGACATCTACTCCCATTTTGTAGCAACATTCTTGCAGGTGTAAAAATTTGAATCTGGAATAAAGAATACAGACACATTACTCTGGAAGCACTACTAGTTAGAAACACCATACGTCTAGATAAGATTGGGTATTGGGTATCAGGTAAATATTTTGCTTATTTCTCCATGAAAACATATGTTGTTGGTACTCATTAGAAGCAGCTCACCTAGATGCTCCTAATGAGTACCCACAACATACGTTTTCATGGAGAAATAAGAAAAATATCAATACTTTTGTATTGAAAAAAGCATCTTATCAAGAGCTATGAAATTTCTGCCAATTTTTTTTTTTATGCTTTGTGTTGAGGTTTACGGCCCAGTCAACCCCATGGGGTCATGTCGAGCGTGGTCAGTTTACCTAACCACGCGTTTACTGGGCAGGCTTAGTCCTCTAAGCGGTTAACCAGTACTGTGCACATTCTTTCGCCAGAAACTGACAACTGCCCTTCTTAAATCAGCAAAGGGAGAGAATGACCGTAGAAAATATTTCATGATCAATCTCCACGAAAGAATGTTGCCGACCTCGGCGGGGGTTGAACCCACGACCTCCTGGTCTCCAGTCAGACGGCCGCATCCAACTGAGCCACTGAGGCCGGCTTTTTTTTTTTTTTTATGCAACAAAATGTATCCACAAGATACATTTTGATGGAAAAATTGTCCCAAATTACTGTAACAATTAACCTTTAAAGACTTAATCATGACATAAGCAAATGACAATTTGATTATTTTTCTTTTATTCTTCAGAGAAAATAAGATGACATTTCATGTGAATTCTCTGCCTATGTTCACTCTTTTATCATTGTGAAAGATTCAGATGTTTAGGAATTTCTGACATTATCTTTTTATGTATTAAAGTAATATACTTGATTTTGAACTTACAACATAAAGGTTTGAGTCAATTGCCCTTTTGGTTAAAGAGAAAAAGTTCAAAACAGATTTTCAACATGGCTGCTAGGGCGACCATCTTGGATATCTGATCAGAATGATTTTAGCTATTTTTAAACTACAAGTCAATGGGCCTTTCCATTCAGGAGAAGGAGTTCAAAATAGATTTTCAAGATGGCAACTGTGGCGGCCATTTTGTATTTTTGATGGGAACGATTTTAGCTATTTTTGATCTACAAGTCAACTTGATGATTCTTGCCCTTTTGGTTCAGGAAAAGAAGTGAAAAATAGATTTTCTGATCAGAACGATTTTAGCTACTTTTGATCTACCAGTCAGCTTCCTACCAAGTTTCGAGTCAATTGGCCTTTCGGTTCAGGAGAGGAAGTGGAAAATTGATTTTCAAGATAGCTGCCATGATGGCCATTTTTTATTTCCAATCGGAACATTTTTAGCTATTTTGACCTACAAATCACCCCAAAGCCTCCTACCCAGGTTTGAGTTAACTGGCCTTTTGGGTTAGGAGAAGAAGTGAAAAAATAGATTTTCAAGACAGCCGCCATGACAGCCATCTTGGATTTCCGATCAGACGGATTTTATTTTTTTTATTTACAAGTCACCAATATGCTTCCTAGCAAGTTTCGAGTCAATTGGCCTTTCAGTTCAGGAGAAGAAGCGAAAAATAAATTTCAAGATGATGGTGGCCATCTTGGACTTCCGATTGGAATGAATTTAGCTATTTTTGATCTACAAGTCTCCCTGCTGACTCCTACCAAGTTTCAAGTTAAATGGCCTTTCGGTTCAGGAGAAAAAACGAAAAATAGATTTTCAAGATGGCCACCATGGAGGCCATCTTGGATTTCCTATAATAACTTTATTACCATTTTTGATCTACAAGTCACCCTGATACTTCCTACCAACTTTCAAGTCCATTAGCCTTTTGGTCCTGGAGAAGAAGCGAAAAGTAGATTTTTAAGATGGCGGCTATGGCAGACATCTTGGATATGCGATCAGGATGATTTTAGCTATTTTGCTCTACAAGGCACCCGGATGCTTCCTAACAAGTTTCGAGTCAACTGGCCCTTCGGTTCAGGAGAAGCGAAAAATGGATTTCCAATCTGAACGATTTTAGGTATTTTTGATCTACAAGTCACCCCAATGCTTCCTACCAAGTTTCAAGTCAACTGGCCTTTTAGTTCAGGAGAAGAATCGAAAAATAGATTTTCAAGATGGCCAACATGGCAGCCACCTTGGATTTCAGATTGGAACAATTTTAGTAATTTTCAATCTACAAGTCACCCCGATGCTTCCTACCAAGTTCATGAGAAGAAGTGAAAAATAGACTTTCAAGATAGCCACCATGATATGATATGACTGGATTTCCTATCAGAACGATTTTATTGTTTTTTGATCTACAAGTCTGTGACCCTGATGCTTCCTACCAAGTTTCGAGTCAATTGGCCTTTCGGTTCAGGAGAAGCAAAAAATAGATTTTCAAGATGATGGTGGCCATCTTGGATCTCTGATTGGAACGATTTTAGCTATTTTTGATCTACAAGTAGCCCTGATGTTTCCTACCAAGTTTCGAGTCAATTGGATCAGGGGTGTAGGAGGAGCAAGCTTTTAAAGCAATTGCTGACGCCGCAAGACTGACGATGCACGATGGACGACGCAGGATGGAGCACAATAGCTCAGCTCACCTTGAGCACTGCATGCTCAGGTGAGCTAATAAATGAGAACAAGATGGTTCTGTATTGCTCTTCTGAGCTCCTAGTGTCTATGCAGCCCAGGGGAAATGTAGACAAAACCAAGGCAAAATTTATATCCAAAGAGAATGCTTTTGGGGATTGTTGTTGACGATAAGCTAAAATTTTTCTCACATATCCACAGCTCTGTAAAAAAGGTTAACATGAACTTAGGAATAACAGAGAGAACCTTCAGTTTTACAGACAGAACAGTCTTCTTAAAACATACAAATCCTTGGTAAGACTGCATTTGGAGTAAGAGAATACTGTTTGGTCAGTCACATACAAGAAAGATACTATATCAATTAAAAAGTGCCCAAAGGCAAGTAACTAAACTGGTATATACAATGTACTGTTCAGAACTTGAGAAAACTTAGTAGATTTAAAGAACTGGGCCTTCCATCCTTGCAGTACAGACACCTAACCCATGACATGCTGAATAAATCAAGATACCACACCCATTTCTAATTGTCAGTCTATCAGATTATTTGATCCAGGTTGTTGATACATGTTCACATACTGAATGACAAACAGTGCATATCCAGATCAGTTGGCTTCTTCAGAAGCCAACTGATCTGGATCTACACTGTTTATAAAGGCAAGATATATCTGGGTTCAGCAGGTCAAGGGTTAAGATAAGATATGGTGGAAATTTTCAAAATTCTGAATGAAATAGATAAATGTGATAAACATCAATTGTTTAACAACACTAAATCAAAATGCAAGAACTAGAGGTCACTCACAGAAAATGATTAAACATCAATTCAGATTACATATTAGGAGATTTTTGTTTTCTCAAAGTGTTCCACATGAAGTAGTATCTTCCACATCAGTGAACCAGTTCAAATCAAGATGAATTAAAATCTAGAAACTATAGAAACTAAAAGAAACAAGAGGACCATGATGGTCCTATATCGCTCACCTGAACAAACAGCTTTGCATACTTACTGTTGAAGTTTCAGCCAAGTTCACTGCTCTAAGGTTTTTGTATAAATTTTACACCACAGCGGCCATGTTTTTTTCATGTATCATGATGGCTTGAACAGAATATTGAAAGAGGGTCACCAAAGGAACAATTTTGCCGTTATATTGAAATTGGTCCAGTGGTTTCTGACAAAAAGATTTTTAAAATGTCTTATATAGATATATAGGGAAATTAAGCCCCACCCCCTAACGGCCATGTTTTTTGACAAATCATGACAGCTTGAACAAACTTGGTAGAGGGTCACCAAAGGAAAAATCCTGACAAGTTATATTGAAATCGGTTCAGTGGTTTCTGACAAGAAGATTTTTTAATTTTTCTATTTAGATATATAGGGAAAATAAGCCCCACCCCTAGCAACCATTTTTTTTGACTAATCATGATTGCTTGAACAATCTTGGTAGAGGATCACCAAAGCAACATTCCTGCCAAGTAATATTGAAATCAGTCAGGTGGCTTCTGACAAGAAGAATTTTAAAGTTTTCTATACAGATATATACGGAAAATAAGCCCTGCCCCCTGACGGCCATGTTGTTTAACGTATCATGAGGACGCAATCTTGGTAGAAGGTCGCCAAAGCAACATTCCTGTCAAGTTACATTGAACTCAATCCAACGGTTTCTTACGAGAAGATTTTTAAAGTTTTCTATATAGATATATAGGGAAACTATGCCCCGCCCCCTAGCGGCCATGTTTTTTGACGAATCATGATGGCTTGAACAATCTTGGTAGAGGGTCACCAAAGAAACATTCCTGCCAAGTTATATTGAAATCGGTCCATTGGTTTCTGACAAGAAGATTTTTAAACTTTTCTATTTAGATATATTGGGAAAATAAGCCCCTCCCCCTGGCGGCCATGTTTTTTGACGAATCATGATAACTTGAACAATCTTGGTAGAGGGTCAACAAGGAAAGATTTCTACCAAGTTATAATGAAATCGGTCCAGTGGTTTCTGACAAGAAGATTTTTAAAGTTTTCTTTATAGATATATAGGGAAAATAAACCCCACCCCCTAGCGGCCATGTTTTTTGACGAATCATGACGGCTTGAACAATCTTGGTAGAGGATCACCAAAGCAACATTCCTGTCAAGTTACTTTGAACTCGAGCCTAAGGTTTCTTACGAGAAGATTTTTAAAGTTTTCTATATAGATATATAGGGAAAATATGCCCCGCCCCCTAGCGGCCATGTTTTTTGAGGAATAATGACAGCTTGAACAATCTTGGTAGAGGGTCACCAAAGCAACATTCCTGCCAAGTTATATTGAAATTGGTCCATTGGTTTCTGATAAGAAGATTTTTAAACTTTTCTATATTGATATATAGGGAAAATAAGACCCGCACCCCCCTGGCGGCCATGTTTTTTGACGAATCCAAATGGCTTGAACAATCTTGGTAGAGGATCACCAAACGAACATTTCTGCAAAATTATATTGAAATCGGTCCAGTGGTTTCTAACAAGAAGATTTTTAAAGTTTTCTATATAGATATATAGGGAAAATAAGCCCCGCCCCCTGGCAGCCATGTTTTTTGACGAATCCAAATGGCTTGAACAATCTTAGTAAAGGATCACCAAAGGAACATTTCTGCAAAATTATATAGAAATCGGTTCAGTGGTTTCTGACAAGAAGATTTTGAAAGTTTTCTATATAGATTGTATAGGGAAAATAAGCCCCGCCCCCTGGCGGCCATGTTTTTTGACAAATCCAAATGGCTTGAACAATCTTGGTAGAGGATCACCAAACAAACATTTCTGCAAAATTATATTGAAATTGGTCCAGTGGTTTCTGACAAGAAGATTTTTAAAGTTTTCTATGTAGATATATAGGGAAAATAAGCCCCACCCCCTGGCAGCCATGTTTTTTCACGAATCCAAATGGCTTGATAAATCTTGGTAGAGGATCACCAAACAAACATTTCTGCAAAATTATATTGAAATTGGTCCAGTGGTTTCTGACAAGAAGATTTTTAAAGTTTTCTATGTAGATATATAGGGAAAATAAGCCCCGCCCCCTGGCAGCCATGTTTTTTCACGAATCCAAATGGCTTGAACAATCTTGGTAGAGGATCACCAAACAAACATTTCTGCAAAATTATATTGAAATTGGTCCAGTGGTTTCTGACAAGAAGATTTTTTAAGTTTTTAGTTAAAAAATCTATTTTTAGCTCCTGTGACCTAGATATGCAATGGACCGGAACCATTTGAACAACTTTGAAAGAGGACTCCTGTGAAGTTTGGTCAAAATCCTATCAGTGGTTTAGGAGGAGATGTTGTTTAAAGATTGTGAACGGACGGACGGACGGACGGACGGACGGACGATGACGACGGACGGTGAGTGATCACAAAAGCTCACCTTGAGCCTTTGGCTCAGGTGAGCTAATAAAATTTAGCCCAAACTGCTACACTATCAGCGCAGACATAACACAGGGTATACGACACAAAATCAGAATGGGCCTTAGAGATGCAGACCCAATAATCGTCCTTGGATACAGTAAGTTACAGTAAGTTTTTACTTCAGTTATTTATTTCACAAAAATCACTTTAACCTTTACCATTCTCGGGCATTTTTAACAGACGACAAACTGATGATATTTTTCTTATTTTTCCCAGAAAACAGGATTTGGCATTTCATGCTAATTGTCTCCTTAGGAGACAATTTGCATGAAAAGTCAAATCCTGTTTTAATTTGCAAGAGAAGTCAAATCCTGTTTTCTGGGAAAAATAAGAAAAATATTTCAAGTCTTCTGCTGAAAATTTTACCCAGAGTGCTAAGCGTTAAAGTCTGATTTTATTACAGTGATTGGGAGCTTACCATTATGAACATGGCATCCATCTTAATTTATGGACCAGTCATGTATCTGAACAACCCCTTTGGCAGAAGGTCCCACATGGAATTTGGTGAAAAATGGCTCAGCTGTTTCAGAGAAGGTGTTTAGAGATTTCAAGATTATATACTTGTGTACAGCCCAAGTACAGAGGCAGATAGGTTGTTTTTTTTATCCTAACAGAAGTATTTTGTTTCTTAGATCACATGATGACAAATTTCTGCTGTCAAGTTTCTGGTGTAAGTCTTTATTACATTTTGAGAAAATGACTTAGCATTTTGACCACAGAAATGTAATGGGAAGCAAATCTTACCTTGCCCTAAAAAGGTCAAAGGTCAACCTAGGATCATCATTTGAACAAACTTAGTGGACCTCCAATTCCCAAAGCTCTCAACTAAAATCTTCCCAGGGGAGAAGATTTTTAACTACTTTTACCATACATATATGGACATCATGTCCATCTTGCAATGTGAAAGCAGCATCACCATTTGAACAAACTCTTAATAGTTCCACTTCCATAGAAGGCTCCACAGAAAACTTGGGTGAAAACTGACCCAGCAGTTTCATAGGAGTGGACATTTGAAGGGGGCGTATAACCCCAAGATAACCCAATTAATTGACAGAAACTGTAAGGTTTTACTAATTCAATCATATATTGCAAGTTTCAGCCAGTAATCTTTAAGATGTTTTGAAATAATGATTTTCAACATTTTCCCCATAGAAACACAACAAAAAGCAAATCTGACCTTATTGTAAAAACCATCAAAGACCAATGCTGAATTACCACTAGAACAACAAGAGACCCCAGCCTCTGAAATCGCTCACCTGAGAACCTCTACTTTAAGTGCAAGACTTGATACACTGTATTCATATTTAAATGCTGTACTTTTGGCATATAATGATTTATCCAATGCAATGTAGATCTCAAGACATTTAAAACTGGACATCCAAGGAACAATCCAGTGAAGTTTGTTTGAAATTGGCCCAGTTAATAATTATAGCTTTTTCCTATTTTTTTTTTTCATAGTGTTCTGGGTCCATATGAGTTACTAAGAAATTGTTTGAAATGTTTTTCTATTTTTAGCACTGGTGGCCATTTTGTTCAGCAGAGCAGAATCATGGTGGGTAACCATAATGGTGCTTTCAGAAGAAATATGCTTTGCTCGTTCCTTTCAGATGAACCAACGGTGCCTTTCAGAGGAAAATGGTAGAGGAGGGATTTGAGCTTCAGATAGCCATGACGGCCCTGGATCGCTCGCCTCAGATAAGATTAGCTCTGGTGGCCATTTTGTTCAGTGGAGTGGAACCATTTTAGCAATTTTGGTAGAGGGTCACCCAAGAAACATTTCTGTAGCTCAGGTGGCCATTTTGTTCAATGGAGAGGAACCATTTTAACAATTTTAGTTGGGTCACCTAAGGAAAATTTCTGTGAAATTATTTTGAAATTGGGCCATTGCCCTCGGAGGAGATGTTGTTTAAAAGTTTTTCTATTTTTAGCTTTGGTGGCCATTTTGTTCAACAGAGCGGAACCATTTTACCAATTTTGGTAGAGGGTCACACAAGGAACATTTCTGAGAAATTATTTTGAAATCTGGCCATTGGCCTAGGAGATGTTGTTTAAAGGTTTTTCTATTTTTAGCTTTGGCAGTCATTTTGTTCAGCCAAGCAGAACCATTTTAGCAATTTCGGTAGAGGGTTACCCAAGGAACATTTCTGTGAAATTATTTTGAAATCTGGCCACTGGCCTAGGAGGAGATGTCGTATAAAAGTTGTTGTTTTTTTTAGCTTTGGTGGCCATTTTGTTCAATGGAGCGGAACCATTTTAGCAATTTTGGTAAAGGGTCACATAAAGAAACATTTCTGTGAAACTATTTTGAAATAGGGCCATTGGCCTAGGAGAAGATGTCATTTAAAGGTTTTTCTATTTTTAGCTTTGGCAGCCATTTTGTTCAGCCAAGCAGAACCATGTTAGCAATTTCTGTAGAGGGTCACCCAAGGAACATTTCTGTGAAATTATTTTGAAATCCGGCCACTGGCCTAGGAGAAGATGTCATTTAAAGGGTTTTTATTTTAGCTCTGGTGGCCATTTTGTTCAAAGGAGTGGAACTATTTTAACAATTTTGGTAGAGGGTCATCCAAGGAACATTTCTGTGAAATTTCTTTTTTTGAAATCGGGCCATTGGCCTAGGGGGAGATATTGTTTAAAGGTTTTTCTGTTTTTAGTTTCGACGGCCTTTTTGTACAATGGAGCGGAATCATTTCAGCAATTTTGGTAGAGGGTCACACAAGGAACACTTCTGTGAAATTATTTTGAAATTGGGCCATTGGCCTAGGAGGAGATGTTGCTTAAATGTTTTTCTATTTTTAGTTCTGGTGGCCAATTTGTTCAGTGGAGCAGAACCATTTTGGCAATTTTGGTAGAGGTCATCCAAGGAACATTTCTGTGAAATTATTTTGAAATCAGTCCACTGGCCTAGGAGGAGATGTGGTTTAAAGGTTTTCTATTTTTAGCTCCGGTGGCCATTTTGTGCAGCAGAGCAGAACCTTTTTAGCCATGTTGATAGAGGGTCACCCAAGGAACATTCCTGTGAAATTATTTCAAAGTCCATTCACTGGTTTATGAGGAGATGTCATTTAAGTAAATTGTGGATGACGGATGACGAACACCAGACACAGGGCATTCACAATAGCTCACCCTGAGCATGTTGTGCTCTAATGAGCTAAAAATAAATACCCGATGCTCACTACCAAGACTCTCAGCTTCAGCTTTCATAGAAGAAGAACCTAATAAGCTTTATAGCTTTCATTCAGATCCTAATACATAACAAGAGCTGCCAGCAGACAACACAGCTCGTCTGGAATTGGGGAGATGCTATGAGTCCAAAAGGTGCAGGCAGAATTGGGAACAGTGTAGACCCTGATCAGATAGGTGTTAAGAACCAATCTGATCTGGGTCAGCACTATTTGCTTAGGCCTATCTGTCCCTATCATTACAGTAAGAGGAAATGTTATGGAATTTTAGCTCTTGATAGGATTTCTTATGCTATGGCTTGATCATTTGTTGTCATAAATTTGACATTATCAGGAATCAAATATAAAAATTTCTAAGTCTGTGACCTTGACCTTGAGGTCATAAACATGGGTGGGGGTGATGATGAATAAAACTTTGAACCTGTATCTATCATCATGCCAAATATGAACAAAATCCATTGTATGGATTTAATAAAAATATGAGCTCTTAAAAAACTTTAATATAAAATTTTTGTCTGTGACCTTGACCTTGAGATAATAGGCATGGGCAGAGTATTGCTGAATAAAACTTTGGAACTGTATCTATCATCATACCAAATATGAACAAAATCAATGATATAGTTTGGAAAATATGAGCTCTTAAAAAACTTTAACATGACCTTGACCTTGATGTAATGGGCTGGGGTATTGCTGAATAAAACTTTGGAACTATATCTCTCATCATACCAAATATGAACCAAATCTATCGAATGGTCTGGAAAATACATATAAGCTCTTAAAAAAACTTAAATGTAAATGGGGGCGCCAATGCTGGGGGTAGTGCAATAGCTCTTCCTGGACTTTGTCCAGGGGAGCTATAAATGTATATGCTCACTATCCAATCAAATGTATCTATACTACTAAAAAAACGAATTAGCCTCAAAAACTAGAAAATGGTAAAAATCTGCTGCGGTTGGTCGGTTTAAATTAATAACAATATGTTCTTATTGATAAATTTTATATTTAATTTCCGGAATTTTAATGTTTTCCAGTTTTTTGTGGGGAAACAGACAATACTTTATTCAAATTCTCCCAAAGTAGTTTCTCGAATTTACCACCTATAAACAGATTACGTGCACACTGTAAATAAATCGGATGTCATCTAAGCATAGACGTATTTATATGACTGAACATTTGGTATTCCCCGTGTGGCGTAATAGTCAATTTATACATTGCAGCGATGCTTCTGTAAATGACAAAGGTGTGAACTGAATGAAAGAGCAAAGTTCGAGAACTAATGGCATATATAATTATTAAAGAATCTTTTTTTTGTGGGGGGGAAAAGTCATTTATTTCAAACTGCATAGAAAAATCTACTCGATAAATATTTTAATTTTGCTCAGTTATTATGATCCTCTGTGGTCAATATAGGTGAATTGTTGTATAAGCAGGCTACGTCGTACTCACTCTTCAAACCATCTCAAACACTGCTGGGTCAGTCCGAACCCAAATTGATCACCATTGGATTCGAGCTATTGAGGTGCGACTGTAAGGACCTAGCTGCAACTCTGCATAGATGAGCCGTCGCATGACAAAATCAACAAAATGACCTGTGTACCACCCGCAGTGACCTGTGCATCTGCCCAGTCTGAACCGTCTTCACTGTCTGCACGTAGAAACCTTGGACACTTAGCAACCCATCGAGTGTGCAGCCAGACTGATGAAACGGTGAATATCCATGTTAACCTGACTCTCCCCTGCGTAGCCAAGTGATTTTGCTGGGTTTGTCATGCGCTGGCTCATATGGTTAAACCGTCCGAAATCAGCAGGCCGATTACCTACGAATTTACCGGCGGAGTGGCTAAGTTGCTAGAACTCTGCCTTGTGTTTCGGAGGTTAGGTGCTGGATCTGCTGCCAAGTCATACCAAAGAATTTAAACATGATATTACTGCAGCTGCTCTTTCGCTTGGCGATCAGCATTGAGCAAACGGAAATGGCTGGCCTGGTATAACGTGACTGGGTGGAATGTTACGTCATGTGTGTGGCCCGGGATATTTTAGTGAGGCAGCACTGTAAAGGTGAATATTGAGCTCCCTGTCATATAGACATCATCGCGATATGACTAAAAGATCGTGACGTTGAACACAGATAGAATTAAATAATAATAAAAAAATAACCTTCCAACTTTTTTTTTTCAGTTTTCAATCTGTTTGATGAATCAAAATATAATATAATACCTGCTCTTGCGCAGATCCTTTTCTAGTCTAAACAAAAGATAGACTGACAGATATATATAGAGAGAGAGAGAGAGAGAGAGAGAGAGTGAGAGAGATGCAAACTGTTAAAAGCCAACACTGAACAAGAAGCATCTTCAAAAAAGAAAAAAAAAGCGATGAAGAATAACAGATAATTTTTGGCATTTTTTTTTCAATAATATAACAGAGGTTCTTAAAACGAAGCCCAATTTTTACATCCGAAACTTTCCTTGACAGTTTCCTTGTCAAAGTCTCACCCCACTGTATGTAACACTGGATATGAAGTTGATATCTAATTTCATGGCTATATGCCCCTTTCATTGCACGACAGCTTCTCATTATCATTTAGACATATCGCAATGTGAATCATGCAATGTGAATCTATGGAATGACTGTCAATCCTTAAATTCCTAGGACACCCGATTGCACCCTTCATTTGGGTTCCATGTCTGTTCATCTGAACATTCTGATTTGCCACTAGTTCAATGTTTAACGAATGTTCTATGGCTTGGGTACATCGACCACATATTTCTTGGTGTCAACAAAAAGCCCTCGCCACTTTGCACATTTGTTGCAAGTTTCAAATATTTCTTTTTTTTTTCTAAATTAGGGTCCTAAACATGCTAAAACAAAGCAAACAAAATTTCATTTTACCTTCTGACGTTGAGAACCGTCATAGGTTCTGGTAAATAGGCATCTGGGTCCATTGAAACACCCTTAAACACCCTAAACCACACTAAAACTACCCAAACCATACCAAAAAGCACATTTTAAACTTCTTGAGTCACAAATCAAACAGTTGAAAATCAAATATGAATGAATATTATATCAATCATCTATATATGTACATTATAAAGAAAAAAAATAACAAAATATTTCTACATACGCTCTAATGATTAAAGGCACAATATCTAATGATCGTCTTATTTGTTCAATATAACGCAAGATGTGTTTCTATAATGGGTCGGCTTCATTGGATTTGAAAATACAGGGCAAAGGTTTTATTCATCCTTTCTTTCATTTGCTTATTTGTTGCTTTTTTTTTGTTTTGTTTTTCACTCATGTGATCATTCGTACATACCAAGTGCATGTGTTTATGAAAAAAATGTCACATGCAGGTCCAGAGGAAGAGTGAGCGGGTGTCAGACAAAACGGACATACGTGGGTTTTTTTGTTCATTTTTTTTTTTCTATTTCAAAGATCCTGCTCAAAGTATGCAGATGTACATGCAAATGCAGATCTGGAACTTTGCTGGTCATATGTTTTCTTGGATGCCGGCCCATTGTCCATGTAAGTCTTTTTCTACTGTAAAGACTCAAAGACCTTGATCAGACTGCACAGATGCACATGCCTGCACATGCTGATCTAGAACAGATGTTTCTTTGGGATCACTTTATATTTCATTTTTAATTTTTTTGTTTTTGCAAAGTCCTGACCCGCCCATATTCCACTTACGTTTATCTGCTGCAAAGACCCAGATCAAACTGTATGGGTGCTCATTATACTGAGTTATCAAACACCTTTGGTGCTCCATTCCACTTAAGACAAGAATTCCGCGGAAGGCGTCATCGCACCTGCTGGGGCAAAAGTCACAGGAGCCACAATCAGAACGTGGTTATTAAATAAGTTTATTTCATTCTTAGCAGTGCTTACTTGGAAAACTGGGTTGAAAAAAATGTAGACAAAGTGCCTAGTGGGGCACATATATTCCAGGCCAGTCCCATTCCCTCTAATGGCTATATCTTCAGCACTGACTTTTCGTATCATACAGCCCAATGATAATGGAACGTTGATGTAAAATGTGTAAAAGTCACTGGAGCATGAAGTATAGGTCAAGGTCACGGGTCAAGGTACCTGCTAATTCAGTACATCAAGGAGAAGCACAATGCAGGGTATGGTGGTTGTAGGCCTTATAGTTGAGGAGTTATCAAACATTAACGTAAAATGTGTCAAATATAGGTCAAGGTCACCAGGTCAAGGTACCTGCCAAGCCAGTGCAATGCGGTGAAGCACTATGCAAGGTTTAGTGGTTGTAGGTCTTATATTTGAGGAGATACCGAACATCAACATAAAATGTGTCAGTCACTGGAGTGCACAATATAGGTCAAGGTCACCAGGTCAAGGTACCTGCCGAGTCAGTACATCGAGAAGAAGTGCTATATAAGGTTTGGTGGTTGAAGGCCTTACAGTTGAGGACATATGGAAGGCTGACGTAAAAGGTGTAAAAGTTAATGGAGCGTGAAATATAGGTCAAGGTCACCCAGTGAAGGTACCTGTGGAGTCCGTACATTGAGGAGAAGCACTATGCAAGGTTTGATGGTTGTAGGCCTTACAGTTGAGGAGATATTGAACGTTGACGTAAAATGTGTAAAAGGCACTGGAGCGCAAAATATAGGTCAAGGTCACCGGGTCAAGATACCTGCCGAGTCAGTACATCTAGGAGAAGCACTATGCAAGGTTTGGTGGCTAGAGGGCTTACACTTGAGGAGATCTGGAACATTGACGTAAATTATGTCAAAGTCACTGCAGCCAAAATATAGGTCAAGGTCACCAGGTCAAGGTATCTGCCAAGTCAGTACATTGAGAAGAAGCACTTTGCAAGGTTTGATGGTTGTAGGCCTTATAGTCGAGGAGATATCGACATCGACGCAAAATATATCAAAGTCACTGGAGCGCAAAATATAGGTCAAGGTCACCTGGTCAAGGTATATGCCAAGTCAGTACATCTAGGAGAAGCACTATGCAAGGTTTGGTAGTTGTACGCCTTATAGTTGAGAAGATCTGGAACGGCAACGTAAATTGTGTCAAAGTCAATGGAGCGCAAAATATAGGTCAAGGTCACTGGGTCAACATACCTGCCAAGTCAGGAGGTCAGGGAGATGTGTCATGCAAGGTATGATGGTTGTTGTAGAATTGTAGTTGATTAGAAAACTAACTTCGACGTAAATGTCGAACTTCGACATAACAGAACTGTTAACAGACAGACGGACGGATGAACGGACAGACGAATGGAAAAGCGGGCACCTATGTCGCAAAGTCAGGAGGTCAGGGAGATGTTTCATAAAAGGTTTGATGGTTGTTTAGTTTTGTAGTTGATTAGAATACGAACTTTGACATAAATGTCGAAGTTGACATAACAGAACTGTTAACAGACGGACAGACGGACGGACGAACAGACAGACGAATGGAAAAGTGGGCACCTATGTCGCAAAGTCAGGAGGTCAGGGAGATGTTTCATGCAAGGTTTGATGGTTGTTTAGTCTTGTAGTTGATTACAAGAATTCCGCGGAAGGCGTCATCGCACCTGCTGGCGCAAAAGTCACAGGAGCCACAATCAGAATGTGGTTATTAAATAAGTTTATTTCATTCTTAGCAGTGCTTACTTGGAAAACTGGGTTGAAAAAAATGTAGACAAAGTGCCTAGTGGGGCACATATATTCCAGGCCAGTCCCATTCCCTCTAATGGCTATATCTTCAGCACTGACTTTTCGTATCATACAGCCCAATGATAATGGAACGTTGACGTAAAATGTGTAAAAGTCACTGGAGCATGAAATATAGGCCAAGGTCACGGGTCAAGGTACCTGCTAATTCAGTACATCAAGGAGAAGCACAATGCAAGGTATGGTGGTTGTAGGCCTTATAGTTGAGGAGTTATCAAACATCAACGTAAAATGTGTCAAATATAGGTCAAGGTCACCGGGTCAAGGTACCTGCCAAGCCAGTGCAATGAGGTGAAGCATTATGCAAGGTTTAGTGGTTGTAGGTCTTATATTTGAGGAGATACCGAACAGCAACATAAAATGTGTCAAAGTCACTGGAGTGCACAATATAGGTCAAGATCACCAGGTCAAGGTACCTGCCGAGTCAGTACATCTAGAAGAAGTGCTATATAAGGTTTGGTGGTTGAAGGCCTTACAGTTGAGGACATATGGAAGGGTGACGTAAAAGGTGTAAAAGTCAATGGAGCGCGAAATATAGGTCAAGGTCACCCAGTGAAGGTACCTGCTGAGTCCGTACATTGAGGAGAAGCACTATGTAAGGTTTGATGGTTGTAGGCCTTACAGTTGAGGAGATATTGAACGTTGACGTAAAATGTGTAAAAGGCACTGGAGCGCAAAATATAGGTCAAGGTCACCAGGTCAAGATACCTGCCAAGTCAGTACATCTAGGAGAAGCACTATGCAACGTTTGGTGGCTAGAGGTCTTACACTTGAGGAGATCTGGAACATTGACGTAAATTATGTCAAAGTCACTGCAGCCAAAATATAGGTAAAGGTCACCAGGTCAAGGTATCTGCCAAGTCAGTACATTGAGAAGAAGCACTTTGCAAGGTTTGATCGTTGTAGGCCTTATAGTTGAGGAGATATCGAACGTCGACGTAAAATATGTCAAAGTCACTGGAGCGCAAAATATAGGTCAAGGTCACCGGGTCAAGGTACCTGCCAGGTCAGTACATCTAGGAGAAGTACTATGCAAGGTTTGGTAGCTGTATGCCTTATAGTTGAGAAGATCTGGAATGTCAATGTAAATGGTGTCAAAGTTAATGGAGCCCAAAATATAGGTCAAGGTCACTGGGTCAACATACCTGCCAAGTCAGGAGGTCAGGGAGATGTGTCATGCAAGGAATGATGGTTGTTGTAGAAATGTAGTTGATTAGAATACTAACTTCGACGTAAATGTCGAACTTCGACATAACAGAACTGTTAACAGACAGACGGACAGATGAACGGACAGACGAATGGATAAGCGGGCACCTATGTCACAAAGTCAGGAGGTCAGGGAGATGTTTCATACAAGGTTTGATGGTTGTTTAGTTTTGTAGTTGATTAGAATACGAACTTTGACATAAATGTCGAACTTCGACATAACAGAACTGTTAACAGACAGACAGACGGACGGACGGACGAACAGACAGACGAATGGAAAAGTGGGCAACTATGTCGCAAAGTCAGGAGGTCAGGGAGATGTTTCATGCAAGGTTTGATGGTTGTTTAGTCTTGTAGTTGATTAAAATACTAACTTTGACATAAATGTCGAACTTCGACATAAATGTTGACAGACGGACGGACGAATGGACAGACATACGGAAAAGCGGACGCCTGTGTGGCAAAGTCAGGAGGTCAGGGAGATGTTTCATGCAAGGTTTGATGGTTGTTTAGTCTTGTAGTTGATTAGAATACTAACTTTGACATAAATGTCGAACGTCGACATAAATGTTGACAGACGGACGGACGGACGGACGGACGGACTGATGGACGGACGGACGGACGGAAAATCGGACGCCTATATCGCACCCTGCTACAAGCAGGTGCGATAAAAATACTAACTTTGACATAAATGTCAAACTTCGACATAAATGTTGACAGACGGACGGACGAATGGACAGACATACGGAAAAGCGGACGCCTATGTCGCAAAGTCAGGAGGTCAGGGAGATGTTTCATGCAAGGTTTGATGGTTGTTTAGTCTTGTAGTTGATTAGAATACTAACTTTGACATAAATGTCGAATGTCGACATAAATGTTGACAGACGGATGGACGGACGGACGGAAACTCGGACGCCTATATCGCACCCTGCTACAAGCAGGTGCGATAATAATAAATGAATAAAGTAATTTAGAGTGAAAAAAATAAGGTAAAAGGTTTGGTGTGAAATGGAAAATAAATAAAGTGGTTTGGGGTATTTGTGGGTGGTTTGGTGTGTTTCAACAAACTGTTCTTTTTTCTTTTTTTTTTTACAAAAGCACCTTCGCACCATGTATATCATTTATTCTATCAAAATTTTATTCCATGTAGAGGAGGCTTTCTTGGACTTTCAAATCTTGACTTTGGTGTGAACTTTAAGATCCTATTGTAAAGATTTAAAATGCACATAATGAAAGTTGAATCAGGGTATTTAACAAAAATAACCGTTTCATAAAATTCATCATCGCTTCAAGGCACATACATTCTTCCCTACAGAGGCTGACAGGGTTAGGTCACATATGATTTTATAAGACTTTGTCTAAAAACTGTCATACACTTTATTGACATTGCTCCAAATGATAAACAAGAGGCCCATGGGTCACAACGTTAACTGCTCTAAGTTAATCAGGTCATTTAGTCATTATTCCCTATCAGCCTTTCAAGTTTCAAGACAATGGCTTAAACAGTTTTGAGATACATGTATCTTGCTTACACGGTTAAAATGCTGAAATTTTCAAAGGGCCATAAGTCAAAAAAAAAAAAATTCAGATTTTTTTCAGAAGTTAATTGGGTCATCTACTTATCCCCTATCAGTATATTTAGTTTCAATACAATAGCTCCAATAATTTTCTGAGATATCTGGCTTCCAAGATTTCATTGCAAATTTGCAAAGGGGCATAACTAAAAAAGATAGCTTGTGGAAGTGATGGTGTCATGGCTTGAGATATATCGATTAAAGGCGACCATTTTGTTTGGTTGTTATAGCAAAACTTTAAAGTAGGTAATTTGTGAAACACCAGCAAGGAAAGAAGACCATATAAAGCACCAGCAGGGAGAGAAGACCATGTGATGTGCCCGCAGGGAAAGAATATCCTGCAGAGCTTGCTTCTTGTCAATTTTTAGCTCTGGTGGCCATTTTCTTCAGCATAGTGGAACTATTTTAGCAATTTCAGTAAAAAGACATAAGAGAAATTATTTTGAAATCGACTACTGGTCTTGGAGTAGATGTCCTTTGAAGGTTTTTTTATTTAGCTCTGGCAAGCATTTTGTTCAGCAGTGCAGAACCATTTTAGCAATTTTTGTAAAGGGGCATAAGAAGAATATTGATCTGAAATTATTTTAAATTCCAGCCACTGACCACCGAGATGTCATTTAAAGGTTTTTTTGTTTTAACTCTGGTGACCATTTTCTTCAGTAGAGCAGAACCATTTTGGCAATTTTGGTAAAGCGGGATAAGAGGAACATTTCTGTGAAATCAGTTTGAAATCAGGCCACTGGCCAAGGAAATGTTGTTTAAAGGGATTTTTTTTCTATTTTTAGCTCTGGCGGCCATTTTGTTCAGCCAAGCGGAGCTATTTTAGCAATTTTGGTAAAGGGCCGGCCATTACTTTGAAATCAGGACAATGGCTGCAGAGGACATGTCTTTTTAAGGTTTTTCTATTTTTAGCACTGGAGGCCATTTTGTTCAGCCAAGCAGAACCATTTTAGCAATTTGTTAGCGGGCCATTGGAGGAATACTTATGTGCAAATATTTTGAAATTGGGCCACTGGTCAAGGATGAGAAATCATTTGAAGATTTTCTATTTATAGGTCTGGCGGCCATCTTGTTCAATGCAGCAGAACCACTGTGGCCATCTTGGATTTCCAATTGACACAATTCTAACTCATTTCGATCCAGAAGTCATCCTGTTGCTACAGACCAAGTTTCGGCTCAAAGAGACCATAGGTTTGGGAAGAGATGTCGAAAATTGATTTACAAGATGGCTGCACATTTAGCTATTTTGTGTCTACTAGGAGCCCTAATGCTTATCATCAAGGGCCCATACAAATGCATGGGAAAGCAAATTTGACCTTGCCGTAAAAAGGTCAAATGCCAACGTAGGACCATTGTTTTAGCAATTTTGGTAGATCTCCTGTCCCAGATGATTTGTGCAAAGATTAAGCCTCAGGGCTTATTTGGTTCTGGAGTAGAAGATCTTTAAAGGTTTTTAACATATATGGGCATGGCAGCCATCTTGGTCAATGGACCATGACCATTTTAGCAATCTTCCATTCCCCGGCCCCAAGGAGGCTCCACATAAAATTTGAGCAACATTGACCCAGAGGCTTCAGAAGAGAAGTCATTTGATATTATCAACATTTCTTCAGTACAAATGTATGGGCCCATACAAATGCATATGTAAGCAAACTTGACCTTGCCGTAAAAAAGTCAAACATCATTGTAGAACCATCATTTTGACCTTTAGTAGACCTCCCGTCCCCATTGAACTTTGCAAAGATTCAGCCCCAAGGCATCCTCTGTTCTGGAAAAGAAGATTTTTAAAGGTTTTTACCATATATGGGCATAGTGGCCATCTTAGTCATGGACCTCAACCATTTTAGCAATCTTTCATTCCTCTGCCCAAAGGAGGCTCCACATGAAATTTGACCTATATTGGCCCAGAGGCTTCAGAGGAGAAGTCGTTTGAAATTCTCAACATTTTTCCCATACAAATGTATGGCGACCATACAAATGCATAGGGAAGCAAACTTTACCTCACCGTAAAAAGGTCAAATGTCAATTTAACAACTTTGGTAGACCTCCTGTCCCCGATGATTTGCGCAAAGATTCAGCCCCAAGACATCCTCTGTTCTGCAGAAGATTTTTAAAGGTTTTTACCATATGGGCATGGTGGCCATCTTAGTCAATGGACTGTGACCATTTTAACAATCTTTTGTTCCTCCAAGCTAAGGAGGCTCCATATGAAATTTGAGCAAAATTGGCTCAGCGGCTTCAGAGGAGATGTCGTTTGAAAATGTTAATGGACGGATGGACGGACGTACACACGAACGACGGACAAAAAAGCATAGCTCAGGTGAGCTTAAAAAATAATACTTATATGTATATTTTTTTAAAATGAAGCACAGTTATTACCTTATTCAGCCTAATTACCGCACATACCATTATAAGTGCACAGACAAGCAAAATTCCGTAGTCTTCAGATTACAGCCAGTATACTTTTTGTTTACTTCTTTATAAAGGCATATGTTGTAGGTACCCATTAGAATTGCATAGACAATGCAATTCCAATGAATACCCACAATATGCTTTTATAAAGAAAAACAGAAAAAAAATGGCATAAACATTACCAAATAAGTCCTTTGCTTATCTTTTTTAAAGTGTACCCTTAGTAGGTAGATATGTATTTTAGCACATGTCTTCCAAGTAATTTTGAAAAACCTAAGAACACAGAGTGTTCAATTAGGTCGAATACCGTAATTAAGGTAAAGATCTTTTGATCTACAAGTCACCTGGATACTTCCAATGAAGTTTGAGTCAATTGCCCTTTTGATTCAGGAGAAAAAGTTCAAAATAGATTTTCAACATGGCTGCTAGGGCGACCATCTTGGATTTCCGATCAGAATGACTTTAGCTATTTTTGATCTACAAGTCACCCCGATACTTCCTATCAAATTTCGAGTCAACTGGCTTATCTATTCAGGAGAAGAAGTTCCAAATAGATTTTCAAGATGGCGACTGTGGCAGCCATCTTGTATTTAAAATTGGGATGAATGTAGCTATTTTTTATCTACATGTCACCTCGATGACTCTTACCAAGATTCAAGTCAATTAGCCTTTCGGTTCAGGAGAAGAAGTGAAAAATAGATTTTCATGATGGCGGCCCTCTTGGATTTCCAATCGGAATGATTTTAGCAATTTTTGATCTACCAGTGACCCCTATACTTCATAACAAGTTTTGAGTCAATTGGCCTTTTGGTTCAGGAGAAGAAGTGAACAAGAGCTCTGCCAAGCAAGGCATTATATGCCCATGGCAAGTAATAAGATGTAGCACATAAACTTGCTCCTGTATAATTCAGTGCTCCAGATATAAACTGTAAGTGGAATTACAAAAAAAAAAAAAATTAAAATTTTCATTGCAGTATAGCTCTGCTGAAATTTTGATGAACTGTAACCTAAGGGTCCAAGCTGGCCCAGAAATTAAGGGAGAAGTGACTTCTCCCTCCTGTTAAATAGGGAGAAGTTTGCTGCTTCTAGGGAGAAGTGCTTTCGGACAGAGGACACACAACAGAAGCCTGGCTATATTATAACCTCATATGAGCCTTTGGCTAATTTGTTTTTCCTATACTTCTACTTCAATATTGGACAAACAGTAAAGCTTTAACTTGTTTTATACTGATTTTATTTTTGTTCTTCAAGGGAGCCAACTCAGAAGAGTATTAAAAAAAAAAAAAAAAAAAAAAATTAAAAAAGAATTATGTTTATAAGTTTTGATATTAGTCAAGCTTCTTAATTCTGTATCACTTAATAAATGTATTTATAAAGATTTTATAATGGCAACATTTCCTTGCAAGTCTAATAAAAGAAGATGTAAAAAAAAAAATAAATAAATAAACTGCCCATATGGCCATATACTTTAGTTAAATGCAAAAAATATACCTATTATAAAATAAAATTTGCACACTATTTGATCTAAAACAATATGCTGAGAAAAGTTTACAAAACCTTTCAAAGGGGCATAACTCTGCCAATATGTGGTGCACTGTAACCTCGAAATAATATGCACTGCTCCACATCTTCTCCACATCTCCATATCATCATGTAACTATTTATGAAGTTTCAGCTTGATCGGATGTAAACTGTAGGAGGATTTAGCCGGAAATGAAAAATTAATAGAAATTTTCAAAGGGGTATAACTCTGCTAATATTTGGTGGACTGTAACCTTGAAACAATATGCGCTGCTCCACATCATGACCTAATTAAAATAAAATTTGCACACTATATTTGCTCCACATCATCATGTAATTGTTTATGAAGTTTCAGCTTGATCGGATGTAAACTGTAGGAGGAGTTAGCAGGAAACCAAAAAGTTTACAGAAATTTTCAAAGGGGCATAACTCTGCCAATATTTGGTGCACTGTAACCTCGAATAATATGCGCTGCTCCTCATCATCTTGTAACTATTTATGAAGTTTCAGCTTGATAGGATGTAAACTGTAGGAGGATTTTGCCAGAAAAGAAAAATTAATAGAAATTTTCAAAGGGGTATAACTCAGCTAATATTTGGTGGACTGTAACCTTGAACCAATATGCACTGCTCCACATCATGTTCTAACTACAAATCAAGTTTCAGCTTGATCGGATGTAAAAACTGTAGGAGGAGTTAGCCAGAAATGAAAAGTTTACAGAAATTTTCAAAGGGGCATAACTCTGCTAATATTTGGTGGACTGAAACCTCGAAATAATATGAGCTGCTCCACATCATGATCTAACTATAAATGAAGTTTCAGCTTGATCGGATGTAAAATGTAGGAGGAGTTAACCGGAAATTAAAAGTTTAGAGAAATTTTCAAAGGCGCATAGCTCTGCAAACATTTGGTGGACTGTATCCCCGAAATAAGATGCGCTGCTCCACATCATGGTCTAACTATATACCAAGTTTCCGCTTGATCGGATGTAAACTGTAGGAGGAGTTAGCCGGAAATGAAAAAGTTTATGGATGGATGGACGGAGGGACAAAAGCCATACCTCATAACATAATACATCCCGTTTTTCAAACGGGTGTGTAAAAACAGATTTTCAAGATGGCCACTATAGCGGCCATCTTGGATTTCTGATTGGAACAATTTTAGCTATTTTTGATCTACAAGTTACTCCAAAGCTTCCTTGCTAGGTTCGAGTCAACTGACCTTTCGGTTCATCAGAAGAAGTGAAAAATAGATTTTCAAGAAGGCCCAATGGCGGCCATCTTGAATTTTCGATTGGAACAATTTTTCTTTTTTTTTGATCTACAAGTCACCCTGCTGCTTCCCACCAAGTTTCAAGTCAGTTGGCCTTTCGGTTCAGGAGGAGAAGTGAAAAATAGATTTTCAAGATGGTGGCCATCTTGGATTTCCTAGAGGAACTATTATAGCTATTTTTGATCTACAAGTCCCCCTGATTCCTACCACGTTTCAAATCCATTAGCCTTTCAGTTCAGGAAAAGAAGCAGTAAATAGATTTTCAAGATGGCCACCACTGCCGCCATCTTGGATTTCCAATCAGAACGATTTTAGCTTTTTTTGATCTACAAGTCACCCGGATGATGCTTCCTACCAAGTTTCGAGCCAATTGGCCTTTTGGTTCAGGAGATTAAGGGAAAAATAGATTTTCAAGATGGCTGCCATGGTGGCCATCTTGGATTTCTGATAGGAATGATTTTAGCTATGTTTGATTCACAAGTCACCCAGATGTTTCCTACCAAGTTTCTAGTCAACTGGCCTTTTGGTTCAGGAGAAGCGAAAAATAGATTTTTAAGATGGCCATCTTGGGATTCTGATTGGATCGATTTTAGCAATTTTTTATCTACAAGTCACCCCTATGCTTCCTAATAAGTTTCGAGTTTAATCTACAAGTTCCACCCCCCCCCCAACCCCCCCTCGCCATAAAAAGGTCAAATGTCAATGTAGGACCATCATTTTAGCAACTTTGGTAGACCTCCCATTCCTGATGATTTTTGCAAAGATTCAGCCCCAAGGCGTCCTTGGTTCTGGAGAAGAGGATTTTTAAAGGTTTTTACAATATATGGGCATGGCGGCCATCTTGGTCCATGGACTGCAACCATTTTAGCAATCTTTCGTTCCCCCAACCTAAGGAGGCTCCACATGAAATTTGAGCAACATTGGCCCAGAGGCTTCAGAGGAGAAGTCCTTTGAAATTCTCAACATTAAGTGCTCACAAAAAATTAAACAACAAAATTTACACTATTCTGCAGAAGGCCAAATTAGTGGAAGGCAAAAAACAAAGATGATATCTTGACAATATAATTATGTACTTGTAATAAAAAAGAAATGAAAAAATTAAAAATGTGCAATAAACTGTTTAAACTAAAACTGAAACAGTTGTCACCACTAAATAACAAGAGGCCCATGGGCCACAACTCGCTCACCTGAGTGAAACCGCCACTGCAGATATGCAGATGGCATGCAACATTTTTCCAGTACTGTCAAATATTGAAACTTATGACAAGGAAATGGCTTAAACAGTTTTTGAGATACCTTGCTTACAAGGTTAAAATGGTGAAATTTTCAAAACGCCATTAGTAAAAAAAAGTTCAGATATTTTTCAGAAGTCATTTGGTTCACCTACTTATCCTGTTCTTTAAAGGTTTTTTTTTTTTTTTTTTTTCCTTCTATTTTTAGCTCTGGCAACCATTTTGTTCAGCAGAGCAGAACCATTTTAGCAATTTTGGCAAAGGGGCATAAGAAGAACATTGATGTGAAATTATTTTGAAATCTTGCCACTGGCAACTGAGATGTCGTTTAAAGGTTTTCTATTTTGAGCTCTGGTGACCATTTTGTTCAGCAGAGCAGAACCATTTGGGCAATTTTGGCAAAGGGGATAAGAGGAACATTTCTGTGAAATCATTTTGAAATCAGGCCACTGGCCAAGGAAGAGATATTTAATGTTTTTTTTTTTCTATTTTTAGCTCTGGCTGCCATTTTCTTCAGCCGAGCAGAACTTTTTTAGCAATTTTGGTAAAGGGCTATAAGAGGAACACTTCTGTGAAATTACTTTGAAATCAGGACATTGGCTGCGGAGGAGATGTCTTTTAAAGGTTTTTCTATTTTTAGCTCTGGCCACCATTTTGTTCAGCCAAGCAAAGCCATTTTAGTACCTTTGGTTGAGGGCCATTGGTGGAACACTTCTGTGCAAATATTTTGAAATCAGGCCATTGGCCAAGGACGAGATGTCGTTTGAAGATTTTCTATTTTTTAGCTCTGGTGGTCATCTTGTTCAATGGCGCAGAACCATTGCAGACATCGTGGATTTTCAATCGACATACTTTTAGCTTTTCGATCCAGAAGTCATCCTGATGCTAAAGAGCAAGTTCCAGCTCAAAGTGATCTATGGTCTGAGAAGAGAATCTGATGTAAAAAAATTGATTTTCAAGATGGCGGCTGTGGTGGCCATCTTGAATTTTCTATCAGCTCATTTAGCTATTTTGTGTCTCATAAGCACCCTAATGCTCATCATCAAGTTTTGATTCAACTGGATTATAGAGGAGATGTCCAAAATATGAATTATCAACATTTTTCCCATATAATATATAGGGCCCATACAAATACATGGGGAAGCAAATTTGACCTTGCTGTAAAAAGGTCAAACATCAATGTAGGAAAATCATTTTAGCAACTTTGGTAGATCTCCTGTCCCTGAGGATTTGTGCAAAGATAAGGCCCCAGGGCTTATTTGGTTCTGGAGAAGAAGATTTTTAAAGGTTTTTACCATATATGGGCATGGCAGCCATCTTGGTCAATGAACTGTGACCATTTTAGCAATCTTTCGTTATCCCAACCTAAGGAGGCTCCACATAAAATTTGAGCAACATTGGCCCAGAGGCTTCAGAGGAGTAGTCATTTGAAATTCTCAACATTTTTCCCATACAAATGTATGGTGCCCATACAAATGCATAAGGAAGCAAACTTGACCTCACTGTAAAAAGGTCAAACATCAATGTATGACCATCATTTTAGCAACTTTGGTAGACCTCCCATCCCTGATGATTTGTGCAAAGATTCAGCCCCAAAGTATCCTCAGTTCTGGAGAAGAAGATTTTTAAAGGTTTTTACTGTATATAGGCATGGTAGCCATCTTGGTCAATGGACTGCGACCATTTTAGCAACCTTTCGTTATCCCAACCTAAGGAGGCTCCACATGAAATTTTAGCAACATTAGCCCAGAGGCTTCAGAGAAGTCATTTGAAATTCTCAACATTTTTCCCATACAAATGTATGGTGCCCATACAAATGCATAGGGAAGCAAACTTGACCTTGCCGTAAAAAGGTCAAACGTCAATGTACGACCATCATTTTAGCAATTTTGGTAGACCTCCCATCCCTGATGATTTGTGCAAAGATTCAGCCCCAAGGTATCCTCAGTTCTGGAGAAGAAGATTTTTAAAGGTTTTTACCATATATAGGCATGGCAGCCATCTTGGTCAATGGACTGCGATCATTTCAGCAATCTTTCGTTATCCCAACCTAAGGAGGCTCCACATGAAATTTGAGAAACATTGGCCCAGAGGCTTCAGAGGAGAAGTCGTTTGAAATTCCCACATTTTTCCCATACAAATGTATGGTGCCCATACAAATGCATAGGGACGCAAACTTAACCTCGCCGTAAAAATGTCAAACTTCAATGTACAACAATTATTTTAGCAACTTTGGTAGACCTCTCATCCCCGATGATATGTGCAAAGATTCAGCCCCAAGGCATCCTCGGTTCTGGAGTAGAAGATTTTTAAAGGTTTTTACCATATATAGGCATGGCAGCCATCTTGGTCAATGGAGTGTGTCCATTTTAGCAATCTTTCGTTATCCCAACCTAAGGAGGCTCCATATGAAATTGAAGCAAAACTGGCTCAGCAGCTTCAGAGGAGAAGTTGTTTGAAATTCTCAACATTTTTCCCATACAAATGTATGGTGTCCATACAAATGCATAGGGAAGCAAACTTGACCTCGCCGTAAAAAGGTCAAACGTCAATGTACAACAATTATTTTAGCAATTTGGTAGACCGCTTGTCCCCAATGAATTATGCAAAGATTCAGCCCCAAGGCAGTTCCTCGATTTTGGAGAAGAAGATTTTTAAAGGTTTTTACCATATATGGGTATGGCGGCCATCTTGGTCAACAGACCGCGACCATTTTAGTAATCTTTCGTTCCCCCAACCTAAGGAGGCTCCAGATGAAATTTGAGCAAAACTGGCTCAGCGGCTTCAGAGGAGAAGTCGTTTGAAAATGTTATCAGACGGACACACACACGGACGGACGGACGACAGATGAAAAGTGATCACAATAGCTCATCCTGAGCATAGCTCAGGTGAGCTAATAACAAACTAACTGTAAACTAGTCATACCTTATCAACTGGGGCATACTGCACAGCTACATTCTGGACCAGTCTAGGTGTGAATCAGCCTCCTGAATTCCTTATATTCAGACACATTTCTTTGCTCATTTGGGAGGCTGTTCCACACCCTTGCAGCCTGGAAACGGAATGACCACTGTCGTATGCCACCATTAAGGGTATCTGCAACATGTTTCCATACCTGAAAGAATAATTTGAAAGTCTGACATTGACTAGATCTCTGATATATACAGGGGCAAGCTTATTAATAGACTTTAAAGTTTCTAAAGCAATTGTTCTCAGCCTCCCAAGGTTTAATATGGGAAGATTTACCTTGTTTCTAAGATGTATCATACTCAATAAAAACAATCTTTAGACCTCTGCAGTTTCTTTAAATCTTCTGTGTTAGCTTTGCTGCAGAAGTGCCAGACAATAGAGCAGTAGCCAAAATTCAATCTGACAAAAGATTAAAAAAAACATGAAGTTTGGTTTCAACTGTAAAAAAATTGCTGATCTTCTGGAATACATTGTGTATGTTTAACTGTCTGGCTACTTTCTGGCAAATCCTGGAAATCTGTTCATTAAAACTGAGCTGGCAACCCAGCTTAACACCAAAGAGCTTCACTACCTCCTCACAAGGTATACTGTTACCAGAGACAGTGAAACTCTCAAGCTCAGAATAAGTCTTTTTACCAAATGCAAAGGCTTGGAACTTTCTAGAATTTGCTGGCATTTGATTTTCATCCAACTAGTTGAGACAGACACAACTTTCATCTTCCATTACATTTATGAGGCCAGCTTCAGTGGCTCAGTTGAATGCACATCCAACTGGTGATCAAGAGGTTGTGGGTTCAACCCTTGCCGGGTCGGCAACATTCTTTTGTGGAGACTGATCATGAAATATTTTCTAAGGTCATTCTCTCTCTTCCACTGAATCAAGAAGGACAGTTGTCAGTTTCCTGTGAAAGAATGTGCACAGTGCTGGTTAACCATTTAAAAGACTTAGCCTGCCCAGTAAAAATGTGGTAGGTAAACTGACCACACTCGACATGACCCTATTGGGTTGACTGGGCTGTAAAACCTCAACACAAACAAACAAACATTTATGAATGTGTCTAGTTGCTAAGATCAAAATGGCATCTACATCAAAAGCCTTCTTTTGTCTTCCACCAAGTGCAGGAATGTATTGTTATCGTTCTTCTGTCATTACTGACAATGACCAATCCTAATCAAATGTGTGAAGTGTTATTGTTTGTGTGTGCTAAGATGGCTGATGAGACCAATCTAAACTGCCTGCTGCAGATAAAACAAGAGAGGTCTGAGGAAAAAAGCTCTGTAAATTAATAAATTGGCTCTGGCTTTCCACTGAGCATGTTTCTGCTCGGCTTCACTGGTTCTTTTTGCTTCATACTCACCAGCACCCCTTCTTATGAGGCCTTACCACTTTGCTCAGAGGATGCTCTGAAGACAGATAGAAAATGTAAAAAAAAATGGAGTTAAAATCATCAGTCAAACTTAAAAGCCTCAGAGATTTTCAAAAGGTTGGCAAAATGTTAACAGGGCAATAATTTTTTCTGTTAAGGGATCATCCTTTTGGAAGATGGGGGTTACTTCAGCCATCTTAGTTGAGTTCGGAAGGCTTCCTTAGTTTGCCTTTCATTTGCTATGTTTGCAACAGGGTACACAGAAATACCGAAACACACCAGTATTTACCGTCCATCATGCTATCTCTTCCTAAACCATCAGGCAGAATTCAACCAAACTTGCTACATGACCTCCCCTTGTGGTAAGAGGGGGTGTTAAATGGCGTGAAAGCGTGTAAAGTTGTGCAAACTGGCGTTAATGGTTTGTCTGTCATTACTGACAATGACCAATCTTAATCACATGCGAGAAATGCTACTGTTTGTGTTCTAAGATGGCTGATTAGACCAATTCTAGCTCTAAACTGTCTGTTGCAGATGGCACAATAGAAGTCAGAGCAAGACAGCTCTGATCGTGATGCCTTAGCTCTGGCTTTGCGCTGTGTACGTTTCTGATCAGCTTCTCTGATTCTTTTTGCCTCACATTCACTAGCACTTCTTCTGATCAGGCCACACCACTTTGCTCGGTCCTGTGCAATTTGTTCCCACCACCCTGCTGGTATGTTGAAATCCTTGAGGGAGGCTTTGAGGGTGTCTTTGTATCGCTTCTTCTGACCACCATGGGAGCATTTGCCCATTTCTAGTTCTCCATAGAGAATTTTCTTTGGCAAATGTTTCTCAGGCATCCTGGTAACATGGCCTGTCCACCTTAACTGTGCCAGTTTCAGAAGAGTATGTACACTCCGCATCCCTGCCCTTTTCAGGACTCCTGTGTCTGGAATCCTGTCTTGCCACTTAATTATTATAAGTTTTTTAAGGCAGCTTGTATGGAAGTGATTCAGTCTTTTGGCATGCCACTGGTAAACTGTCCATGTTTCACATGCATACAATAGTGTTGGCAGCACCACAGCTTTGTAGACTTTCAGCTTTGTGTCAAGCCTGATTCCACTTCGACCGCAAACACTACCACACAGCCGGCCAAATGCTGCACTAGCTTTGGCAATCCTGGCATTGACTTCATCATCAATGTGCATAACTCTTGACAATGTGCTTCCAAGGTAGGTGAACTTGTCTACCACTTGCAATCTTTGACCTTTCACTGTAATGGTGGGCTCCTTGTAAGGCTTGCCAGGTGCTGGTTGATAAACCAACTCGGTCTTTTTGATGCTGATTTTGAGGTTATAGCTGTCACAGGATATTTGATCTACACCTTTTTGCATTCTCTCTTCTGTTGGAGCACCCTTTGCCATGTCATCAGCAAAGAGGAACTCGTCTTGTACCTCTGTCTGCACCTTGGATTTGGCTTGCAACCTTCTTAGGTTGAAAAGCTTCCTATCAAAGCGATACCTAATAGGTATACCATTGTCAACATCCTGGAAAGCAGCTGTGAGCATGGCAGAGAACATCATGCTGAACAGAGTTGAGGCTAGTACACAGCCATGCTTGACACAATTTGTCACAGGGAATGGATCAGAAAACTCACCATCGTTTTGGGACTCGTGCAAGCATATCATCGTGGAACTGCCTCACCACTGCTATGAACTTGGTCGGACAGCCAAAATTCGCCATAATTTAAAAGACCCTCACGACTGACTGTTCCTCTGTCCTTTCTGAATCCACACTGGCTTCTGGTAGAAGTCCTGACTGTTCAAGGTGTTCATTCAGTCGTTTAAGTAGAACTCTTGCAAGGACCTTCCCAGCAACTGACAATAAAGAGATGCCACGATGATTATCACACAACTGAGAATTCCCTTTCCGTTTGAATAGGTGGATAACTGACGTACATGTATCCTTGAATTCTTGAGGGATGGTTTCTTTTCTCCACATAATGTGAAATAACTCTTTGCAACTGGAGTTCCTCCTGCTTTGTAGATCTCAGCAGGTATTGCATCTGATCCTGGAGCCTTGCCAGATGACAGAAGTTTTATTGCTTTCACAGTTTCAGAGACGGATGGGAACTCGTCAAGCAGCAGGTTACATTCAACCTGTGGTAGTCTGTTAATAGTGTCATCATTGACAGATGATGGCCGATTAAGAACACTATCAAAGTGCTCAGCTCATCTTTTCAAGATAGCCTCTTTGTCAGTCAGAAGACTAGTTCCAACTGCACTGAGAAGTGGGGTGGTTCCTGACATCTGGGGACCATAAACTGTCTTTAGCACATCAAAGAACTTCTTCATATCCTTTCTATCTGCAAAGGACTGGATTTCATCAGCCTTACTGCTCAGCCAGGAGTCTTGCATATCTCTGAGCCTAGTCTGGACTGTTTTGCATATATTTGAATATGCCACCTTACTGGATACTAGTATCACTGAGGTATGTTGTGTTTTTGGTGTTTCTCTTCAAGGAGTCCCTGGATTTCTTCGTCATTCTCATCAAACCAGTCTTGATGTTTACAACATACTGGTCCTAGGGAATCCATTGCTGAAGAGTGGATGGTGTCTCTGAAGACTGTCCAGTAAAGTAGCATGAAATGACCAAATTGTGTATGTTATTGCATATCTAATGAAGACTTGATTTTTTTTTAATTTTTTTTTTTAATTGCCCATGCAGGCAAAATTGGGAAGTCAATATAGGGGAGAAGAAGGTGCTCAGCGGGCCTTGTAAAGTTGGTTGATGCAGTTATTGAATATATACTAGGACGAAAAAGAAATGCCGGGTAACCTTAATAGATACATGTAGCTTTAAAGTATTGGGCAAACTCAAGGACACTGTTCTGCACGGGATTCTTGCACTTCAGCACGTTCCTCTCTTGGTGAGTAGTGGTACGCTATTGTTTAATTTTAATCACATGTACCGCTGCACAATGAACGAGATATCAATCTGACGGATGTTCATTATTCTAGGGCAAGCAATAAAATATTTGTTGCATATGCTATGTACCCGGCTTTTCTTTTTTGTCCTATTATCTTTACTGATAAATAGGCTGTAGCCATCATCATCATCATCATCATCAACAACAACAGCGACACGGTCATTGTCAGCATTCTTGATCTGATGAACTAGAAACGAGATTGGGTTCTATTCTAATGTCATGTTCCTGTTACTTTAATATGAAGTTTTTTAAAAGTAAAACATATTTTAACGAGTAATACTTAACCTATAGATAATGTGCTATTCTATTCTGTTATTCACCCCTCCACAGAAAAAACGACCTTTCAGTCATTATAAAGTCTTAATTCAGAAGGTCCCTTTAAACAGTTACCTGTATGACGTAGTTCCTCCCGCTCAAATGATCACGTGTCAGTTTCTTTTATGTGTAAAACAATACACAATTAGGAGAAAAGAGCGAGGGAAGGGAGGTGGGACGATAAATACTTATCTATAGGTTAAGTATTACTCGTTAAAATATGTTTTACTTTTAAAAAACTCCATTTTAACTTCGTAATACATTAACATATTGATAATGTGCTAGAATTTGTAGAATAGGAGGGAGGATTTCTCCTAATAAGTTAGTCCCAACTTCTGAATTAAGGCTTATTAAAAAGATTTATTTTTATATATATATAATGAGGACATAATTAGTGCTTAAGGCAATAATAAGATCCTTTAACCAAGGATAAAGTAATCCAGGGTTAAGATATATATATAATAAAGATATAATATAATTAGTACCTCTCTAGTATAGCATCAGGTCTAGGGGGGCTGTTGACGTTGTCTACACGTCCATAGCTGATTGCTGTTGGCCCCCCACCACTTTTTGGGCCACTACAATGGGGCCCAAACTTTGGAGATTCTGTGCTTGTTGAGACATGTCTCTGAGATAGAATTTGGCAAAAGTTGATGAACTATTCCAAACCGCTGCTTGAAGTATATCATTGAGAGGAACTTTGTTGAAGAAAGCCCAAGAAGAGGAAAGAGCTCTAACTTCATGAGCTTTGATTTTAAGGAAAGAGATATCTCGTTTAGTGAGTTTCCTGTAGGCAAGTTTAACAGTGTAAGATATCCATCTCGAGATAGTATCTTTAGAAATATCCTTATTGCCTTTAATAGGAAGAAAAAGTCTAGTTCTATTTTGGCGATAAGAGCTAGTCATTTTGAGATAGAATTTCAGAGCCCTAACGGGGCAAAGAAGTCTGTCAGTATGTTCCCATTTACATATTCGAGCAAGACTAGGAACAACAATAGGATCTGGTTTAACAGAAGGAAGCTGGTTTTTTGCTAAAAAACCAGATTTAAGAATCAAGGAAACTGAACCATCAGATTGATTAAATCTTAAATGTTGTGAATCCATAGCTAGAGCATGTATTTCACTACACCTTTTAGCAGTGGCAAGAGCTAAGAGAAAGGCTGTCTTAATAGTAACGTGAAATTTAGAAGCCTTATCAAAAGGTTCAAAAGGTGGTTTTTGTAGACATACTAAAACCCACGATAAGTCCCATTTAGGTGTAAGAGATCTTTGTACTGGTCGTTGAAGTTCAAAGGATCTGATCAGTTCAGATAAAACTGGATTAGATCCGATTCTATTACCAGTTTTGAATTTTAAATTGTTAGAGATCATAGATCTATAACCTTTAATAGTACTAATCTGACATTTCTTTTCCGAAAAAAGAAAGATTAAGAAATCGGCTATAACTGTAATAGGGGCCGAGATCGGATTAACCTTTTTTGTATGACACCAATAAGAGAAGATGGTCCATTTTGCATCGTAGACTTTTTGTCAGGGCTCGGGAAAACCAGAAAAATTGCCGGTCCGGACCGAAATTAAGAATTCTGGACCGATTTCAAACACCCCAAAACGCTAATAAATCGGTCCAACAGGTTTGTGCCTTGAACCCCATTTTTCCCCCAACCAACCAATTTTCACGAATCAATGATGTCTAAAAAATCACAAACGGTCAAGTCTTCCCAAACTGACAACGTCCGCGCACCCAACCTACCGCAGCACAAATTAATTACGTCATTATCCAAACATTGTCAAAAAATCAACACTTCACTGACCTTTGAGCGGTAAACAAGCGATTAACACGAATCATCAGTAACGGTAGTCTGATAATTAATCCGTTTGTGTGACACGTGTGAATACGCTGAGAATGCAAAACGTCCAGGTGCAGTCGGCGTGTCCAAAAGATCAAAGGTCGCTTTACTGAGAGTGATAAAAGAATGCACCGCTTGAACGCACCCGTTTTCTTCCTCTTCTTTTTTGTTGATCAACACGGTTTGTCGGTCCCAGATTTGATAAATTAATTACCAAACTGTGTACGTCCTGATCAGATGTCGCATACAACGGCGTCTGATCTGGGTATAATTGATTGATTCTGTTTGTTTTTTTGTTGTTGTTGTTGTTGTTGATTGCCGTAACACGCGAGTATAATTCAAGGTTGATTTCACGGTAAAAATAAGTAATGCACCACTTGCGCTAGACAAGATTGGTCAGTGCTTAAAATGTAAGCAGTCTGGTAAAATCTTGAAACATTGAAAACTGCAAAAGCGCCCGTGGCGCAGGCCTTTTTTATTAGACCTAATTAGGTCCATGAAAGTCGTTTCGTTCTGTCTCTTCTGTTTCCAGCCGTCTTCGCGCTTATACAAGCAGAAATCAGTTGTTTATAAATAGTTTAGGAAAACCCTGTGGAGGTGGAAAAAACAACCATTTGTTTTGTTGTTTTTTTTCTTTCTTTTTACATACCTGACTGTATTTATTGATGACGCCAGCTTTGATTATGCTCGTTATACCCGGACTTCCGTCATATAACGGGGTTGAAGTGTATTATTTAAAAGGAGTTATAGGACTGCCAATTGTCATTAGTTTTCGTGACAGGTGATATATACATATTTTTTTTTTTGGAAATGGGCTCATTGATGACGTCATCGTCATCAGCTGGACCGATTCAGATTTCAAAATTTCCAGAGCCCTGCTTTTTGTGTAGATGCTCTTCTTGATCTGGAGACAAAATCTGCAACGTTTTGTGAAAATTTCTTATCTCTGATTGATTGTTTGATAACGCCCAAGCGTGAAGGTCGAGAATTGGGAGGTTTTGATGTACAAATCTTCCTTTGGATTGAGTCAGTAGTCTTGGAATTAGTGGCAGACGAATCGGAGCTGACACTAATAGAAGAAGAAGTTCTGAGAACCACTGTTGTTGTGGCCAGAACGGAGCTATGAGAACTATTCTGCACTGATGTTGTCGGATTTTCTCTAGAACAGCAGGTATCAGAATAAAAGGAGGAAAAGCATATGCATGAAGATGATTCCAGTCCATGGACAGGGCATCTATCGCTAGTGCTTTGTAGTCTTGTACTGGAGAGACATATAATGGGAGTCTGTGGTTGAATCTTGTCGCAAACAGATCCACATTTGGGAAGTTGAGCATCTGGAATACTGAATTCACAACTGTTTGATCCAGAGCCCATTCTGTCTTGATAGGTTTGTCTAGTCTTGAGAGGCGGTCTGCAAGAATGTTGAATTTGCCTGGGATGTGACGTACTCTGATAACTATGTCTTGTTCCAGGCACCAATTGAGTATTTTCCAAACTTCTACGCAAAGATTGGGGGAATGAGTGCCACCCTGTTTGTTGATATATGAGACCACCGTTGTATTGTCTGTGGATATCATGATGCAAGAATGGTGAATAAATGTTTTGGCTTGTTTCAGTGCTAATCGTATGGCCATCATTTCTAACATATTGATATGGAGCTGGGATTGGTTTTCTGTCCAGCAACCATGAAAGGACAGTGTTGTCGGCTCTAAATGAGCTCCCCATCCGTAATGACTGGCATCCATATAAAGGAAGAATTCGGGGTCTGGAGGATGGATATAAGTCCCTGTCTCGAATCGAATGGGGTTTATCCACCATTGTAAGTGAGATCGAATCGTGCCGTTTATCGAGATCGGGTGACAGAGAGGAAGAATATGAGGTTTCCAGACTGACAGCAGGCACATCTGAAGAGGACGTAAGTGCAGTCTGCCCAGGAGAACAAGGTCTGCTGCAGCACTGAGTTTGCCCAAAAAAGAAAGGAAAGTTCGTGCCAATACATGTTTTGCTGACATTATTTTCTTGATTGTTAGAATTAGGTTCTGTACACGATCCGCTGGAACCCTGACTAAATTTTGTTGCGTCAGAAATTCCATACCTATGAAGGTGAATTTCTGAGCAGGAAAGAGATCTGACTTCTTGAGATTTGGCAGAAAACCTAGGCTTTGAATAGTTTGAATGCAAATCTTTGTCTGAGTAATCAGATGGTTGTGAATCAGATTCTTTATCAGCCAATCGTCTAGGTATGGAAAAACTGATATGGCACGTTGGCGTAGAAAAGCTGCAATAACGTCCATCAGTTTCGAGAAAATTAACGGACTTAGGGACATTTCGAACGGTAGGGCCGAAAAGTGATATACTTGATCTTTGTGTACGAAGCGAAGATACTTCCTGGATTGACGATGTATCGGCACATGTAGATATGCATCTGTTAAATCTATGGAGACAGCCCAATCGTTGAGTCTCATTGCTTGTCTTACCGATTTGACTGTTTCCATTTTGAATGCTTGTTTCTCTATGTAACGGTTTAATAAAGACAGGTCTAATATTAAACGAAACTTTCCGTTCTTTTTTGGCACAAGGAATATCCGGGAATAAAAGCCGGGAGTTCCGGGATTCTGTACCCTTTCCACTGCCCGTTTGTTGAGAAGATTTTCGATCTCTTCTCTGAGAAACGGGGAGGAGGATTGACTCATTCTGATCGGAACAGATGATAAAGGAGGAATTTTGATGAATGGTATCCTGAATCCGTTTCGTACGATAGAGAGGACCCATTTGTTGTCTGTTATTTCCTCCCATTTTTCCGCAAAATGGGCCAATCGTCCTCCCACTGGAATGTCCGCGAGCGGAAGAGCAGGCAGTGGAAAGGGCGGGCCTTCATAATCTTGCGGAGGAAGAGGCAGGTTTAGAGGAGGGGAACTGACGGATGTTACCAGTCCTCTTGATATTATCTTTCTTAATGTGAGAAGATGAGCTTTGAGGAATATTTTTGGACCTATACGACTGCGTAGGTTTAGGTCTGGATGTTGTTTGTTTAGTAGGATATTTAGGTATCTTGAAAGCTCTGCTCTGCGAAGGAGGCTTATAAGAATGAGATTGTGACTGAATGGATGTAGAAGCTAGAAACCTTTGCTGTTGAGCTTCGAAGTTTGATTTAGCTATTTCTTTTATCCTGTCGTCAAATAAGGATTTTGAGTTAATAGGAGTGTTCCTTAACTCGTATGTGGAATTGTCGAGTAGTAGTTTAGACGAAGCTAGGGCTGCGTCCCTCCTAGCTTGGAATAATTCAGTAGTTAAAAGTGTAGACATGGCAGAAGCATGTTTAATCGATTTGGCTACGGCCTCCAGAAGTCTGGAAAGGGCCGCAACCGACATCGATTCCTGTTGTAATGAAAGGAAGGCAGCTGAAGAAAATAGATCAGCATGAGAATTAATAGCGACTAGTTTTCTAGCCTTCCTTTCCCATGCTTCTAGATTCTTGAGCGGAATAGAAGCTCTTCCTTTATTAGAAATGTCTAGGAGCGACGCATCCGCTTCTAATTGAGGGATATTATCAGTTGGCAAATATTGATTTTGGCTCTTGTAGAATTTAGTCGGAGCAAGAACCGAAACCAAGCTTTGCGGGCAAATCCAATCTCTTGAACATTTGTCAGATTCTAGTCTATTTTGAATATATTTTGTTGTATTTTGTACTAATTTGGATTGTGGGAGGACAAGTAATGGAGTCGAACGAGACTCCATTAATTGTTCGATCCCAGAGAGAGGTTTTAATGGAGCTTGATCCTGCTGAGTTTTGGGGCATAACTCAGGAGGAAGAAGCCGGAAGACCTCGTTAATCGCACGATCAAATGACCAGACTTCGGATTCAGTTTCCGAATCTGACTCCTTGTTCTGTTGCATGAGATTCGGCTGAATCTGATCGTAATTAATAGGTTGATTAGTGACTGGACTAAAATTAGTCTCCTCAGGTTGTATTAGAGTTGGCGTTTGAACAACCTGGGGAGATTTATGAGCCCTTGTATATCTACCAATGTCAAGTTCAGATTGGGAGGAATTTGATGAAGAAGAAGGCGTCATCGATCGTCTTCTTCTCTTTTTATGAGAGTGCTTAGATCTCTTTGAATTTTTCTTTCGCCGAGAAGAACTCAAAGAGTCTGATCTGGAAGTAGAGATAGAAGAAGAGGACGATCAATGTCTTCTTCTCTTTTTAAATTTATGCTCTCTTTTTGACTGATCCTTCCTTGAAGGTCTGGAGATAGATAAATCATTTGAATTAGGAGGCTCAATCATTACACTCGGATCTGAGACCTGCGAAAAATCAGGTTCGAGTGGAATAATCTGTCTAGAGGAAGAAGCTGGATTAGGAAGTTCTAGTCTATCAGAACGTTCGTAACCAGGTATTAAGACATTGGATAGTCTGTGGACACTACCATGTGAAATATGGCTACTTATGGACGGAGCGTAGCTTTGTACAGGCACATTTATAGGAATATAACCAGGCGGAATTTGTGTTTGTAGGTCATACGCGAATGACTGTAAACCAATGCCTGGTTGACTGGAGCCTAGTTGACTGGTGCCTGGTTGACTGGTGACTGGTTGACTGGTGACTGGATGACCTGTGACTGGATGAACAGAGATAAGTTGCCCAGTGACTGGGTGATTGGTGACTGGTTGACTGGTGACTGGTGGGCTTAGTGCCCGGTCAGACTCTAAGTCCGCCAGGCTGCCACCTTGATGGGTCCTGCCCCGAGCAGTAAAGCTATGAGGGGCGGTGCTCCCATCAACTGTCCCGTTGTCAGACATGTCTGACTGGGACTTCTTGGATTTCTTTGATTTCTTCTGTTTTCTCTTCTGCGTCATAACTGATTTTCTAGTAGCATGAAGGCGTCTTCTTTCTGCTAGGTTCCAAACTTTTTCTGTCCAGGAACTACAAATATAACACGGAGAGATACGTGTGCAAGAATTACAAGTTAAACAAGATAAATGTGTATCCCATTTAGCTTTTAAATGGCCACAGTTGCCGCGGGCGAAATGCATCGACTGACGCGGAAACAAAGGAAGAAATTTAACATTGAGAAAACAAGAAATCTAAGATCGATATTTCGAAAATAAGTACATAGATAGTAGAAGGAGTGAATATAGAACCAGAGAAAGTCAAGGATATAAAAAATTTTAACCGTGTAGAATAATTTTAATCCATTTTTTCTAACACAGAATAATAATCCTTGAACATTCAAAGTCCACAGAAAAGAAACTGACACATGATCATTTGAGCGGGAGGAACTACGTCATACAGGTAACTGTTTAAAGGGACCTTCTGAATTAAGACTTTATAACGACTGAAAGGTCGTTTTTTTCTGTGGAGGGGGTGAATAACAGAATAGAACAGCACATTATCTATAGGTTAATGTATTACAAAGTTAAAATATGCTGATTCATTTATTTCTGTTGTGCAGATAAACTGTTTCCTTATCTCTTCTTTTATTCATTAAACCATATTTCCAAAGGCATGGTGGGTAGGCATTAAGGAATCTAGTCATCCTGAAACGATGTTCCTTGATTCTAGTCATCCGTGTACTAGAATCTGGCTGTCCTTTTTGGAAAAACAAGAGAGCCATGATGGCCCTGTAATGCTCACCTGAGTATCATAGCACTTAGAGAACCTGACCCATATATGATCAAGGCAAACATTCTGACCAAGATTCATGATGATTATATAAAAATAGATTTTCAACATGGCTACTAGGGTGACTATCTTGGACTTCCGATAGAATGATTTTAGCTTTTTTTATCTACAAGTCACCCCGATACTTCCTATCAAGTTTTGACTCAATTGGCCTTCTTGTCAGCAGAAGAAGTTCAAAATAGCTTTTCAAGATGACAACTGTAGCAGCCATCTTGTATTTCTGATTGGAACGATTTGAGCTATTTTTGATCTACAAGTCACCTCAATGATTCTTACCAAGTTTCAAGTCAATTGGCCTTTCAGTTCAGGAGAAGCGAAAAATAGATTTTCAAGATGGCCACCATGGCAGCCATCTTGGATTTCCAATTGGAACAATTTTAGCTTTTTGTTTTTGATCTACCAGTCACCCCTATGCTTCCTACCAAGTTCAAGTCAGTTGGCCTTTCGGTTCAGGAGAAGAAGCAATAAACAGATTTTCAAGATGGCCGTCATGCTGGCCCATTGGAAAAATTTTAGCTATTTTTAATCTACAAATCACCCCAAAGCTTCCTTGCCTGGTTGGAGTCAATTGGCCTTTTGGTTCAGAAACAGAAGTGAAAAATAGATTTTCAAGATGGCCGCCCCTTGGATTTCCGATCAGAACAATTTTACTTTTTTTTATCTACAAGTTACCCTTATGCTTCCTATCAAGTTTTGAGTAAATTGGCCTTTTGGTTCAGGAAAAGAAGCGAAAAATAAATTTTCAAGATGGCTGCCACAGCGGCCATCTTGGAAATTCGATCAGAACAATTTTACTTTTTTTTATCTACAAGTTACCCTTATGCTTCCTATCAATTTTTGAGTCAATTGGCCTTTCGGTTCAGGAAAAGAAGCGAAAAATAAATTTTCAAGATGGCTGCCACAGCAGCCATCTTGGATTTCCAATGGAATGATTTGAGCTATTTTTGATCTACAAGTCATCCCAATGCTTCCTACCAAGTTTCAAGTCAATTAGCCTTTTTGTTCAGGAGAAGCGAAAAATAGATTTTCAAGATGGCCACCATTGCGTGTGTTCCTTTTACCTTTTATCAAGAAGGAAGGTGGGCAGTAAATGTCTCGTTGTCAACGTTGCTTTTTATTTTCATCTCTATTATTTGTTTATAGTTCAACACTACCTGAAGACAGAACATGTGCACTAGAACTGGCAGAAAACCCCATTAATGTTACACATATAGTTATAGATATATATTTTTTTTTTTTTTTTTGTATAACAAATAGACAAACAAAAAAAGGTTTTATGTTATGCCAAACAATCAGAAAATTTGCCCTTGTAAATAAATGTCGTGCGTTATGTGCCCTACCCTGCGCACCTCTATTTTCAAATCCTAGCTGGAGCACTGGTGACGCTTATTAGTCCCCAGTCCTGCCAACTTCCGGTAACAACTTCCGGGAAGAAAAAAAGGAAGAAAATTGGTCAGAGTGATTTTTGCTGAAAGTATGTATCGTTGTATGGTACTTTGCGTTGGTCATATTCCTTACCGTAGAGCTCATTTCATTCATGACACGCTTTGCGCGTTGCAAGCTGTGCTCACTATAAATTTTGGGCTCACCTCACTGAGTGGTAGATTGAGTGTACACTGTTAGTACATTACTATCAGAAAGTATTACTTTTGCAAGTTTTCTTTCTTTTCACAATCTGATTGATTGAATGATTGGGTAATAATATGATTGACTGATTGTCTTACTTGTTGACTAATGGAAAGGTACACTGTATTAATTTTGGGTGAAGGTTAGTCCTGTTAAATTGAAACTAGAAGAGGACTGATGCTATAGAGATCATCCAGTTCATTCAAAAGAACTAATTCAAAATGATTTGTTATATTTTTTATGTTATTTTCAGCTTTTACATCTATTCACAATATCTAGTCATGATTATTCCCTTTATCTCCACAGTATTGTCAACACTTAATTAGGCAGCTAACTTATCAAAAAAAAAAAAAAAAAAAAAAAAATGGCGGGCCCCTTGACACCCTGCCTGATCTGTTGATTTCTTATATTCATGTGTTGCACCATTTCTTATTGACAACCCTGTGTTAACCTGGATTGTACATCTGTTCAACAGGAACAGATTACATGGAGCAAAATATCCACATCTGAAACCAACAAGTTCATTTTCTACAAAATTTTGATCATTAATTGTACTGTCCCCAGATTTTTTCATATGTCCCCAACTTTTTAGAGGGTAGAGGCCCTTACTGGCCCCAAAAATAAAATTCCTGACTTGAACACTGTATATACTTTCACAGATGAAATCGAAGCATATACCCCATGAGATTAATCAAAATTGTAAATGCTACATCAGCATGCCCAGTTAACAATAAGTTAATATATCTGTGCAATGAAGACCCCGATAAACTCCACTTTATATGGGGAAAAATGGGGTTTACGGGGGTATACATTTTGCTTATTCTGCTCTGAAACGGTTTATGGGGGTATACGTTATTGTTCTTATTCTGCTCTAAAACATAGATTGTGGCTACTCATTAGAACCGCCACAGTAAAGCAGTTCTAATGAGTGCACAATCCATGTTTTGAGCGGAATAAAGAAAACTTTCACAATTTTTTATCTGAAATCTGTCATATTTGCAGTCAGGGACAGTAGAGTTTGGGCATTTCATAGATCACTGGTTTAGTGAATTTTAAAGACCACTGTTATAGCTGAAAAAATCTCATTATGTTGCATAGGTGTACTTACGTAATGACAGAACTTTTCTACTGACCTTTGACCTTGGCAGGCGCGACACCACCCTCCGTGGAGCTATATTTCATTGACTTTTAAATGTACATGTAAACATGGAGGGAAATCGAGACAGTCCCAACTACCTTGGTAGAGCACTGGATGTTCTTTTTAGTGAAGCAAATGCATGTTCTGTTGATGCCCTTAGACTTTGCGGAGCAGTTAATATTAGTAATACAGTGACAGTCGGATTTAACCTACATACATACAGACATGTAATTATTATAGGCTATCATTACGTCCTTTCCCAGAAACTCACCTACATGTAAATTGTTCCACAAGATCATGTTTTTTCATCCTTGTTGTCTATTCCTGATGGTAAACCGGATGACCAAGAGTCCTGTAAGCAGCCAACCAGAATCAAACTAGAAACGTGTCAGTATGACACAGATGCCCCCGCCCAGGGCCATCCTCACCCACGCGCAGGCAAATGTATTTTGCAAAAAATGAAGTTGAAAAAGGGCCATAACTCTCATAATAATTGGCAGATTTTACCCTAAATCAAACTTTTTTAAAACAAGAAAAATGCCTAACGCATTATGGGCAGGTTTTTCAAAAGGTCAATGAAAAGGTAAACCTCGGAAGACCCAATGCCCACGGCCATGACATCGCTATTTTAAAGGACAGATTCATGAAAAATCTGTCCAAAATTCAGTTTTGGCTGCACAAGCTTTAGGCTTCAGGTACCTAACAAAGAAAGTCAGCGTTGTCTCTCTTATACAGGGCATGCCTACTTGCCCTTATCTATGCCTCTACCAAATATTATCAAAATATTTCAAACCATTTCGAAGTTATGAAGTGCACAAGAATTTGGCTTAGAAATTCATTCGGGGGAGTTAACTTGAAAAAATAGCCATCAAAAGAGATGGCAAATCCCCTGACCGCACCGCAAATGGCAGTCTTTTTTCAATCTAGGGCATCAGAGATGTAATTTTATCAAGGGATACACTTGTTTAACCCTGCAGTGGGTGACAACACAACTGTGAATCAGACACAGAACTCTAAAACCATAAGTTGTAGAAACTGGAGTTTGTGTTTTTCAACAAAGAAACTGAAAATAATGAGAAAAATAAGGCCCGTTGCCTGCAATGATTATAACTCTCAAACTGTAAGTCATGGAAACTGAATTTTTTGGTTGCTAGTATGTGATTTTCAACAAAGAATCCAAAAATAATGAGAAAAATAAAGCCTGTTGCCTGCAAAGATTATAACACTCAAACTGTAAGTCATAGAAACTGGATTTTGTGTTCGCTAGTAAGTGATTTTCAACAAAGAATCCAAAAATAATGAGAAATATAAGGCCCTTTGCCTGCAAGGCCTGTAACTCTTCAGCCATTAGTCTGAGAAACTCAATTTTGTGTTCGCTAGTAAGTGATTTTCAACAAAGAATCCAAAAATAATGAGAAAAATAAAGCCTGCTGCATGCATTGCTGATAAATCTGCATCCGATGTGTAAGTAAGGGAGATAACTCCAACATTCCATAGGTCAGAGTTTTCCTTACATATTGTAGTTTATGTTCTAAGCATCTCTACATACTATCATCAAAATGTCTCCACTGGTTAAAGAGTTATGGCCTGCACAAGATTTTACAACCAGGGGAGATAATTGAAAATAAATGGAGTAATGAGTAACCCATAGTTACAATTTTTAAATGCAACTCTCCTTCTTAATGTTCTAAGCATCCCTATTAATTATCAACAAAAAATCTCAACTGGTAGAAAAGTTATGACCATCAGCAAATTAAAAAAAATATGGGAGATAACTCAAAAATGGAGTCAGACTTGTCTTTTGTGTACATGACATGCCAACTCAATGTCATCTACAACTTGATGAAGTATCATAAAAATATCTCAAAGGGTTGAAGAGTTATGGCCTGCACAAGCTTTAACAAATATGGGAGATAACTCCAGAAATGAGTCAGAGTTGTTGTTCTTGTTATGTGACACACCTACTCAATGTCCTCTACAATTTGATCAAATATCATGATAATATCTCAAGGGGTTATTGAGTCTGGGCCTGCACAAGATTTCATAACTATGGAAGATAACTCCAGAACGCAGTCAGTTAGAGTTGTCATTCTTGTATGCGACACCCCTGCTCAATGTCCTCTACCTATTGGTGAAGTATCATGAAAATAACATATAAGGTTTTAGAGTTAAGGGTCGCACAAGATTTAACAACTATGGGAGATAACTCCCAAAAGGGAGTCAGCTTTGTTTGTTTGTTTGTTTGTGTTGAGGTTTTACGGCCCAGGCAACCCAATGGGGTCATGTCGAGCGCGGTCAGTTTACCTAACCACACGTTTACTGGGCAGGCTTAGTCCTCTAAGCAGTTAACCAGTATTGTGCACATTCTTTCGCCAGAAACTGACAACTGCTCTTCTTGAATCAGCGGAAGGGAGAGAATGACCGTAGAAAACATTTCACGATCAATCTCCACGAAAGAATGTTGCCGACCTCGACGGGGATTGAACCCACGACCTCCTGGTCTTCAGTCGGACTACGCATCCAACTGAGCCACCGAGGCCGGCACAAAGGGAGTCAGCTAGAGTTGTTGTTCTTGTATGTGACACACCTATTCAATGTCCTCTACAACTTGATCAAGTATCATGAAAATATCACAAAGAGTTATTGTTATGGCCTGCACAAGATTTTATAACTATGGGAGATAACTCAGGAACACAGTCAGTTAGAGTTGTCTTTCTTGTACACGACACACCTACTCAATGTCCTCCACCTAATGGTGAAATATCATGAAAATACCTTAAAGGGTTTTACAGTTATGGGCCGCACAAGATTTAAAAACTATGGGAGGTAACTCCAAAACAGAGTCAGCTAGAGTTGTCTCTCTTGCATGTGACACACCTACTGGTCGTCCTGTCTATCCCTACTAAATATGAAAGCAATCGGCTGAAGAATAACGATAACACAACTTTGAAAAAAGGTTAACCAAAAGGTAAACCTTGAGGGTCCGGATGAAAAGATATTGAATGGAAACCATTTTTCAACTAATTTTCAACATTGATAAAGGGCCATTACTCCAAAAATAATTGGTGGATTTTACCCTAAATCAAACTTGACCTATATTTTATAATTATATGCTTCTGTATAAAATATGAATCCAATTCACTAATCTTTTAAAATGTTATCGAATGGACACCATTTTTCAAAGTTGAAAAAGGGCCATAACTCCAAAAAAAAATTGGTGGATTTTACCCTGAATCGTACTTGACCTACATTTTATGATTATATACCTGTGTATAAATCTTGAATCCAATACAATAATCTTTTCAAAAGATATCAAACGGAAACCATTTTTCAACAATGATAAAGGGCCATAACTCCAAAAATAATTGGTAGATTTTACCCTAAATTGAACTTGACCTACATTTTATGATTATAAACCTGTGTATAAAATTTGAATCCAATACACTAATCTTTTCAAAAGATATCAAACGGAAACCATTTTCAACTATTTTTCAACATTGATGAAGGGCCATAACTCCAAAAATAATTGGTGGATTTTACCCTAAATCGAACTTGACCTACATTTTATGATTATATACCTGTGTACAAAATTTCCGTCCAATACACCAACCCCTTCAAAAGATATCGCATGGAAACCATTTTTCAAAGTTGAAAATTTTTCAAAGTGGAAAAGGACCATAACTCCCAAAATAATTGGCGGATTTTACCCTAAATCGAACTTGACCTGTATTTTATGATTATATACCGGTGTATAAAATTTCAATCCAATACACCAATCCTTTCAAAAGATATCTCACGGAAACCAAAAGTGTTACGTACGGGACGGACAGGACGGATGGGACGGATGTACGTACGGACAGTTTGTTTGTGTTGAGGTTTTACGGCCCAGTCAACCCAATGGGGTCATGTCGAGCGCGGTCAGTTTACCTAACCACACGTTACTGGGCAGGCTTAGTTCTCTAAGCGGTTAACCAGTATTGTGCACATTCTTTCGCCAGAAACTGACAACTGCCCTTCTTGAATCAGCGGAAGGGAGAGAATGACCGTAGACAATATTTCATGATCAATCTCCACGAAAGAATGTTGCCGACCTCGGCGGGGGTTGAACCCGCGACCTCCTGGTCTCCAGTCGGACGGCGCATCCAACTGAGCCACCGAGGCCGGCTGTACGTACGGACAGCAGTGATACTATATGCCTCCACATTGAAAATGGCGGGGGCATAAAACGTCATCTCGGATGACAAGATTCCTATATGCCTAACCATGGTGAAAGGGGACTTTGCATCCAAAGTCTATTTGTCATTTACCGGTTGTCTGATGAACTTTCTAGTTATATCTGATTCTTGATTGAAATGTATTATATAAAAAAGTGTAGACACTGGTCAGGGTCAGACACCATGTTCTGTGACATCTGATCTGGGTCTACACTGTTTGCATGGTGTGACTTAAACTTTGTGCTTTAAAGTCTTCTGTAACTTTAAAACAATCAATAAATTAATGATTATTTAAAGAAACTGGAACAATCTAGAAGCATCAGATAAGCAAGAGAATGAAAGAGAAAATACCATATTGACTTCTAATTTTATTCAGAAGACATGTTTGTCTTCTTCAACAACAAATAGCATTATGTAGATGCCAAACAATCTAAACTATCTTAAGCACTAGCACAATTGATAACTGTGCAAAACACTTGCAAACATTTTATCCTGTATTCCTATTCCAGTTGGGATTCTCATTAGAAAACAGGAATCCGGGACGAGCTATTCAGGATTGTTTTGAGCGCAAAAAAACAAAAAATGGCATGCCACAAGAACAGCGAATATCCCTACGAGCATGCACATCTGCGCAGCCTGATCTGGACTTCGCTGTCTGTTGAAAAGAATGTGCCGAAACGCGAGAGCTGTCTCTATGCCACATGAGAACAGTGAATATCCATATGAGCATGCACATCTGCACAGCCTGATCTGGACTTTATTGTATGTTGAAACAAATGCGCCGAAATGTGACAGATGTCCCTACACCACATGAGATCAGCAAATATCCATATGAGCCTGTGCATCCGCGCAGCCTGATCTGCCGCTGTAATTATACTTTAACAACTTACATCAACTCACATTACTGATCTACCGACTCAGATCAGTCTGGGCATCCGCTGTGGTGCCAGTTTTGATGTTCTACTTTGATAGGAACCTCGATTTTTATTCATAATAGGGGTTACTTTGACGTTCATACCCAATAGTCTGTGAAATCTTAAAGTAAATTTTGGAGGGAACAGGAACCAGACTAGTCTTAGAAACAATCTTAGTCTATAATAGTGGTCAGCGGGTTCATAAATTTGTCAATGGTCCATGGTGATAGTGGGCAGTGACATGTCTCATACCATATGTTTACCTATTGGACTATCATATTGTACCACCCTACATCTACCCCTATCCTAACCTATCTTACCCTAACCCACCCTATCCTCCATTACAGCGAGCATAGCTCACAATGCGCTACCCGCTTTGGACGAAGTGAGCTCTACGGTAGAGAATATGATCAAAGAAAAGTAACATACAATGAAATATACTTTCAGCAGAAATCGCTCTGACCAATATTTTCTTCCTTTTTCTTCCCAGAAGTTGTCACCGGAAGTTGGCAGGACTTGGGCAGACTTGATTATACCGCTAGTCACAAAATTTGGGTCTCACTAATAAGCGTCATGAAGTCACAAGAAACGAGTGTCACGAACATATTTTGCTGATTATTTTTATTATTTTTATTATTTATCATTGATTTACATATATTTTTTTATAGCGAGCTCAACTCGCAACACGCAAAACGCATCGCGAACGAAGTGAGCTCTACGGTAGAGAATATGATTAAGGAAAAGTAACAAACAACGATATATATACTTTCAGCAGAAATCACTCTGACCAATTTTCTTCCTTTTTCTTCCCGGAAGTTGTCACCGGACGTTGGCAGAACTGATTGGGGCGGACCTGATTATATCGCTTTTCACAAAATTTGGTTCTCACTAATAAACATCACGAAGTGACAAGAAACGAGTGTCAATTAGTGTCATGAACATATTTTTGCTGATTATTTTTATTATTTTTTTATTGATTTACATATATCTATTATAAACTGATAATTTTCATTCTTTAATGATGCTGTGAAGGACTTTTGAAGACACTACAGATAGGTCTGTGCTGTGCTCGCATTTACATTGTAGGCTAAGCCTATTTTCATATTATACTGATATTCATTCTTTAATGATGCTGTGACAGACTTTTGAAGAGACTACAGATATGTCTGTGCTGTGTTCGTAATTAGACTAAGCCTATTTTCATATTAGCAAGCATAGCTTGAGACGCGCAAAATACATCGCGAATGAAGTGAGCTCTACGGTGGAGAATATGATCAAGGAAAAGTAACAAAACAACGATATATACTTTCAGCAGAAATCACTTTGACCAATTTTCTTCCTTTTTCTTCCCGGAAGTTGTCAGCGGAAGTTGGCAGAACTGGGACGGACTTAATTATACCGCTATTCACAAAATTTGTGACTCACTAATAAGCATCGCAAAAAGACAAGAAACGAGTGTCAATAACTATTTTAACCTATCATCTTTCATCAGGGTTAGCAAAAAAGCGGGAAATACTCATATTTCCCAGGATGGTTGGAAATACAGGGAATTCCTGGGAAATACGGGGAATTCCTGGGAAATACTGGGAAATAAACATTTACACAGAAGGTACCAATTGAGACTGCTTAATATACCTCACCAACCAAGCTATTTGAAAGCAAAACCATTTCAAGTTCACATTGAATTACCTGAAAGATCTATAGTCTGTTACCTTCATATAGTATGTACATAGTTTCTTTTCAAAACTGTGATTCTGAAATATTAGTTTTTAACTTTCAGCTATTTTACTTGACTTGAAAATAGAAATACTTTGGAGAGTACCTGTAGATTATTTAAAAAACCTTTAGGCTCACTTGTGTTTTTTTTAAATACCTGTCTTAAACAAACAATTAAATTCTCACACCTTTTAGTAATAGAAGTACTATTCACAAATTACTTGACAGCCTTGCAAACAAACCTTTCATTGAAACATGACTATTGCAAACATCCTAAAAATTCAGACATCCAAAACTTTGAACAATGTGGTTTTATCATTACACAAAGCATGCAAAATGCATAGTCCCAATGCAAACCCTCCTGAAGGAGCAGTCTGATCTGGGTCTGCATTGTTTGCCAAGGCCTGTCTGTCCCAAATCTTAGGATCATTATGGTATTCATCTTCTATATCAAATGAGTGATTTTAAATAACTCTTTCACACCTCCTTCAACCTTCAAAGTGTTAACATCTCATAACTAACGAACAACCATGTCCGAGTCCGTTATGTCTGGTGTACTCCTCAGGGCCCTGAGCGAGTACAAGTCTGTCGGCACTCCACTTTGGAGGATGTCCAACAGGAAGGATCTAGTTCGCGTTGAACTAACCTTCCATAAGGCTCTACCAACTAAGCCTTATTACAAGAAGAGGGCTGAAAGCAGGAGGCAGCCTGCACCCTCTGCTGGCGAGTGGCCTCGCCAGCCCGCTGATGCTACAAGACCTTCGACGAGGACCAGATCTACGCCTGCTCACCGACAGCTGACTATGGAGTGGGAGATGCCATCACCACCAATGCAGACTCTTCCAGACACTACAAGACAACACATCACACATGATCGCACACAGAAGACAGCAACCATCAAGCCATCACCGATCATCACCAGACTGCCACAAGCAACATCTACCTCTCCAGTCAGCCCGCCGAAGAAAAAGTCAAGGACGCAGTCTCCATCAGCGCCAGCCAACAAGAAGAAGAACCGTACCAGCTTCGACCTCATATCCTATACATGAGAAGTACCACCTCCAGGAAGTCTACAACGTCTGCATGATGAACTCTGACACTGTGATTGTCAAGGCCCAACGTCTCCAACAACCAGGTACGATCAACATTGATCTTCCAGCTTTCTTCATGTACAAGCTCAAGCGAGCGACAAAAAATGGGTCATGGTAAAAGGGCCCACCAGCAAGTTCTACGTTGAGAACATATATGAGCACACAGAGAAGAAGCTGGAAACGGGCACACAGCAGAACATCATTTCATGGTACGACTACCTAGAACAAGCCCGGACAGATACGACTCTACCGGCTGGCCAACAAGGATTAGATCAGCGCGTCCTTAGAGAAGACTAAGAGAAAACTTTTTGGCACTGACCTACTTAGAGTGAGGACACTCTAAGGTGAGTGAGGACACTCTATCGGCTTCTGGGTGAGGACACCCTCTCAGCCCCTGGGTGAGGACACCCTCTCTGCTCCTGGATGAGGACACCCTTTTGGCTCCTGGGTGAGGACACCCACCTTGCACCCTTTCCAGCGTACGATTGACTGACATGTGGCTAGTGTCTGAAACTTTCCCACAACTCGAGCTGAGTGCCTCATGCATTATGCAGCCGGAATTGACACGCATTAGGTACGAGATTAAAAGCTCAAATTTTTAGACCGATTGTCAAAATTCTGCAACTGGCCTACTACACTCACACGAAATCTGGACACACATGAGGTCTGGAAGTGCACGCACTCTGTGTCTGGGCAAGGTGACCTAGTTATGAATTATAACTAGGCACCGTTTCAAGCCAACCCAGTAGTCCAGTAAAACTAATCTCGATTTATCTGGCGCTGCCTCTATGTGACTCAGCTGCCTGGCAGCGTTAAAAATTTGAAAATTGAACTGAACTAATAACTTTTTGCACCCTAAAAATGAGATACTGTTACATATTAACAGTTAAATTCATCAAATTTATGTTATTATTATATTATTATTATTAAAGAAAACATAAAAAACACACCCATTACACTCATTTACAAGACTGTTGACATATATGTATGGGAAGGTATTTTGCAAACTAGCTAATTGTTCATTATTTCAATTGAATTACACAAATATTAATAGTGCTTTTCAATGAAATAACAAAAAAAAAAAAAAAAAAAAAAAAAAAATCATATTTCCCACTATTTCCCATTTTGCTGAAATTTGGAGTATTTCCCAGGATGGTAATTACAGGTAAATACCAGTGGGAATTCCCGCCACTGGTATTTACTGACCAACCTTGTCTTTCATCCCCTTCACTATCATACCTTACCAGTCTCACTATCATGCTTTGCTTTATCTTTTTATCTTTTAACAATCTTAAACTCTTGACAAGCGCACATGCCGAAAATGTCCGCAAGGACGTATGGCAGTATGTTGAGAAGAGAAGAAGTGTCACGAACATTTTGCTGTTTATTTTTATCGCACCTGCTTGTAGCAGGGTGCGATATAGGCATCCGATTTTCTGTCCGTCTGTCCGTCAGTCCGTCCGTCTGTCAGTCTGTCTGTCAACATTTATGTCGACGTTCGACATTTATGTCAAAGTTAGTATTCTAATCAACTACAAGACTAAACAACCATCAAACCTTGCATGAAACATCTCCCTGACCTCCTGACTTTGCAACATAGGCGTCCGCTTTTCCGTTTGTCTGTCCATTCGTCCGTCTGTCTGTCAACATTTATGTCGGAGTTCGACATTTATGTCAAAGTTAGTATTTTAATCAACTACAAGACTAAACAACCATCAAACCTTGCATGAAACATCTCCCTGACCTCCTGACTTTGCGACATAGGTGCCCACTTTTCCATTCGTCTGTCTGTCCGTCCGTCCGTCTCTTAACAGTTCTGTTATGTCGAAGTTCGACATTTATGTCAAAGTTAGTATTCTAATCAACTACAAGACTAAACAGCCATCAAACCTTGTATGAAATATCTCCCTGACTTCCTGACTTTGCAACATAGGTGCCCGCTTTTCCATTCGTCTGTCCGTTCGTCCGTCCGTCTGTTTCTTAACAGTTCTGTTATGTCGAAGTTCGACATTTACATCAAAGTTAGTATTCTAATCAACTACAATTCTACAACAACCATCATACCTTGCATGACACATCTCCCTGACCTCCTGACTTGGCAGATATGTTGACCCAGTGACCTTGACCTATATTTTGCGCTCCATTGACTTTGACACAATTTACGTTGACGTTCCAGATCTTCTCAACTATAAGGCGTACAACTACCAAACCTTGCATAGTGCTTCTCCTAGAGGTACAGACTTGGCAGGTACTTTGACCCGGTGACCTTGACCTATATTTTGCGCTCCAGTGACTTTGACATATTTTGCGTCGACATTCAATATCTCCTCAACTATAAGGCCTACAATCATCAAACCTTGCAAAGTGCTTCTCCTCAATGTACTGACTTAGCAGATACCTTGACCTGGTGACCTTGACCTATATTTTGGCTGCAGTGACTTTAACATAATTTACGTCAACGTTCCAGATCTCCTCAAGTGTAAGACCTCTAGCTACCAAACCTTGCATAGTGCTTCTCCAATATGTACTGACTTGGTAGGTATCTTGACCCGGTGACCTTGACCTATATTTTGCGCTCCAGTGCCTTTTACACATTTTACGTCAACGTTCAATATCTCCTCAACTATAAGGCCTACAACCATCAAACCTTGCATAGTGCTTCTCCTCAATGTACAGACTCTGCAGGTACCTTGACTGGGTGACCTTGACCTATATTTCACGCTCCATTGACTTTTACACCGTGTACGCCACCCTTCCATATGTCCTCAACTGTAAGGCCTTCAACCACCAAACCTTATATAGCACTTCTTCTCGATGTACTGACTCGACAGATACCTTTACCTGGTGACCTTGACCTATATTGTGCACTCCAGTGACTTTGACACATTTTATATTGATGTTCGGTATCTCCTCAAATATAAGACCTACAACCACTAAACCTTGCATAGTGCTTCACCTCATTGCACTGGCTTGGCAGGTACCTTGACCCAGTGACCTTGACCTATATTTGACACATTTTACGTTGATGTTTGATAACTCCTCAACTATAAGGCCTACAACCACCATACCTTGCATTGTGCTTCTCCTTGATGTACTGAATTAGCAGGTACCTTGACCCGTGACCTTGACCTAAATTTCATGCTCCAGTGACTTTTACACATTTTACGTCAATGTTCCATTATCATTGGGCTGTATGATACGAAAAGTCAGTGCTGAAGATATAGCCATTAGAGGGAATGGGACTGGCCTGGAATATATGTGCCCCACTTGGCACTTTGTCTACATTTTTTTCAACCCAGTTTTCCAAGTAAGCACTGCTAAGAATGAAATAAACTTATTTAATAACCACATTCTGATTGTGGCTCCTGTGACTTTTGCACCAGCAGGTGCAATGACGCCTTCCGCGGAATTCTTGTTATTATTTATTGTTGATTTACATATATTTTTATATACTGATATTCATTCTTTATTGATGCTGTGAAGGACTTTAGGATAAGCCTATTTTCATAAGGATGGTTTGGGGTGTTTTGGAGTGTTTCAACAGACCGGAGATATGGTCACGGGTCAACTCGGCCTGTAACCAGCTCGGCCTCGGGTCAACTCGGCCGAGTCAACTCGGCCTGTTTTGTAGGTTACACAAACACATTATCGCAACACACTTATTTGTTCAATTATTCACTTATTAATATATACTTTATGACTTAATTGCTGTTTGTTTGTCTTTCGGATGTTATTTATAACAAAATTTATTTTCTATTATCCCCAAATTGCACTAATTATTGATAGGTCAAGCTGTGCACTAATTAGTGATAAGTGATGTTATTTGCATATTTTAATATGTTTTTAGGCAATTATATTGTGTCCTTTTCAGGATACCAAACATTCTTGAAAGATCCAGTAAATAATTCAGAATAAATAAATAAACTTAAAGTGTTCAGGTGGTGTTGTCTTCTTCTTTCGGACTACGGGCTGTCTTTAAACAGCTGTAAAAAATAGCTTCATCATGTCGAACTGTCATGTTAGCCTATGGATGAGAAAAGGTTTTTATGCTTAAAAAAATGTTCTCATCCATAGTTTCCAGCCAGCACCAAAACGGGAGGTATGACTAGGTCTTGCTGCAAAACAACTGAGGAAAATTTCTCAAAGAAATTTTCTGAAGTAATTTTGCAACAATTTACCGGCCATGTTTTTGTTTTCTTTTCCTTTCTTCTTCTTCTTCTTTTCTTTTAAATAGGCTCAGAGCCTGAGACATTGAGATATTAGCATTCCAGGAAATAAGAGAATAAATACCTCTATTTTAAAATTTGTCTCAGACCTGAACCTATGTTTCTTTTTTTTTTCTTTCGATTTTTTTTATTTTTTTTTTTTTTTTTATTTTACTTTGCTTTTTTTTTTCAGTTTTTGTACTTTTCTTTTTATCCAACTTTCTATTTTTTTCTCTTTTTTTTCCTTCTTCTTCTTTTTTTTTTTTTTTTTACATGTGAAACATATAATGTGAAATGATATTACCTGCCATTATCATGTGGTGGTCACATTATTAGTCTTACAAATTAAAGATCACATTATTTGGCCATTAGCAATCTAAAACTAGATCTCAAAATATGAATGCGCATTCCAAGTCAAAATCCACTGACATTTCAATTCATCAACATGAAATCAATTACTTACGGACGTGAAACAGACTGACAGCCACACAGACGCCTATCATGAAACCAATTACACCGCCACTATCGTATGGCGGGTTGTGAAAAAAAAATCATCAGTAAGACAATGTGATTATATTTTACAGCTTAGCTCCAGACAATGTCCTTTTTTTAAACCAAAAAGTACAGACATTTCCGCAAAAGCATTTATTGTGGGTACTCATCAGAATCACCTCAGTAAGGCACTTCTAATGTGTAACACAACACAATTCAGAGCTCATACATGTACCAGCATTCAACCGACAATTTGCATGAAATGTTAAAACTTTTTTGTTAGAAAGTAAGTACACTAAAATCTGTAGACACCTTACACACAATACACAAAGCAGACATGGCAGTTATAAAATTCAAGAAACTATGACGATTCCAAATTGGGATCTGATACTGCATCCATTTACTCGGGCATTTTATACAGACTATTTTGGCGAATTAAAGAAAGTTTTTCAAGAAAAGATTGTTTTTGTGCGCTTTTGATTTAAGTTATTTTTAGGGACTAATTAAAGCAGTGATATTTTTACAAATTTGAAAATGTGAGTCCCAGGACTCGCTAGTCTCAACTTTTATGAGTCCTGATCAGAATTTATGAGTCCCACTTGGAGACTCTCAGAAATCATGCTATATGGTTACTGAGAATTGCTGTACTGGATTTAAATATGTTATGTCTACTCAAATTCAATGGTAATAAAATGTAATAAAATTAAACAACTAGTTCTAGTGTTTTATATCTTTGTATTACCAAATCCTAGACCTTGACTAGCTGAACACAAGACTAGCACATGGCTTCTAGACTAGAGAACACTAAAAACAAAACTGTTAATGGAAATAAGCTCAGTTTGAACTATTCTTTCCAGACTAGGACAATAAAGTCTGACACCACTGACACTCACTGACTGTGCTCAAAGTAAGACTGAAAAGTTCAGGAATGCCACAACCAAGGCCTCAGTAGAAGGTCCAGCACAGATAAATTTATATTCACTGTCATATTCAAGCCAGCTATAAAGGGTCATCCAATTGGGTTGGAAAATTCTGACTTTTTTAGAGCCAGACTGACCAGAATCTGTCGAGCATGACTTTTCAGCAGCCTCCGAGCGACTGGGAATTATCTTGGTCCTGGGAATCCTGGGTCTCTGAAACGGGTTCACTTGCGCGATCCTTGTTAAGGAGCGTAAACAGAGTTGGCTGAGTCTTATCAGTATTAACAGTTTTTGTTTTTTTTCTTGGGGGCATCGCTGGTTAAGCCTTAAAACAATTTGAAATCAGCTTTAAAGAGAAACGTCTACTTTCGTTTTCAACACATGCGATGCTCTTTCCGTAACACCATCGCTGATTGGTTGAAAAACCTAAAGCTTCCAATCAAAATCCATTTGACTCTCAGTGCGTCAATATTTTCGCAAATAGTCTCGAAGCCGAAGCAGGGTATCAGTAAGCTGATGTATAGTAAACAATTACCGGTGCGGTGATATCCCGTGATAAAAGACGGAACAGGAGTATTTTTTTGGAAATGGGACTCGCTACCCGAAAAAAAAAACATGCGTCCGGGGGTCTCACGTCTTTTAAAACTTTGCGTCCTCGGCGAATTTTATGCGAGATTCTCGCAGGACGCGCAGGTAACTGAAACACTGTTAAAGGACCAACTTAATTAGGGATGTAAGCAAATTGTAAGAAAACAAACGTCTTTAATCATAACACATCAAAAGTAATTTGTTTTCCACCAAATTAATTTTCTAATCAGTACTTTCAAACTTACGGATTTGTTTGCACAACCGCTAAGGCATTAAAGATCATTTGAATTTAATTGGTTGGTTAAGCATGTGATTGGAAGACCTTTGACAAGCCATTAAGAATTCACGGCTGGATACTTCTAAGGTTGCTGAAAAATTCAGGTATGCAGTCAGTCCATCAAATTAACAGACAAACAGATAGACATACAGATACACCCACCTTCTAGCCTAACCACTCTTCCCCCATACCTGGGTCCCCATACAGGCCGAGTTGACCTGGCCGAGTTGACCCGGGCCGAATTGGCTCGGGGCCGACTTGACCCAGATTCGGAGATATTGGAATGCCTTTCAAAATTTGATTATTTCCAGGTGCAGAGGATGGTGTGGCTAGGTTTACCTCTTTCGTGAGAGCTAGGGACTAATTTCCCATATCACAGGTCCTGGTGAATGAATATCATTTGATGTGTCTTACTTATCTCACTTGAGATGAAGGCTGTTGTTGTTGGATGAAGATGAAGACCACCTTGGACCCAGTATACACTGGACTAGTAACTACGGTACAGGTATTGTATTTATTGGAAATATGCTGTCGTGGCTGAATTTTTTAATGACAATAGTGCTGTAAAATAGTGCTAAAATCAAGCCACGACAACATATTTTGGCAGTTCCGTTAGTGGCAAGTCCGGGTATTATTAGGTCCGAGGGACGGGTATAGCTAAACAGCGAAAGGAAGGTTCCTTTTGCGAAAGGAAGGTTTTTTTCTACGAAAGGAAGATATCAATGGGACCCAGGGAGGTATTTTATGTATCTAGTGATACTATTGAGACAATTTAGTGGATATGGGGTACTTTTTCAAAACAGGTAGGTACACGTTTCAAAACAGGTAGGTACACGGGGATTAAAGGGAGTGTGTCTTTCAAGGAACAAACTATCATTAAACAGGTTCCGTTTGCGAAAGGAATGTTTTATACGAAAGCAAAATAATTATGAGACCTTTGGTGGTACATTAATGTATTATAGGGATACTTATGAGACATTTAGTGGATATGGGATATTTTTTTCAAAAAATCAGGAGTACCTTCCTTTCGTAGACAAAAATCTTCCTTTCGTAGACAAAAAAATCATTTCGTGATTTGTTCATTTCGTAACAAATATATGCAAATGCAAAGCTATATACGAAAATAAAACCTTCCTTTCATAGACAAAATCTTCCTGTCTGAGACAATACCTTCTTTTCATAGACCAAATCTTCCTTTCGTAGACCAACCCTTCCTTTCAAAAAGTAATTTGTTAATTTTGTAACAAATATATGGAAGTACTACAATATATACGATAATAAAGCCTTCCTTTCATAGATAAAACCTTCCATTCGTAGACAAAAAACTTCCTTTGATAGACAAAAAGATCATTTCGTAATTTGTTAATTTCGTAACAAATATATGCAAGTGAAAAGCTGTATATGAAAATAAAACCTTCCTGTCATAGACAAAATCTTCCTTTCTGAGACAATACCTTCTTTTCATAGACCAGATCTGCCTTTCGTAGACCAAGCCTTCCTTTCACAAAGTAATTTGTTAATTTTGTAACAAATATATGGAAGTACTACAATATATACGATAATAAAACCTTCCTTTCATAGACAAAAATCTTCCTTTCGTAGACAAAAAATCATTTCGTAATTTGTTCATTTCGTAACAAATATATACAAGTGCAAAGCTATATACGAAAATAAAACCTTCCTTTCGTAGACAAAATCTTCCTTTCTGAGACAATACCTTCTTTTCGTAGACCAAACCTTCCTTTCACGAAATGAACTTTCCTCGAAATAAAAGTTTCATTCGATCCCCATATACCATAGCATATAGAATTTGACAAAATACCTGATTTTATTTATATCATTGAATATGGTACCCTTTTATATGAAAACTCACTACCTGGGCCCCACAAATATCTTCCTTTCGTAGAAAAAACCTTCCTTTCGCGAAAGGAACGTTCCTTTCGCGAAACTGCGAAAGGAAGGTTCCTTTCGCTGTTCAGCCATACCGCCGAGGGACCACTGAACCCTTATACTCTGTCTGATTCTGACTTACCCGAGTTAGCACCTTGTAAATGCTCATTGTACTTCGAAGAGCAAATCTTTCTCAAGCACATGAGCTTGAAGTTATATTTTTCCTTTTCTGAAGCCCCCTTTTTCAGTAATTCAATACGATCTTCAAAAATAATTTCAAAATCCTAAGGGCCTCAAGGAGGCTGACATATTTTAATCTCTGACTGACGGTCGTATATTCGTATATGTATGAAAATTGTTTTAATACTGCATCAAGTTATGTATATTTCTTGTTCGTCTTTATTATTCTAGTAAAAAACATGCTGTTTCATTCAATGATCAAAATCGAGTTTGTTTATGCCATAAAAATTCGAAACTGCAGGACGGAATATAACAAATAGAAAATGGCAACGGAAGTGTTAAACAAAACTGGTGGCGTAGAAGACGATGAAGAATGGTTATATGGTGGTATGTTGTCCGTAAATTATGACACGACGTATAGTTGAATATTATCATAGTCCTTCATAAACTTCTTTGTCTGTATATATCCTCGACCATTGCTGGAATTCAGTATTATTATATGTTTTCGCGACCTGTGTGTTTTGCCCGTGTAAAGCACCACTACTGTACTGCAAGTATGTGTGTTTACTTTTCTATTTTTTTTTTTTTTTTTTTTTTAACAGCAATAACTCAAGACATTTGTTTTGGCCTGATATTGTGAATGAAGAATTTTAGTTAAAATTAGTTCCATTTTAAAGTGAATTTTATGCCTTGTTCCAGTTATTTTACTTCTGCTGAACTCTTTTAGCTGATATTTGCAGTTTATTTGCACTCTGAACATACATGTATTTGTACCTATTGGTCAGAAGTTCTGAACACTTTTAGTCCCAGTGGCCTTGCATCCTAGAGAAATAGGTTTAGAAAAGCATATGCAAACAGCAAAACTCTAATCAATCTCTAGTCCACACCCATGCAGACTGCACAGGATCTCTGCTGTTGGTCTATTGGCAGTCACAAAGGCAATGACCAGACAGTAAAGCAGCAAAGGCTAGTCTTGCTGTATATCATTTACTTAAATCATTGCACCAACACAATCACTGATACTTCCACTTAAAATCATAATTTGTTTGTTTCATCAATGAAATATTACCTGATTGGCAATGATCTCGTGCTGAAATTAATGCAAGGACCCGGATCAGAATGCACATCAATGTATTCGATAAGTCTACAAATTATATCTGCATCTAAATGTACAATGTAGTGAGTAGAACATAATATAATAACCACTGGTTTTACTATGTAGATTATAGGAATCTATCATGGGTGTGAGGAATAGATAGAAACATCCGTCTCCAGGGTCACTGTCTGGCATCACAAGGCTTGATCCTGAGAGACGGATTTTGCTATCTACCCTTACACCCATTATAGATTCTTTTTCTTGCATACCTTTCATTTCTGAATATTGATTTTCAGTAATGCAGTCACTTCGATTGCAGACATCCGCCATATTATGTTGACATTACCTTGACGAGAAAATGCACATCAGTGTAGTCAATAAGTCTACAAATTATATCTGCATATAAATATACAATGTAGTGAGCAGAACATAATATAATAACCACTAGTTTTACTGTGTAGATTATAGGAATCTATAGTGGGTGTGAGGAATAGATAGAAACATCTATCTCCAGGGTCACTGTCTGGCATCACGAGGCTTGCCCAGTGATGCCAGACTGTGATCCTGAGGGACGGATTTTGCTATCTACCTTTACACCCATTATAGATTCTTTTTCTTGCATACCTTTCATTTCTGAATATTGATTTTCAGTAATGCAGTCACTTTGATTGCAGACATCCGCCATATTATGTTGACATTACCTTGACGTATACTGACGTCATTACGTCCAGTGACGTCAACCATAATGATGGCGTATGTGATGTCCTATACAACCAGTGTATATCAAACACTTAACGTGAGAATTTTTTATTTTAACTTAACCTGGGTAGGATATGAATTACTACACTAAAATTACCATTGACAGGTTTAAATTTGGTCTGCAGTTTAATGAAATATATTTTGGGGTAAAACTGACATAAATTCAAATGGTCTGATCTATTTTTGTCCAGTCAGAATATTGAAGCTTTTAACCATATATAGCCCTTGACATCCATGTACTTTCTGCAGTTACTGGACAGCGCAGTTCATATCAAACTGGGCCCATGACAAACTCAAACTATAACAAAGTGGGCTGGTACAAATTTGGCCCATAAATATATATATATATATATATATATATATATATATATATATATATATATATATATATATATATATATACAGTACAGCTCAGGTGGTTTTTCAAAATCCCCCACGAGCCGGTGGGGTTGATTTTTTAGCCCACCGCAGATCCTCCTGATACCCCACTCCAATTCCCTCCGCAATGGATTTTTCACCCACCGCGTTTCCCCCGAGTTCCCTCCACAATACCACCCACTTACCTGTAGAACTCCGCGGTGGGCAAAAATTTATCCTGGCGAGCTGGCAATGAAAGATAAGTGACGTCAGAATGATTGACAGCTCCCAATTTTCCGAGTTTGCATGGGGAGGAAATAGGAACCTTTATTTTGCTTATGCATCATTTGGCTGATTTGCCGCTGAATAATTGCAGAAATGTTTCTACCTAGAGATTAAAAACAAAAAGAAAAAAAAAAAAGAATTAATGAATAAAACAAGAAATAAAAAATAATGTATTTCTGTTTGTTTATTTCTTACCTTGTACCCGTGTACTTAAAGGGGCGCTTCTGCTATCTTAGAGGCTTTTATTTGGAGATCAACGAGCATCGTCCCGAAAAAAAAACAAAAAACACGAATAATGCCTCGTAGGCGGACACATTAATCTCCGATGGTCAGGATTGTGCATTCGATCCTCACAGATTGAGCGATTTATCATGAAACACATGTATTTGCTACGGTCATTCCCTCCTTCCACTGCTTCAAGATTGGCAGTTACAAGTTTCTGGCAGAAGGGTGTTCAGTGTACTGGTTAACCACTTATTGTATAAGCATGCCCCCTCTGTTTTGGCGCGATTCATAAAAAATGCTCTTCCCCATTCCATTTCGCACAGATCAGATTCGTAAAGCAATTGCAGTTAGCTCCTTTTAAGTCAGTTACAGTTAGCTCCCTTAAAACAGTAAAACCTGCAGTATGAGTACCTTACCCTGCATTTATCAGGGTACAAATGAATACTAGTTACGTTATTCTCTTACAGTATAATACATTAATAACACAGAGTTCTCACTAGGATTTTGAAAGCAGGAGTTTAAGAATCCATCTCTGAGAAAAGTTGGAGTTAAAATTGAAAAATAGGAGTTTGACCTAGAACACTTGGAGTTTTCGGCTAAATATGAAAACTTAATATTTAAGGACATTGTCTGGACAACTTTATGTTTCAACATAGTTAACCTTGACCACGGAGTGTCTGGCAAGGATCCAAAGCTTTTGGGGCTTAGGAAATAGTGACCGGACTTCCATTAACTTCCAGACTCAGGAAGTCCCAGACTTCCTACCCCTCAGATTTGGAAGTCCCACAGGAAAATCTAGGAAGTCCCACTTTTTTCCCTGCTGCGGCGGTCTGCCCTTTCTTTAGTAGAACAGAGGTTCTTAATTCAGTGTCACACAGAATCATCATGATATACACTTCTCTTAGATGTGTTTTAAACATATCCTTATCGCTAATTAAAATTCGATCGCATCTTTTTGGAAAGCCTGTACTTGTATGTCGGACCTTAGAGAAAGCATCAACATTGGTACAACATTGCGTTCATTTCAAAGCCCAGAGAAAGAAAAAAGAAAAGAAAATACATGGGAGAAAACCCCCAAAACATGTTTTCTTAAAAACAAATTATGCTGAAATTATTTTGCAGAAATGTATATAATGAAATATTTGCTCGGATTGAAGCTGATCAACACGAGCGAGCGAGTTGCTTACTTCACAAAAATTGCGGGAAAACGGCGCCGCCTCGTGCAACAACAAACAAATAAAAGGCAGCTCTCGATGAGTTACCAACAGCAGCACGTTCGTTCGCGGAGAAAAGCAAGCAAAACCATCGCAATTCGCCTATATTTAGACTTACTTTGCGTCTTTTCCGTGCTGGTAAACAGCGCAGCAGGAACAAGGCTACGAATTTAGAAAAGGGTTTTCTGAAAAATCTGACGAAAAAATATGTTTTCTTCTCATTTGAAAAATTGCTTTTGTTGTCATGACAAACATAAGTTTCTAAATTCGAATAGATTTAAATTTGCGTTCTGTGCATAATTGTTATTTATTTATTTAATTTCACTCGGTAACTCCCGGAAGTGTTGAGGTGTTTTCAGACGACACACGTTCTTAGCAAAATAATAATTTAAGATTTTAAGACGTGAATATTTAAAAATAATAATGACTTCATATAATTTCACCGAATATTTTCGCGTGTCGCAGAAGAAAGTTTAATTATACAAACATCAATTAATCAACTCAGCACGCATGACAAATACACACAGTGATCACGCAGCCATCAAAAGGGTGCTGCGACGCTTGACACCGATGTCAATAAAACTCATGCAAGCGGAAAGTGGGACGTCCTTAAAGCTCAGTCAACACAGGTAGCGAATTTCCAATAAGTAGGCGGGGCAAACATCATACAACTGGTTAAAAGTGGGCGGGCTTTTTGACAATTTTTGGACATCTCGGCTAACGATTTCGATGGACAGAAGAAATTTCGGAAGTCCGCGGTACGTCTTTGAAGTTCAGTTTGGACGTCCGGTGGCAATAGAGCGTAAATGAGAATCCTCGGAAGGAAATTTTACGCGTACAAAAGCAAAAACAGGCGTAAAAATACGCCAGATTCGGCGTTTCCGAGAACTCTGATAACATTATATTTATTGGCTTATACAGCAATCTTCAGAACTTTCATTTCCATGTAAAGTGTTCTGTTTTTGTGGCTTCAGTATGCGATATGCAAAACCAAGACCGTAATTTATTTAACAAGTAAAAGAGACGCATTGTATAAACCTAGCGCATCGGCGGGAAAGCATCTTCAAAATGGGCTGTCTGGGCTAATTCAGCAGACGACAGATTGAATTTGTTTTTCTTTTTTTTTCTTTTCATTACCAAGAAAACAGGATTTGACATTTCATGCAGTGGAGACAATTTACATGAAGTGCAAATCCTGTTCTGTTGGAAGAATGAGAAAAAAATATTTCAAAATGTCATCTGCTGAAAATTGTGCCCAGGGTGCTTAGCATTAAGTTTGCACAAGCAATTCGCGCATGGGTCTGTGCATGGCAAAACCTACAATAAAACTTGTACGAAGAGACGGATCAGCCTGCACACTCTGAGACTGCACATCAGTAGATCTTAGTAGTCTGATCAGAGCCTTCACTAATCGTAAGTGCCTCCTATGATCACTGGGTGTAACAAAACGTGTGACGAGCGAAGACTCGGGTCAGTACGCACCTGCACATTCTGATAAGAGCATTCGCTGATCTTATTTACCTTCGATAGCCGGGCTGTCCAAAGCGGAATAAACAGTGCGACTGCAACAGCACATTCTGTTTAGACCCTTCACTGATCGTACAGCATGCAAGAAGCTTGCTTTATCTAGTGGGTCGATGCACAGACTAACCTGAGTCTTTGATGGTCGCACGTACATTGTAGTATTGTACGTTTTATCCGGTTCAAAGTTCGTACATTGTAAATCATACTTCAGACATAAGAACTTTGTACCGATGTAATTTTTGTTTGAACTGGAGTTAAACTGCCCAGTCAATACTATTTTTGTCTTGTTGAGCCCGCACACTTTGCCGGGGCGGGCTTATTCATAAGCTATTAATCTTTCAGCAGAAACTGACAACTGCCCTTCTTTTCTTTCATATACTTTGACGATAGAGCCTACTTTTGGAGTTATGGCCCTTTGAACACCAAAACTATTTTAGTGATTTCTGTAATATATTTGTGTCCGCTCTGTAACTTGAAAACTGTTTGCGATATTTTCTTGAAACTTAATTAATTTATTAACAGAGTTATGGTACTTGTTTGATGTAAGTGCAGTGGTGGGGCATTGTGAAATGTCTGCAGCCCTTTTATTAAATATTTAACAGGTTGAAATATTGGGAAAGGGTGCCTCAGTGGTGTAGTGGTAAAGCTGCGCGCCTTGTCACCCAGGGTCATGAGTTCGATCCCAGGCTTCTTTCATATGGGACTTCAAACCAAGGTTCACACCTCTGTATGACCTAGCTGTTAGTGGGACGTTATAAAACTCACTCACTCATTTGAATTGTCATTAGCTTCTGTGTTCGTAAAGTGTGTTTTTTGTATGAGGCCAAAACAAAATATATGTGTGGTTCCTATAACATGGTTTTGAAAAATAGGGTAGGTAGGTAGGAAAAACATTTTATTTTTTTAAATTATTATTATTTTTTTTTTGATCAAGAATTATGGCTTGTATTTTGTAATACCACTGTTTCCTAACAATTTACATGTTTGTTATGTAAAAACTTTTGATAAAATCTGAATAAAATGTTGCACCTTCATGTTTTACCATTTATTTTCTGTACCTTGCTGGGGCCCAACTGTATTTAATAGCATGTTGTCTAAAAATGATAGTGTCCATCTCTGCATATGTAAGACTCAAGCCAGTATGTATAGAAACAAGCTAGTCAAGAACTCCACAGAGGGTGATATCGCACCTGTTTTGGGTGAAATGACTACTGTATGCAATGTAGGTGAAGCAAACCGGGTCATGGTGCATGCATGAAGAGTATGTCAAGGACTAATACTAGGCCAGAACAAAATATATATGAGGTTCCTATTACATGCTTTCGAGAACTGTTATTGAAAGGACAAGTATTAACTACTAGTTTAAATTCAAAAGTTCATAAAGCCAAAATAGGGAAAAACTGCAAGAAATGGTAAATTTGGTGTTCAGTCCAATTTAATATAGTCCGAAAAATGAAAGAATCTGAACAGCAGCAGAAAGATTATCACACACATTTTCGTGCATTTTTTTTTACTATGCCAGCAGAAAGTTCTCAAAAGCATTTAATAGAAACATCCAGATCAAACCACTCTTGCATATTCCTTGGTCAGCAATTAGACGTAACAGATGGACTAAATATACTGTAAAACCTCTTGAGATTGGACAGTTTTTAAGGCCTTAGCAAACAGTGAAGATCCAGATCAGACGGCTCTTGCACATTTATTGGCCAGCAGTCATAAAAAAATAGACTCATTATACTGTTAAAAAAAAAAAAAAAACTCTAAAAATTGGAAGAAGAGATAAGCCTTAGTAAACAGTGAAGACTCAGATCAGATTGCTCTTGCAGCCTGATCAGGGTCTACACTTTTTGCCTTCCATCTGCATGTTTTCATTTTTTTACCTTTGTAATTTGCTGCCTTCATAGTATACCTCTACTTTCTATATCTTATGTGGCTGAGTAGGCCAGTTTGAGTACAACCTGGTCAGAAACCATAAAGACATCTTTTCTAGTCAGAGGCTCATATTCGGTTAGAGTGTCTATGGGTGAGGCATTGAATTTAAATAGTAACACTGCATTCAACAGGTTTCAAATAAATCTTTCATGACAGGGACTTATCCTGGTCCAATCCCCCTAAAAATCTTAAGTAAACATGAAAAAAAAAAAAAAATAAACTAATATGTTTGTATATTCTTCCCTCACCCCCCTCCCAAAATCCCTGTGCTCATCCCCACCCCCCCCCCCCCCCCCCACACACACACACACAAAAAAACTAAGTCAACACTAAAAAAAAAATGAGCAGGGGTTCCCCTTAGGCGCTGGCAAGATACTTTCACCTCCTACCCATACAAAAACAAAACCCTTTGTATACAAGAATAGGGTTGGTTGCATGCAATATGTAAACAATATCTCTAATTATATGTCGGTCTGGAACTCGCTATATTTGTTGGGCCTGGAACTCTATATATCAAATGCAGCTCGTAACATCGTATATCGAGACAGGTTTTCCTGACTTACATGAAATTGTTCGTCCGAAGCATTCAACTCCAAGCTGCATTCAGCGGTGAAACGGTAACTCTTTTCGTAGTTAGCGTTGGCTGAATGATGACATCTGTGGAAAACATCGCTGACCGTGTCATTCGTCGCCACAGAGATGAATGACTTTGTTTCCTCTGGGGTGTGATCACATTTTTTTACTTTGCAAGACAGTAAACAATGTGGTTGTATGAGCGCCGCCATTTTTGTTTACTGAATTGGTTCTGGGAAATACCGTATTGTCATGCCAGATAAAATCCCGGACTACGGGAAAAAAAAGTCAGACATTCCGAAATGTAAAAAAAAAAATTTTTGAATTCAATACAAGCAAAAATGTTTAGGGTCGGGGGTCAAAATTAGGCACGGTCGGGTGAATGGAACCACACATATATTTTGTTTTGGCCTGACAGACACCCTTTTTGCATGGGCTGTCTTATTGATTCAGTGCCTTTTTGATAGCAGAAGCGCCCCTTTAAGTAAATTTATATTGACACGTGCGGTTGCTGCACGCGAGTGAGAATTTCCCGGTCTTTTACCACAGTACGTCATTTACATGTATATTGAGTGTGTGCGGTTTTTGCATGGGAAAAGGCAGTTACAGGAATACCAAACATAAATTCGTAATTCGGGGCAGATGTTTTGCATATCGCATATTGAAGCTTTGTGATTTTTGAGTGTTTGTTTTGTTTTTTACGGCACATTAAGTAAAAATGACCATACCGTGCCCACGTTGGCCAGACCAAACTAAGCCACAGAATCCGGTACTTTTTCATATGGAGCTTTGTTGCGGCCCATGTTACCTGCTAGAACAGTGAATGGGGCTACCGGTGTTTTCTGTGGACCAAGGGAACACCCAAATATATTTCAAGGAACAGGGCAGCATTGGTTAATATTTCAAGAGAACAAGGGAATAAACCTAATTTTGGGGGATCGGAATGTGGCAATTTGGAAAACTCATCCGTTTCTATGCACTGGCCATACGCATTCGTTAACTCATCCGTTTCTATGCACTGGCCATACGCATTCGTTATTGTCCGTCGGCAATCGCAGTGTTTCGATGCTTTATTAATATTCAAAAGGATGCTGATGAGCGAAAACTGACTCAAGCAGGACGTACGGATATAATCATTGCAATTTATGCACCAAATTTGCGGTACATTTTGTGTACGTAGTTACCAACAATTCTGTACGCTCATGGTGAATGGGAATGCTTACAATCAAAATTTGTTAATTGCTGTCACACATTGAGTTGAAAAGACTGATTTGATCAGGTTGGCAGTTTGGTCCTATTCAACCGTACATGCCGAAAAAGTACAACTAGCTTTAGCCACGCCCCTTTGGAAACAGCTTTCTCACTTCATCGCAGAAACACCGCGTGGCCCCCACGGCTGTTTCAATTGCCTGTCATAATCGCATTGAATTTTACCTGTTCGAAAGTAATTTTATCAGGCGATTTTTACCTCGGGAACGCAGCGGATCCACCGGCCCAGGTGAAAGCACCGTGGGATACTAGAATTTAATCCTTCCCACTCGAATCCATTCCCCACAGGCTCTGGGGGGGATTTTGAAAAACCACCTGAGCTGTACTGTATATGTATATATATATAATAAATTTCTTGTCAGTTATAATTAATGAATGACAGGTCTAAGAGTATCAATGCTGTGTTAAATGTAAATCAGTTTTAAGGAAATATGGATATTATCTGCAGTTCTCAAACTGGACTTGCTGTATTTACGGTAAATGTCCTAAAATTTCGAACACTCTAAAATTTCGAACACCTAATATTTTTGCCCAAAATAATTTCTGGAAATGTCCTAAAATCTCAAACAGTAGCAGTTTTGCAAAAAGTGGATTTCTAAAATTTCGAACACAGCTTTCTTCAAGTAATTTTTTATCGGCACATTCTAATTTCGGTAAGGTTTTTTTTTTTTCCGTTATGGAACCGGGAACTAAAGTAGTAGTTTAGAAAACCACCGCAAAACGTAAATGCACACAGCAGTGTCATGACGAATTTTATGTACATAAATGGCATGGGAACAGTATTTTAATTTAATAATAACAATAATGGTCTTTATTTTCAGAGGGTTACACATTTAGCAACAATACAGGCTAATCTTCCATGAGGCCCTCTATTATTTACATTATATACAACAAAAAGAAAATGCATAGGCTAGAAACACACATACACACACACACTAATAAGAGAGATGATCAAGTTTGAATATACACTGTGAGCTGATGTAGAGTTGCCTTATTTCACTGAAACAAGACATATCTGACACCAATCACTACAAAAAAAAAAAAAGAAAAAGATAAATGCAGTAATATCCCCAGAAAACAGTCTTGCCGAAAGCGAAACACAAGTCCTGAAACCAGGTTACATGGATATGTACAAAATACATAGAACACATATACAGGGTCTAAATTAAATATATATATATATATATATATATATATACATATATATATATATATATATACACACGTGTATATACATATAATGTATATATACTAAGTTTGAATTCTCGTCATCCATTTGATGCAATTTTTATGGAAGCTATCAACAGTTACTAAGTGTTTTAATTTGTCAGGTAGATTATTCCAAATCAATGGTCCAGAGTAAATCAAACTCTGCTTAAACAGTTCTTTACGAGGTCTTGGCAGCACATAATTTATGGTTGTTGATGATCTAAGGGACTGAAGAGTATTGTTCATGGGTCTTGTGTGAAACATCTCATTAATGTATTCAGGTGTTAGGGACTGAGAAATTTTGAACATGAATTTAGCTTTCTTGAGAAATATTCGTTCATAAATGTTTAGAATTTTTAGCTCTTCCATACTAGTAGCAATATTTTCATATAATTTTACAAGCTCTTTTTTGTAAACGGTAGATCCTATCAAGATTACTTTGAGAAGTTCCTCCCCAGATGGCACTGCAATAATCAATATGGGGTTGAACATAGGACTTATAAAATTGGACTCTTTGATCAGTAGACAAGTATTCCTTCATTCTGGAGAGCAGCCAAAGATTAGAAACTATTTTCTTTGTAAGGACATTAATATGATTTGTCCATGTTAAGTTGTTGTCAATTAATACCCCTAAAATTTTATCATTTGCTACTACAGATAATTCTTCATTGTTATAGTTCAACTGAAGGTTATTATTATTTAAATGAATCCGTTTCTGAGGAGTGGTAATAAGCATAGCTTTAGTTTTAGTAGTGTTTATTAGCATTCCATTTTCCTTACACCATTCTGAAAGTTTATGCAATGCAGTCTGCAGCTGTTGTTCAATACAGGCTTGAGATTTGTCAATAAAATAAAGCGTAGTGTCATCAGCATATAAGTCTGTAAGGACATTATCAATGCTCAAAGGCAAGTCATTAATAAATAATAAAAATAATAAAGGGCCCAGAATAGATCCTTGTGGAACACCACATATAATGTTTTCAGCTTCTGAAAATGTGTTGTTAACAAAGACTTTCTGTTTCCTCCCCATCAAGTAGGAAGAAAACCAGCTGATAGTCTCTTCAGATAACTTGTAATATTTGAGTTTTTTAAGCAATAGTGTATGGTCAACAAGATCAAATGCTTTCCTAAAATCAATCATTACCATCCCAATCATTTGACTGTTATTTATTGCACCTAACCATTTATTTACCATTTGTAACAGAGATGTCTCACAGGAATGATTAGGCTGAAAACCTGATTGAGTTGAATACAGCAAACTGTTTGAAGATAAATAAGACATTAAAGAATCATGGACATGTTTTTCTAGTAATTTTGACACAACTGGTAGGACTGAAATTGGTCTGTAATTATTTGTGTCATCTTTAGGGCCATTTTTGTGAAGAGGAGTCACTTTGCCTTCTTTCCATTTTTCGGGGAAGGTATAACTAATAATGCTTTGATTACAAATAAAAGTGAGACTTTCAGATATATATGATGCTGCCAATTTCAATAGTCTTGGCCCAATATTGTCAGCTCCTGTAGCCTTGGTAATATCAATATTTTTTAGATATTTTTCGACCTTTTCACAGCCTAAGAGAGGAATGGAAAAACTCGTGTTCTCAGCTAATTTTTTATTACAGTATAAACTTAGTCTAGCAAAGTTGGAAGGCAGAATTGGTTCTTTTATTTTAGAAGCCACAGACACAAAAAATTTGTTAAATTCAGATGAAATTTCAGAGGGACTGTCAATAGTTTTGTCATTAATTTTTAATGAGAGTATACTAGTGCCAATATTGCGCTTACTTGCACCCAGTTCCTTAAAGAGTTTCCACACACTAGCTGGATTGTTCACATTTTCATTTATAATTTCTGAATATTGCCTTTTCTTTGATACCTTAATCATTTTACTCACTTTATTTCTCCAGATTTTGTATTGTTCTTGATTGTTTAAAGATTTAAATCTATCTCTTGTTTTAAAAGCCTCAATTATATCTGCACTTAGCCATTTTGGTTGATGTTTGCGCTTGACACGGTGTTTTCGCAAAGGCAGATGCTTATCAACTATGTCACTAAAAAGGCTTGACCATGTTTCAACAATATCATTTACGTCATCAAATATTTTTACAATGTCCCATGGGGTTGATTTCAGATCATCAATAAACTTGTTTTCATCAAAATTTTTGAAGGATCTATATGATATTGTATAATGGGTATTTTTAAGACTATATGAACCATTTGTTTTTCTACTAATGAAAACTGGAAAATGATCACTTAAACCTATGTGAGGCACGGCAGTCATCAAAATATTTGCAGGTGTATTTGAATAAATACAGTACAGCTTTCACGATGGTTATATCGTTCGCTCTAATGCGCGATCGCGGAAAAGATTAAATCCCACGCTATTCCCGCGCTTATCCCACGCTAAACCCACCCTAAATCTGCGCTCAGCTCGCGCTGGGATATCATGCAGCGTGAAAACGATCACGCTCGCGCTAGCTTCCACTCTTATCCAGGCTCACCTTATGCAGTCTCAGGTAAAAATGCTCGAGTTATCTGAACGTAAAATTTTGAATATAAAAAAGTATGTGCACAATTCTCCTAACATACATGCACAGCAAAATAGAATAATGATTTATAATTGACTTACTATGTTTAGTCAGAACACAAATAAACTACAAAGTAATGTGTGATTTTGTAGTGTTTTAGTTGTAATTTTATTCTTCCCAACAGCGAAGCCCCAAAACAATCTGCACAATCTGGTCAAGGTCTTCATTGTTCGCCTTACGTATTCTACATGGTCCCTAGAAGAATCTTAGCAGAATGTACAGATGCCGACAATCACGTTTTCCCCTAAACCTGACAAATTCTATATTCAGGCTGGCTCATTTTTCCCGTGTCACTTTAGCAGCGGAAATGTCCCTTTTCAAACCATCTTATTGTTTGTTTACCAATTTATCATGCTTCTCCTCCTAAGTCGGAAATTCCCGCCTTTCACCCATTATTTTCAAGGTTAGCACGTGCTGCTGCTGCCAAGAAAACTGCTTGAACCTCTGGAGCGCTGCTGAAAATTTTAGAGCGGATGCCGATCTGTTTTCAGTATTTTACAGCAAGAAGGCTGAACTTTTCATGTGAATCGTCTGCCCAGCAAACGGTCCATATGTAATGTCACGCCTTATTCGCCCCGTTATTTGCACTGGAAAATAAAGAAAAAAATATGAAAATGCCGTCTGCTGAATGTGCTGAGCGCTTCAAGTATTAAGGGAGGCCTTAAGGAGTATGGATAAATTTCATTTGTCATGGGAGGCAGAAACGGACAGGCTGAAAGGTATCTACACTTCTCGGATCGAGGCCTCGGCGGTTTCTCATGATGACTGGACCAGGGTTAGGGCTGTCCATTTAAATCACCACTTAATGATGCTGGTGATTTAATGTCTTATGTCTCTTTCAACATAAATTATTTAAGTCATACCGAGATTATAGAACGCGGCGTCTGATCAGGGTCTTCACTATTTGCAAAAAAAACAAAAAAAAAACAAAAAAAAAAACAACAACAACAAAAAACAGTTTAGCCATTATTCTCTAGCAATACCTAAATCTAATAGCCGGATGCACCTAAAATGGGTGGACTCTCTCTCTATCTCTCTCTCTCGCAAATATGATACAGTATGCCTCCTTTCGAACTATAAGTTGTTAGCACTGACTTTATTGGAAAGAATGTTATCGCACCGGCGGGAATGGAACGCGAGACCTGATCGCGGATTTGATTCTTGATCCCTACAGATTGTGCGGTTTATTAGTAAACACACGTGTATTTGCTATGGTCATTCGCTCCTTCTGCTGCTTCAAGATTGGCAGTTACAAGTTTCTGACGGAAGGGTGTTCAGTGAACTGGTTAACCGCTAATGTAATAAGCCTGCCCCCTCTTCATCCCATTTCGGATGGGCCCCGACTCGTAAAGCAATTGCAGTTAGCTCCCGCTCCCTTTAGTCAATTGCAGTTAGCTCCCTTAAAACAGTAAAACCTGCAGTGTGAGGACTTTGCCCGGCATTTATCACGGTACAAATAAATATTATGTTATGTTATTTGCTTCCAGTATATACATTTAAAACATTATATTTAAAGGCTTACAGAGTATTCTTCAGAACTGTAAAGTGTTCTGTTTTTGTGACTTCAGCATCCGATATGCAAAACCAAGACCTCAATGTATTTAACGAATAAAACAGACGCACATATAAATCTAGCATCGGCGGGGAAGCGTCTTCAAAATGATATATATTATATACTCTTGCGGACATTCTAGGCAGAGTCTTCCTGGGTAGAAACCAATGCTAAGTTATGAAGATAAGGTGTCTTGCTCAAGGACACAACACTTGGTGCTCCCGGGTATCGAACACGAAATTTCTAGATTACCACTCCGGGCTAATTCAATAGACGACAAATAAACGGTTTTTTTTTTTTTTTATTTCCCAGAAAACAGCAGATTTGACATTTCATGCAATAGAAAACAGGATTTGACATTTCATGCAATGGAGACAATTTGCATGAAATGTCAAATTGAAGAATGAGTGTTGCGTAAAGGTTTGCACAAACACTACGCGCGCGAATGTGTGTATGGCAAAACCAACAATAAAATTTGTATGAAGAGTCAGGTCAGCATGCACACTCTGAACCTGCACATCAGTAGTCTGATCAGAGCCTTCGCTAATCAGATGTACCTCATGTAATCTCTGGATGTAACAAAACGTCTTGTGCGACAAGCGAATACTCGGGTGAGTCTGCGCGACTGCACATTCTGATCAGAGCATTCGCTGATCGTATTACCCTTCGATAGCCGGACTGTCCAAAGCGGGATCAACAGTGCGACTGCAATAGCACATTCTGATCAGACCTTGGGGTGGGGGAGGGGGCGGTTACTTTGGGGTAATTTTGGTACGGGTGTGCGAGCCAGTATTTCAAAACCTACCCTATTCATATACCCGCCTTTGAAAAAAACGGACCCATTCATATACTTGATCATCTAAAATGTTGACCTATTCTTTGATTTTTTTGTACCCACTTTTTTGCTGGTTGTTACACAAATATCACAGTCAATTCATGTAATACCAAGAGGATAAGCAGCCCCGAAAAATCTCTGAGCGAAAAACATGTGCATATATAAAAAGACCACCTGCATGTCCATAGGTACAAGACAACGACTAGGCGACTCTCGTGAAATAGAGCTGAAATCAGACGATATTTGCATTCAGAACGTTTCTAAACAAAAGCTCCTAGGCGTTTATATTGATGAAAACCTAAATTGGTCTGCGCATATTGATTACCTGTGTTCAAATGTTTCATCTAAAATATCACTATTAAGGCAATTATCCGAATATGTACCGGTAGAAGTTCAAAAACAGTTTTACCAAAGTTACATAATGCCCTTGATGGATTATGGTTCTGATGTCTGGGGCTCGACGTCCCTGACAAATCTTGAAAGACTCCTAAAATTACAAAAGCGAGCTGCGAGAACAATTCTTAAAACAGACTTCCGAACACCATCTGCAGGCATGTTCAAAGATCTTGGGTGGTTATCGCTCGAAAGGAGGCTTAAATACAATAAAGCGGTATTAACATATAAGGCGCTGAATAATATGACACCAGCATACATTTCAAGCATGTTAAAGCCCGTCTCTCAAACTCATTGTTTAAACTTGCGCTCTAGTGTAAACGGGACCCTATATGTACCAAAATCACGTACAACACTCTATAATGGAGCGTTTTCCTACTCAGCTCCTAAGCTGTGGGACTCACTACCTCAGCCAATCAGAAACTGTGATACATTAAATGCTTTTAAGAAAAGTCTTAAAACAGTGGTTTAGAAGGAATATAATTTATTAAGAAACATTTTTACTTTTAATGGTATTTTATCGCTGTTAATTAATCAGACATAGTGAGATGCTGCTCCATCTCACACCTCACGCACACTTAGGGCCTGCTCTGTATCGGCTGTGCCTAATATGTCACCGTGGCGGGTCCCGGTGTGAGGGACGTGCTGTTTGGACATTCGTGACCGCCGCATGCTCTCGACCATCGGGTTTCGGTGCGGTGCCTGTATGAATGGCGCGGTCGGAACCGAGTTGGCTCATATGAAGTTGATGAGAGACTCTATGTAACGTTCCGGTGCACCTTCCGATACTATTGTGCGTGTGGTGCGTGTTCTTCTTTATGGCTACATCTTACTATGTGATACGTTTAATAAAACAAAAAAAAACAAAAAAAAAACAAGAACATATTACCTTTTACTAGCTAATATGCCCATGACCCAGTTTTATGGTTTTATGTGCCCTGCATGATGCAAAGTCTCATGGATATCTCTTATGAAATTAAATTTTAATTTTGTTCTAAACATTTATCATATACTTTTAGTTTTATTGTTTGTAAATCGATTTGCATATTAGTATCTTTCTGTGTTACAATGCTGTGTCATTTTACTGTATATATTTGTATGTATTTTATATTTGTATGTTCTAGAGGACCACAAGGTAGACTAGCTTTTGAAGCTAATTGTGTATCCTCTTTAAATATTGTATAAATAAATAAAATAAATAAATATACCAGGATGCCAGAAAAATGGGTCCTTTCACATAGGAAACCAGAAAAATCGGGCCATTCATATACTTTTTGTTGAAAAAAGGGGGCCAATCATATACCTGGCAGTGCTGAAAAAGGGGGCTATTCGGCACCCACATCCGTACTATGCCATATATAGGACCCCCGCCCCCGAGGATCAGACCCTTCGATGATCATACAGTATGCACCGTCTGTGGACTCAGGGCTATCCAAGAAGCTTGCTTTATATAGTGGGTCGATGCACAGACTAACCTGAGTCTTTGCTGGTCATACATACATTGTAGTATTGTAGGTTTTGTCCGGTGCGGGCTCATATTCAATGTTCGTACATCGTAAATTATACTTCAGGCATAATAACCTTGTACCGACGTAGAGGGCCCAGTCAAAACTATTTCGGTCTTGTCGAGCCCGCACACATTTCTGGGGCAGGCAGACATTAGCTGTTAATCATTTCAGCAGAAACTGACAACTGCCCTTCTTTTCTTTCATATACGTTGATGAGTGAGCCTACTTTTGGAGTCATGGCCCTTTGGAAATCGAGAATATCATAGTGATTTCTGTAATATATTTGTGTTCGCTCTGTAACTTGAAAACAATTCAAGATATTTTCTTGAAACTTTATTAATTTATTAACAGAGTTATGACACTTGCTTGATGTTAGTATAGTGGCGGGGCATGGTGCAATATCTGCGACCCATATATAAAATATTTAACAGTATGACATATTAGGAAAGGGTGCCTCGGAGTCGGTGGTGTAGTGGTAAAGCTGCTCGCCTTGTAACCCATGCAGGGGTCATGAGTTCGATCCCAGGCTTCTTCAGTCTTTCATATGAGACTTTAAACCAAGACCCCAATCTCTCCATGACCTAACTGTTAGTTGGACGTAAAACACTCACTCACTCATCGGAATTGTCATTAGCTTGAAGGTGAAAGACACCTTCTGAAGACACCAATATTGGCTTTAATTAAGAAAGGCATACAATCGGAGAATGATCTTGAAAAGCACAGAGGCCAAAGAAGCTCATACAAACAGCGACCACTGATTCGCAGGTTGATCTTAGTATTCACTGGTCACACAGGTCTCATCGTCCTAAAAGTGTTTTCCAAATTGTCATGATTCCTGTTCCCCCAAATTAGTTTCATTCCCTTGTTCTCTGTGGCATCTAATCTGGGTCTGCACTGTTTGCATAGGCCTATCTGGTCCAATACTTAGGTTCTTTATATTTTTAATACGTGCCAGTTTTGTGTACATTTCTGACGAGAAAAGGCTCTATAAATTAAGTTGTGTTTTTCTCCCGAAGCGGTTTACCGCCACGATTTCACGTGACGTTACCGCTGCGAGCACGTGGTTTCTTCATGCGGGGCAAGGGAAAGAATGTTGCTTTGTGACTGTTGCATTTTCTGGGTATTTTAATAATCCTAATGTTCTCAATATATAGATGATGTAAAAGAATAACTGTGCCAATATTTATTTATACCCTGGTAAATGCGGGGTAAGGCCCTCACTCTAGGTTTTACTGTTTAAAGGGAGCTAATTGCATATGCCTTGATAATGAACTTTACGAATCGAACACAGCATTTTTTTTTATGAATCTGGGGCGGATCCAGGACGATTTCTGAAAGGGGTTCGATTTGATCTAATTTCCGTACTTACTCTACGTATTCGGACAGACATGCCTGAGCAAACAGTGTAGACCCAGATCAGACGCCACAGAACGCATTTAAACCTTCACTGAAACGGTGATGTATTTAACCAGAGATTTGTAATCTCTTCAAGAACTGAAGTTTACATGTACATGCCTGTTTGTCACTACAGCCGGCAAAATCTGACCGCCCTTGCATCGGAAGATGATCTGAGTCTTCACTGGTCGCACGTCTTATGTCCTAAAAGTGTTTCCAAATTTCCATGTTCCCTGTTCCCCCTCACTAGTTCCATTCCCCTTTTCTCTGCGGCGTCTGATCTGTGTCTACACTTTGCATAGGCCTTTCTGTCCCAATACTTAGGTTCTACTTTTTATACATGCCAGTTTCATATGCAGTTCTGACGAAAAAAATTCTCTATAATTTAACGCACATAAGTGTGTTTTTCTCTTAGCGGTATCCGCCTCGATTTCTCGTGACTTTACCGTTACGAGCACGCGTGTTTCTTCATGCGGGGCAAGGGAATGTGACTGTTGCATCTTCCTGGTATCTCCACTTGTATTTTTGTAATCTATACTGGAAATGCGAACGTCCCAGAATTGTGTGTCGTCGTCTGGTGGCGTATCATTGCAACTTTGGTAAATATTTTAAGAGAACAAGGGAATGAACCTAATTTTTGGGGACACGGAGTGCGGCGATTGGGAAAACTCATTTGGTACAATGAGACTTTTGCGACTAGTGCAGACTCAGATCAACTTACGCATCCGCATGAGAATGGACGATATAACCTCCACGCTGACTGTACTATATGATGGAAAAACAAATAAATAAAAATCGGTCAGGTATTTCGTCAAATTACACCAAGGAACTCCGGTTAACGTCGGGCTGTACATGCTGGTCGCATATGCAATAAGTCATCTAAACCGCTAACAAAAAAAAAAAAAAGAAACATTTTATTGCCAGATTGTGAAATACTTCCCCGACTGGACATTAATTAAGTTGAAGGGGAATCTCAATTTCCCGACGGACAATTTGTATTTGTCGCGTAGGCATTCAGATCACAAATAAGCGAAATGATATAAAACAAGGAAGACTCGACTCCACACATACATGTAGATAATGTGCAATTTTATTTATTGTGCTGTGGTTTTCTGTCAACAGAATGAGAACTTCTGGATCAAAATCTACTGCAAAAGTACCGTGAATCGATCTTTATTCACAGACTCACCTGTGATAGAAATATTTTACTACTGTCGTTAATCCTTTCCACGCTTGTCACGCTCGTGCCAGTAATACGTTTCGCGCTACGATTACGTAACCTCGCGTTCCATTCTTCACGCTTCGCGCAAAACCCACGCTAAACCCGCGCTTATCCCACGCTTGTTTCGCGCTAACGAGCAAAATTTTTTATCGTGGAGCGCGAACGATATAACCTTCGGGAAACTTGTACTGTATGATCTATCAAGGTTGCTGACTGGTCCGTAACCCTGGTAGGAATACTGATAAATTGATAAAGGCCGAAAGATTCCATATACTCAAGCCAAAAATGCTTAATATTTTCTTGCATAAGATCACGATTAAAATCACCCATTAAATAAATTTCTTTTTCACATTCTAAAACTTTATCCAAATAATTATCAAAATCCTCATTCCAGCTTATTGTTTCATTTAGGTGTCTATATATATTTCCTACCAGAAAACTTTTACTATTTACTGGAAAAATTTCTAACCACACACATTCAATACGCTCACATTCTAAATCATGTCTTCTTTTACAGTTTATTCCGTTTTTAACATAAACAATAAGTCCACCTCCACGTTCGGGTCTGTCTTCTGAAATACATCTGTCTTTACGAAACATTTGATAATTTTTAACTTCAAATATTGAGTTCATATGACAATTATTCAATTTGCTTTCACTCAGTCCTAACATATGTATGTTATTCTGAGAACTGTTTAAAAGCAAATCAATTTGATCAATTTTGTTTTGAATTCCTTGAATATTCAAATGACCCATCTTAAATCCTTTTCTGTTAAGCCCTAAATTTAACATGCTTTGGGCACTCATGGAAGTATGATCATCATGCACATTTTCATGCATATTATCTGCATGCACATTTTCATAAACCATTGTATCATAATCATGGGGTGTATTATTTTCTTTAGAAAAAATGTCATATATCAGAGTGTTGTCTTTTGAAGTTGAAAATTCATAGACTGTCTCTGAAGATGCTGTTAAACTGTTAATGTGACAACTTTGCTCTACTGACTGATGAGAGCTAATACTGGTATTGTTTGAATATAGTGTATTGGGGGCAACATCACTGCTATTGTTACATTGACAATTAACATTATTACAGTTTTCGCAAATGCTCACTAGAAAGTTGAACCTATTTACTGATACAAATGGAACAGTGTAATTTTGGTCTAAACTGGCATATTTGCCAACATCCTATTGATTCCAACAAAATTTGTCTTTATGTCCAAAGAATTTGCACAAAAAGCATTGAACTTGATTTTTATGGAAGCACTGGTGTGTCTTGTGATTAGTAAGGCCACATTTGAAGCACTGCTCATTGTTATTGTCACTGGGATGTTGATTGTATCTGTTATTGTCACTGGGATGTTGATTATATCTGTTATTGTCACCGGGATGTTGATTGTATCTGTGTTGTTTCTTCCCTTGTGATTTTTTGTTAAACTGTGAAAACTGTGAAGAAAATCCACTAAGGGCACAACTTTTAAAATTGTCAACTATGTCAATATGTGTATTTATGGCACCAAGTAATCCCCTTGTACCTGATGCAGAAAGATGTATGTTGTCCCTTGGCTTGTAAAAGTAATTTTTTAACTGGTTATGCTTATTATAAAATGCCTTGTGGACATCAATGAAAGTTCCCTGATGATATTCACATTGTCTTTTTATCATGTCGTTGACTTCTTTTACTGATGTATCCCCACGAGGACACAAACTACAGAGATAAATGTTACTCTCGGCACTTTTTTCCCTTATATGGTTCAACAACTGTTCATACTTTTCTTCAACAAATTCAAAATCTGTGTCTGATATTATGTTGGCAGAATCATTTCCAGCCACATAAATGATAATGTTTTCAAAACACTTCAAATCAAATATTTGAATTTTATCCATAAGAATCTCTACAGTTGCACCAGAGATGGGATGACATTCATTTTTGTTTAAACCCTTCTTGTTTATCCCAGAGAGAATAGAGTCCCCAATTAAGAGAGTTTTTGAAGCTGTTGTTTTACGACTGATGACAGTTTTGATAGGTTTGTCAGTAGACTTATTTACACGCTTAGACTGGTTATTTTGAGAGTTCTTTGATCCACTCCTGTTTGTTTTGGTTTGCTGTTCCTTGTTTTGCTGATTTTTTATATTAGTTGGAGCAGCTGTGCTGTAAGAAAAAGTTCCAGGAAAGATAGGAGGCTCCTTTTCATTAAACAGATTACGCATAGTTTCTGCACTAATTTCAGCAGTTTCTGGTAACACAATAACTGACTCCTCCGGCTCTGAAGATTTTATAGAATCTTTACACTGTTGTATATTGTTAACTTTTTGACTTAACTCACCCATGAAATCTTGTATCCTATTTATCTGTCCTTGTAAAGTTTTCACAACTTCAGTTAACATATTTAATTGTTTGTTTAACTCCTCACAGTTAATATTTTGGATTGGCTCAGACAAGGGTATTGGAGACATTAAAATGTTTGTATGGGTTTGATGTCTCAGCTGGTCAGCTGGTGTTGAGGTTAAACTTTGTGTTCCATGTGTAATACTGCTTTCTACAATATTATCTGCTGCAAAATAGTTGAATAGTCTTAGTGACATACGCAAAAAGGAAGATTCTCTCCAGATACTACGTCCAGGTCCTGTTACTACAATACAGGACTCTGACTGGTCACAAGATATTATACATTTTTGTCCATTTAGATGTGTTTCAAAGCGAGGTTTTTCTTTGTTTTGAGACTTTGAGTGCAGTTCCTTTTCCATAGAGGCAATGAATTGACAATAAAGTCCCTTTGTTGAGAACAAAATGGCAATCTGATTGTATGTTGGTATAACATGGTAAAGAATACCATTGAATTTGTCACTTATGTGTCGTTCCCTTTCAATAGCACTTATATGAGAAGCTCGTGAATAAGACAGCTCAGAAACATCTTCACATTTTTCAGAATCACTTCTAGATTTTTCTGAAAATTCAGTAGTACTTCCCGAAACATTGGAACTTTCCAAAGTATTTGAAAACTTTTTTGAAACATGAACAGTTTTTTCTGGAGTTTTCTGTGTGACAGTTTCTTTTGTTGGAGTAGCCAGTAGAGGAACAGGCTGCTCAGAGTGATTCTGAACCAGATTATTTCGAGGTGGACTAGTCAGGGGCTGCTGTGTAATTACCTGTCCTTTTGGTAACCACAAACCAGGCCCATCATCCTCAAAGGATTCAATTAGAGATTGTTCTGTCTTTTGATCATCCATTTTCTATTTCTTAGAGCTTTACCATCTTACAGGTTAGTATACAATGTACATCAATAGTCCATTCATACTGTCCATGATGAAGGTCATTTGCAGGCTCCATTTAATTTTAGTTTGATAGACTCCCATTAATTAATGAAGTACTTTCCTACTAAATAAAAGAATACTTTAACAACTCACAATTGTTTGTGATATCACAGGCAATGTTCTATCCCAATAATCAAGACTTCATGGTGCTGCTGAGGGAGCAACTGTAATGTCTTCTTTGAAGATGATTTTCAAGAAATACAATGGACAATGGAGTCCTTTGTTGGAAAAGAGATTTTTTTTTTTTCTAACTATTTTCTCAAAACTATTTATATTTTGAGATATTTTTTTCACTTGTTTCAAATATTATTCCATCAAAAATATTATATTCAGAATCTGTGTCACAAGATCTACAAAACTATATAACTTTCATCACAGTGTGTTTAATATAATCCACAACAATTAATAAAATTGCAGGAGCTCAAAAATCCCTGACCATTTCAACCAAGAATATTGGGTCCATATCATACAAGCCCAGGAGATACTGACTGAAAATTCACAAGAAAAAAAAAGAAGACTTCCATCACAATGTTAGCCATTTCCACGCGACAGTCACGTGGATGTCCGCGTGATTATGCGCAGGCGATCTAGAACTGTTGTTACCTTGTGGCAGACATGATAAATATTCCGATTGAAAAACGAAGGCCAGGATGAATCTGGATCCGCGCTGTACGATCTGACTATTTGCTGTTTGTTTGTGTATCTCACCACTTCTTTGTATGTCTTATTGCTATAACTACGTAGATTTTCATGGGTCTGATCAGATACGCCACCGGACGATGACACGCAATTCTGGGACAGTCTATTTTCCAGTACAGATTACAAAAATATAATGTGAAAATACAGAAAATGCAACAGTCACATTCCCTTGCCCCGCATGAAGAAACCGCATGCTCGAACGGTAACGTCACGAGAAATCGTGGCGGAAACCACTTAGAGGGAAAACACACACTTATATTTGTTAAATTATATAGCATCTTTTTCGTCAGAAATGCATATGGAACTGGCAGGTATTAAAAACAGAACCTAAGTATTGGGACAGATAGGCCTATGCAAGCTGTACACTCAGATCAGACGCCGCAGAGAAAGAGGGAATGAAACTAGTTAGGGGGACCAGGGAACGGGAAATTTGGAAAACACTTTTAGGACAATAAGACGTGCGACCCTCGAGGTGCGACCAGTGAAGACTCAGATCATCTTCCGATGCAAGGGCAGTCAGATTTTGCCGTTTGTGGTAACAAACTTTGTGGTAACAAACTGGCATGTAAACTCCAGTTCTTGGAGAGATTACAAATCTTTGGTTAAATACATCACCGTTTCAGTGAAGGTTTTACATGCGTTTTCCGGCGTCTGATCTGGGTCTACACTGTTTCCTCCGGCCTGTCTTGCCGAATACATAGAGTAAGTACGGAAATTCGATCAAATCGAATCCCTTGTGAAATCATCCTGGATCTGCCCCTGATTCACAAAAATAAATGCTGGGTCCGACTCGTAAAATTCATCATCGAGGCATATGCAATTAGCTCCCTTTAACAGTAAAACCAAAAGAGTGAGGGCCTTACTCCGCATTTACCAGGGTATAAATAAATATTAGTACTGTTATTCTTTTACATTATGTATATATTGAGAACATTATAATTATTAAAATACCCAGAAAATGAACAGTCACAAAGCAACAATTCCCTTGCCCCGCATTAAGAAACCACGTGCTCGTATATACAGCAGTATGTCACGTGAAATCGTGGAAGAAACCTATTCGGGAGAAAAACAAACTTATTTTATAGAGCCTTTTCTCGTCAGAAATGCATACGAAACTGGCAGTATTAAAAATCTAAAGAACCTAAATATTGGAACAGATAGCCTATGTAAACAGCGTAGACCCAGATCAGGCGCCGCAGAAAACAAGGGAATGAAACTAATTTAGGGGAATAGGCCTCTGGGCTTTTTCAAGATCGTCCTCCGAGTATATTCGTTTCTTAATTAAAGCCAGTATTGATGTTTTCACTGGTATTTCTGTATTTTTCATGGTATTCTGGTATTTCGGTAGTATTCCGGTATGTGGGTGTCGTGTGACCGCTATACCAGAATTCCAAAGTTGATCTGATCATTTCTGCAAAGCGTGATGCACATGCGATAGTAAGAAAGCGCGACACGCGAAATTGTAAATTAGCATGTGCATCCGCGCATTCTGATCTGGGTCATTCCTGCTCGTCCATACACTGTGTCCTTCGATAATACCTGCTGCTAATATTTAAGTTTAGCGTGCCAAAGGTTTCAATAAGCACGCCGAAAACGTTTTCGTCGTGGGGATTAACGCCTCCAGCAAAATATTTTCCTGTCTGACCGCGTGATTGTCGCATCCTATTTGAACAGGTAATGGTCCCAACAGAGATGACAGATCCCAATAAGCCAAAATGAACCTAATTATCTGTTACAAATATGATCAGTCTGTGCACTTGCTGGAGACTGCGATTCATGTATTACAGTGTTTTATACTAATGACCTAATCAGCGAATTGAGTGGACACCATCATGCACTAGACTGCGTCTCGCACTCTGATCTGGCACACATATATGCAAAGGGACATTTTCACCTGAACAGGGATCTAATGAAAGGATTACTATTAATGACAGATAATTCTTGCAATAAGTTTCGACGACAATACATTTTTTAAAGAAAGAAATATTGCTTAAAACGATAATGGCAGTTCACAGATTTGGCATACGTAGTTCAGTTTGGTGTAGAGCTAAAATCTTTGATCTTGATCAGACTGCATTCAAATCTGGTTATCCGCACTGTTCCTTTATGTACGAGTCCTTTCCAATAGAAACAAACTTATGACATTTGAGACCAGCATAGACAAGATCAACATGCGCATCCGCGCAGTCTATGTATCGGGCGGTCTGATCTGGGTCTACGCATATCGCCAACAGAATGTCAGCAAGCAGTGTGAAAACTGCGCTTCAAAATGGCGGAAATTCTAATCAGTCTGTGCTTTTCACATTTAAACTCCGTACACTTCACCTTTGAGGAAAGGGACTTTCGTGTTTCTGTAGTGGTTCAAACAAGAACAAACGTGCGGTAACCTTTTGAAGTATTTTTTGGTCAGCTTGTTCATCTCAGTGCGGTAAACTGAAGTGGGTTGTTACGTAAGAAGACAGTGGACTAAGCTAACCTATTTTAAGAAAGTGACACATTCCCGGAGTGCTGAACCAAAGACGTATAAAATTATTTACGTCCTTGGCCGAACAAACCTATCTGGCGATTAATTAGTGTACCGGATAACTAATTGTTTTGTTATGAGAAACATCATTCGACATAGAATTAATCGGATGGAATTGAAAACAAACATTAGTGTGATAATTATTTATTAGTTCATACAATTTCACAATCATAGCAAATAAGAAAACCGTTTCGTCGTGTAGGTCCTTTTTTTTTGTCGTTTCGGGTGTCCAAAAGCGTCCGATAGCCAGGTCAATTTTGGCTGTAAGTGAATCTGTCCTAAAATTTCGAACAGTATGTTTTTTAGCAAATCATAATTTCTAAAATTTCGAACAGCAAGAACTGAAATTATTTAATTTTGTTCGAAATTTTAGGACATTTACCGTACCCAAAATATTTGTATAGTTTAATTCCTTACCATACTTGTCCTTAATTATAGACAAATCTATTGGACTCCCTGTTGTGAGTCATAAAAAACTTCTGGATGAGTGGTAAAAAGTGAAGGCCCTGATCTGACACCATGTTCTGTTGTATCAGATCTGGATCTACACTATTTGATCAGGCCTGTCTTTCCCAGCTTAATATAAATAAATATGGTAGAAACTTAATAATGAAATGAAGAAGTTCCTGTTACCTTAGCTGTGCGGGCTGTAAACTAATAGCACACTTTATTTACTTGCGCTTGAAAAGTACCAACTTTGCCAGTGAATTTGTCTGCTTTATTATCGCACCTGCTTGTAGCAGGGTGCGATATAGGCGTCAGATTTTCTGTCCGTCCGTCCGTCAGTCAACTTTTATGTCAATGTTCGACATTTATGTCAAAGTTAATATTCTAATCAACTACAAGACTAAACAACCATCAAACCTTGCATGAAACATCTTCCTGACCTCCTGACTTTGCAACATAGGCGTCCGCTTTTCCGTATGTCTGTCCATTTGTCCGTCCGTCTGTCAACATTTATGTCGAAGTTCGACATTTATGTCGAAGTTCGACATTTATGTCAAAGTTAGTATTTTAATCAACTACAAGACTAAACAACCATCAAACCTTGCATGAAACATCTCCCTGACCTCCTGACTTTGCGACATAGGTGCCCGCTTTTCATTCGTCTGTCTGTTCGTCAGTGTCCGTCTCTTAAAAGTTCTGTTATGTCGGAGTTCGACATTTATGTCAAAGTTAGTATTCTAATCAACTACAAGACTAAACAACCGTCAAACCTTGTATGAAATATCTCCCTGACCTCCTGACTTTGCGACATAGGTGCCCGCTTTTCCATTCGTCTGTCCGTTCGTCCGTCCGTCTGTCTCTTAATAGTTCTGTTATGTCGAAGTTCGACATTTACATCAAAGTTAGTATTCTAATCAACTACAATTCTACAACAACCATCAAACCTTGCATGACACATCTCCTTGACCTCCTGACTTGGCAGATATGTTGACCCAGTGACCTTGACCTATATTTTGCACTCCATTGACTTTGACACAATTTACGTTGACGTTCCAGATCTTCTCAACTATAAGGCGTACAACTACCAAACCTTGCATAATCCTTCTCCTAGATGTACAGACTTGGCAGGTACCTTGACCCGGTGACCTTGACCTATATTTTGCGCTCCAGTGACTTTGACATATTTTGCGTCAACATTCGATATCTCCTCAACTATAAGGCCTACAACCATCAAACCTTGCAAAGTGCTTCTCCTCAATGTACTGACTTAGCAGATACCTTGACCTGGTGACCTTGACCTATATTTTGGCTGCAGTGACTTTGACATAATTTACGTCAACATTCCAGATCTCCTCAAGTGTAAGACCTCTAGCCACCAAACGTTGCATAGTGCTTCTCCTATATGTACTGACTTGGCAGGTGTCTTGACCCGGTGACCTTGACCTATATTTTGCGCTCCAGTGCCTTTTACACATTTTATGTCAACGTTCAATATCTCCTCAACTATAAGGCCTACAACCATCAAACCTTGCATAGTGCTTCTCCTCAATGTACGGACTCTGCAGGTACCTTGACTGGGTGACCTTGACCTATATTTCACGCTCCATTGACTTTTACACCTTTTACGTCACCCTTCTATATGTCCTCAACTGTAAGGCCTTCAACCACCAAACCTTATATAGCACTTCTTCTCGATGTACTGACTCGACAGGTACCTTGACCTGGTGACCTTGACCTATATTGTGCACTCCAGTGACTTTGACACATTTTATATTGATGTTCGGTATCTCCTCAAATATAAGACCTACAACCACTAAACCTTGCATAGTGCTTCACCTCATTGCACTGGCTTGGCAGGTACCTTGACCCAGTGACCTTGACCTATATTTGACACATTTTACGTTGATGTTTGATAACTCCTCAACTATAAGGCCTACAACCACCATACCTTGCATTGTGCTTCTCCTTGATGTACTGAATTAGCAGGTACCTTGACCCGTGACCTTGACCTATATTTCATGCTCCAGTGACTTTTACACATTTTACGTCAACGTTCCATTATCATTGGGCTGTATGATACGAAAAGTCAGTGCTGAAGATATAGCCATTAGAGGGAATGGGACTGGCCTGGAATATATAGCACTTCTTCTCGATGTACTGACTCGACAGGTACCTTGACCTGGTGACCTTGACCTATATTGTGCACTCCAGTGACTTTGACACATTTTATATTGATGTTCGGTATCTCCTCAAATATAAGACCTACAACCACTAAACCTTGCATAGTGCTTCACCTCATTGCACTGGCTTGGCAGGTACCTTGACCCAGTGACCTTGACCTATATTTGACACATTTTACGTTGATGTTTGATAACTCCTCAACTATAAGGCCTACAACCACCATACCTTGCATTGTGCTTCTCCTTGATGTACTGAATTAGCAGGTACCTTGACCCGTGACCTTGACCTATATTTCATGCTCCAGTGACTTTTACACATTTTACGTCAACGTTCCATTATCATTGGGCTGTATGATACGAAAAGTCAGTGCTGAAGATATAGCCATTAGAGGGAATGGGACTGGCCTGGAATATATGTGCCTGCTTAAATTGTTTTGTGTATACATTACATATTCATGCCTATTAACTGAAACATAGTTTATTTGCATAAATACAAATACAATACATATCAACATGCACATATTTCAAATTGGATTCAGAAAAAAAACAAGGACTTACATGAGTTTGGCTTCTAGCAGAAGAATGTGCACAATACTGGTTAACCGCTTAGAGGACTAAGTCTGCCCAATAAAAGTAAGATTAGGCAAACTGACCGCGCTCATGACCACATTGGGTTGACTGGGCCGTAAAACCTCAACACAAACAAACAAATATGAGTTTGGATAGGGAAGGAAGCAAAGTTTTTCAGTGACAACCATGAAGACTAATCAGACTGTGCAGATTACCAGGCTAATTTGGTAGACTTATTTATGTCTTTGTTGGATGTACTTGTCAGAAAATACAGCTCCTCATGTTGCCGCTCATACATTCTGACCTGTGTGTCAGTCGAAGACTGAAATCAGTCTGCATATCCAGCATTGATTAAAGAGAATCAGGGATCAACAGGGAGTAACCACAGCATAGGAAATTGTGCCTTCGGACCGATAGTGTGCGTCTAACAACTTAGGGGTCATACATTGTACAGTCCTATCAGAGTCTTCAATGTTCGCCTGAAGAAACCTTGAATCCTGCACTGTCCACTGTAACCTAACAAAACTGATCAGACTGTGCAGATGTACATGCTGATTTGTCTTTTCTTGGTGAACATGTTGGTGGGAAGGCTCATTTTCCCCTGTTGTGGCTCACATACAGTCAGCCCTCATTATACCGACACTCAATACAACGACAAAATTCGTTATACCGACAATTTCACTTGCACAGAAACCCTGTCTCAAAAGGTGACAGTTAATCAGAAATTATGCAGGAACATTATTATTCAGTACTTCAAGCAACATATGTCTTGGATGTTTGTTAGATCGCCTCACCAAGGCAATTCTAACAAATATTCAACACATATGGTTTATAGAGAAATTAAATTGAACATAGCAAATCATCCTACTCATTAAGAATTCTTTACAACAGCAAATTCATTTTAATGGCAATATCTTTGGAAACAAATGCTATCATTGTAACGAGGGTTCTCTGTAATTGCGATAAGTCTTAGATATAGTCTTAGTTATACCATGGTTCATGCGCATGAACATGCACAGAATCATGGTATAACTGATTTATCACATTTTCATGCATGCAGACCAACCACACTGCAAAATATTTATTGTTGATTCTTGGGAATTTTGACTACTATGTGATAAAAAAATGAAACCAGGCAATATCACTGTTCACTTGAAAATGCACACACATGAAACTGTTCAAATGTATCTTGCTTTCACTATATAAGTTTTTGTGAGTGAGTGAGTAAGAGAGAGAGAAAGAGAGAGTATTGTGACTTTGGGTATGAACAGCAATGCTTTTTTGCGGAGTTGACAAAATTTTAATTCTATTTCAGCTTCATTTATCTGCTCAAGTTATTATCATATATCAAGCAGTTGGTTTGCATATTGGTCTCATCAAAAACCTTTGTGAATACTGCATAAAACTATTATGGTATGTTATAATTTATGGGTCGAGTTTGTTATGGGTCCTGAGTTTTTCATGGGCCCGCCTAGTTTGTTATGGGCCGAGTTGTCCTGAAATCCTTTCTGCTGGTTTCAGTCCTCACCACCTTAATTGGTACCCTAAAACCTATTCCCTGATGGGATGGGGTGGTTGGGTGTAGCGAAGGTGTTGTGTATCTTACGTTACCAGGGTGTCCAACTAATATTGGTTAACAGTTGGCCTTATAACAGGTAAGGGTAGAGGGGGATTGTTTTTGTTTCTTCTGTTTCTTCACTTTCATTCCAGTTCCTCTTTCTTCCCTGTCCCTCTCTTTCATCTCCTCTACGATCTCTTCTATCTCTTTTTTTCATTTTCTCTGGGAGACGACACAAAATGACCCACAAGGGTTGACATGTCGTGAAACCCCAACACAAATTACACAGTCAGGGTTCAGTGCCAAATCTAGCTTGAAACAATACTCCAAAGCAGATATGTAGAGAAAGGATGTTATTCCAAGGTTAATCTAATGTCTAGAAATAAAATAACCTTGGGAGAAAAGATATCCAGCAATTAGAGGCATTTAACATTTAACACCCTGGGTAAAAAATTCAGCAGACCACATTTTAAAATATTTTTTATTACTTTCCCAGAAAACATGTAAACACTGATATGTAGTATCTTCAAGCTTAAAAAAGAAGAACAGGAAAAAAAGAGAAATAATAACGACTTTATACTATTTAGGTTTAAGTCATATCTTGGGAGTGAATCTGTCAGTCTGGGCCATGTTAGTCTTTTATATCAGAACAGGCAGTTTGTCAATTTCAAAGTTTTCTCTTTTAGGATCAGAAAATGCTGAAAACAAGGAACCAGACCCTGCTGGAGTTGTGTAAGTTTCTTAAATTTAATAAATAAGACTTTTTTTTCTTTGAAACACATCCAGCATAAGACCAGGACTAGAGAACAACCAAAGGGACAGCTATTCTCTTTAAAATATGAGGACAAAAATTGAAATTGATACTATTCTGTGCATCTATTGTGTTTACACAAATTATCACTATTGTCAGAACTTCTTGCATCTGTAAGTCCTGCTACATGTTTATTATGATGACTGCATGCCTGAAACTTTACAGCATTAATAGTTAACTCTTAAACGCTAAGCACAGTTATAGCAGATGAAATTCTGATGTTTTTAAAATTATTTTTCAGAGAAAATATGACATGGCATTTCATTTGAATTGTCTGCTAGGCTTGACCTTATTTTTGCTGAAAAGTACAAAAAAAAAAAAAAAAGAAATATGAAATGTTTCCCACTGAAATTACTAAAATTACCTTAAGATGTGTAATATACAAAGTTTCAGCATGTATCTGCTATTCCTGCTTCAGTTTTTATCATGACACTTTACCTAGAATGCTATATGCATGGAACGTCCCGCTCTGTTTCTGTAATATGATAATACTGTGTCATGGTTATGCTTTGACTGATACAGGAATTGTTGCCCATAGTCATGTCATACATGCTAATGATCCCTGGTTGTGCTCAGGTGGAATCAACATGATATCCATAGACAGCCATAAAAATCTTGTAAGTGCTGTTAGTCATCTGCATACTGGATGATCCAAACAGTGCGGGATGTTCGTCATTTGTCTTTCTGGTTTCAAAAATCTGATATTTAAATAGACAAATGTTTTCCTGGGAAAACAAGAAAACATAATATTTTCACCCCCACACTTTTTAAAAAAAGGGATAGGGATATTGTGAACACATCCGCCCCTCTGTCTGTTCGGTCACACTATCTTCTCCTAAACCGCTTAGTGGAATTTAACCAGACTTGCTACATGACTTCCTTCCCCACAAGGTAAGGGTGTGGGAGAGCAACATTATTTTTCTGTCCGTTCATCCGTCAGTCCATCCATCTGTCTGTCATACAGACCTGTTACCGATTACATACAAATGTATTCGATTACAATTACTTTGTAATTTCATGATTACAGATTACAATTACAATTACATATTTCCTGAATGTAATCAATTATAATTACAATTACATTGCAATGTAATTGATTACAATTACAATTACTTTCTTGTTGTTCCATGTTTAAAAAAAGTCTTGTTTAAATTAATAATCTGTTTTATTGTTCTTTCAAAGCTTCATGCATGGCATGCTATATCTTCTGACAAGATGTTATTCATATTCTTTGTACCATATATTCATTTTTTTAGCTCACCTGAGCTATGCAGTGTCATACTACATGTATCTTCCCCTAAACACTTGGCAGCATTTAATTAAACTGGCTACATGACTTCATCTCATGATGAGGGTGTGGGAGAGCGTCCGTCCATCCGTCTGTCATGCTATTAGCAACATTAGCATGGAGTGTGGGGATTTTGCAATGGCGTGCCACTGACAGTGCATTCTAGTTTTTGTTTTAAAAAAAATCCTATCTAGAATTATGACAGATGGTATACAGTGGGTTTCCCCTTGCTGCAACTTGTGTACAGTAAATGTCCTAAAATTTTGTACACCAAAGTTTCCCACAAAATGGCATGTGAAATAGTGCAGACCCAGATCAGACTGCTCCTGAAGGAACAGACTGATATGGATCTACACTGTTTCCATTCCACTAAGTATTTTATTAAAGAATTGTACAAAAAGCAAAACTTTGGCAAAAAAAGTTATGGAATAAAGTGCTTGAAATTTTAGGTCATTTACGGTAACCTTTGATTCCTGGTGCTGCTGTGTTACTGGGCAAGTTCACTGTTTCCTATTTCAGGCCAGCAAGTGAGAAAGATGCTGATACAGAAGAAGTGGTGAGTGTTTCTCTTTATGATAAAATACCAGTATAGCTGTAGATGAGAAGGGTATCAAGATGAATAGGTTCTTGTATCTCCACATCACAAAAACATACATGTACCTACAATGTATATAATTTTGACCCCCTTAAACCCCACTTTTATATAGTAAAACTGGGGTTTACAGGGGTGTACATTATTTCTGCTCAAAACCATAGATTGTGGGGATTTGTGGAGGCAGTTCTAACGAGTACTCACAATCTAGGTTTTGAGCAGAAATATGAAAAAATATCAGAATTTTTATCTGAAAACTTTTAGTTTCCAGCGGTGAAATTTTCAATATATTTGAAAAGGCGTGTTTTTGTAATGATGAAAACATATATATTATGGGTCTAGTTAGAATCAGCTTGCTGTTTTTGGGGAGAAATAAGAGAAATCCAAAACTTTTTCTCTATAATGAAAGTCCTTCAGAGGGAGGTACATGTAGTATACAATTATGAATTTATTCATTTTATCAAATGCAAAATTTAGAGACACTCATTTAAGCACATGCAAAAACATGCAATATGTCTATATTTATGTGTACACAATAGAAGTTGCACAGTTGTCTGTCATGTAACATAAACCACCATCACACCCCCCCCCCCCCCCCTCCCCAACTCTTCCCCCCACAAAAAAAAAACAAAGAACAACAAATCTGTCAACTGATGCAGCATTTTAGGAGTAATGTGTACATGATAGAGGGTGCATGATTTCAGCTGTCTGTCATGCGACATTAAAAGATGAGTGAATAAATTCAAAAGTTTTTTGTTGACAATAGTGCATTATCTAGTTCTATGTACCAAACAAACTGGGCTGAATCATGTGAAAAACAATAGAAGTTGGAATTTCTTTTTTTTGATATATTAATATCTAGCATCACTAAACATGGGCTTGTGTATGCTGTTTAGACCTGGATCAGTTGCCACATGACATTGATGTCTAATTAGACTACATTGTTTGTCATGATATCAGTGATAATTCACACAAAAAAAAGTGGTTTAGTGGGTAGAGTGTCCACTTTGGGATTGGGAATTTTTGGGCTAGATTCCCAGCTAGGTCATGCCTAAAACTGTCTAAAATGGGTACTTGCTGCTCTGTTGCTTGGCACTCCACATTAGGAAGAAGTGTTAAGGTTGGTTGCAGCAGTGTCAGTTTTATGTGACTGGTGATATAGCCTGGTAACTTAACAAATGGTAGGTGGTCTTTGAATTGGTTTCTGCCTATCAGGTTATGAACTTCTCCACTCACCTGTGAAACAAGTTATCCTCACTAAAAAAAAAAAAAGATTTTAATGTTGGGAGTTTCGCAACATTTTGCATTTTGCCACATACATTGTTGGTCTTCTATCTTGTTAGAGTGCTGGAGATAAGTCCCAGGAGAAGTATGCTGAGGATGATGATGATTCTGATGACGAAGATGATGTTCAAGTTACTATTGGTGACATTAAAGCTTTTCCTGTCAGCGAGTAAGTTTTGCAAACTTCCAATTGTTCTGGTACAAAGTACTGGTATATAGGTCTGGATAGAAGGACAATAGTCTCGTATCTCTACAAAGATGTTTTTTTTTTTTGCAGAAAAAAATAACAATTTCAGTAGTGGGCTGGAAAAATGCCTTCTCTAGATCCGTGAAATAACTTTTACATGAGAAATGATAAGGGCCACCACTGTGTGATACTTTAATAACATCTCCAAAGTTCGATACAGTTTTTTATGTAATGATTAGATATATCTGCAGCATTTCAATATAGGAATGAATTTCATTTTTGTGGCTTCATGTTACATTTGTGATTGATTTGTTGGTGTTTGCATGTCTGTAAACTCTACAAGAAACAAATTAATTTTGTATATGGCTGTAATTCCAACTCGGACATGTTTACATTGAAAACATGTTAAATAGCTTATTTCAAAGAAAATAGATCCAAGATTGCTGCTCAGTGGATTTATTGAGGCATGAAAGTCATTTTGAATGTTCTCTTGACCAATTAAATTGCACTAAATTAGTTGAGGTGAAATAATCCTCTGCTGACTAGTTTTATTGTACTGTATAATTGTCCATAAGTATTAATATGTCTGTGTTCACTACAAAAGTTTGTTAAGTGTTCTGCTTCTCCTTTATTACAGTAGCCTGTTCATTCTCAATTACAAGACTAGCTTTATGTAGATTGGGTATGGGGTATTAAATACAGTGGAACCTCGGTAATTTGAACGCCAATTTTTCGAAACTACCGGATTTTTCGAAGACGACTGATGGTCCGGAATTTTTTCACTATAATTTATTGCAAAAATATCACCGATTTTTCGAATTTCAATTTTTCGAAACAATCAATTTTTTTAACAGATTCGTCGGTCCCAAGCAAAGAAATTCATATTAAAATCCCCTGCTAAATTCGAAATTCCAAACTGCCAAACAAGGTCACGCATGATGATCATGATTTCTTTGTGCGGCGAGTTCGATTGTTACACTCCCGATTGATTTCACGGGTTTATTTGCTACAGGTAATTGACACCGGATTTACGGTGAATATTCCGAACAGATTCGTCGGACCCAATCAAAGAAATTCCTTTTAAAATCCCCTGCCAAATTCGAAATTCCAAACTGCCAATCAAGGTCACGCACGACGATCATGATTTCTTTGTGCGGCGAGTTCGATTGTTACACACCCGAGTTTATTCACAGGTTTATTCGCTACAGGTAATTGACACCGGATTAACGGTCACACTAGTGAGTGATGATCCTTGATTGAGTAAAGGGTGTCTTTATTTGAGATCGTTAGCAATGATGTCTTATTTGATGTTTTTTTAAGTATGGGTCATTAATGAACTTTAATGATTTTAAAGATCAGTGATTCATGTAACGTGTAAATACGAATGATCTGTAATAGTACGGTTACAGCAAAAATAACAATTCTGAGACGCATTTCCTGACTATTTATCGACGTTTTTTAAAGTGAAAGTAGGGGCAAAAAGGCGAAACAAAATTGGCTAGAAACGTGGAGTTTGCCCTTTCAGATCTGTATCAGCCAGTTTTTTTTGCAGACTGATACAAAACTACGCTATCTGTCAACGTTTGTCTTTTTTGCACCGGTTTTGCAAGGTTAAATATTTCGTCAGTAAATTGGTTCGTTACTTTACATTTAACCTTCATTTTCGTTATTGTAAATAGCTGTAAATAAAACTGTAAGTTCATGTTTTCTTTTTTTATTTTCTGGTTCCGTACGTAGGCCTGTCAAGCGATTAGCTCAACCTTCAAGTAACATTATTTTTAATGCTTAGGCAGATGTTCCCATTACTTCAACGATATTGAATAAAAAAAATCCGAACATATCAGAAAACTACCGATTTCGGAAATTCGAACTACCGATAATTCGAAGAAATTCCTGCAGTCCCTTGCACTTCGAATTATTGAGGTTTTACTGTATTGTTCTTATTTCTCCACAAAAACATTTGTTCTGGGTACTCATTAGAAGTGCCTTGGCAAGGCACTTTTAATGAGTATCTGCAGCATATGTTTTTGTGGATAAAAATATCAATACCTGTTGGTTGAAAAAAGGTTCTTTATCTTGAGTAATAACAAGTGTAATCAACTAATCATGTAAAAGTTACATGTACTACACATATTCTGATATTTTGGTGTGGATCCTCTTTTCTGTTAATCTAGCTTTGTAGTCACTTACTGTATGGCTGCCAACTTTGCTTTCTATTTTGTATTGATGTGAGATGTTTTCTTGTTCTGATGCTGGTATTGTGGTCCCCTTCTTCAACATTTGTCCACTTTGCTTTCTGTTTTTCTTATTTTTTTTTTCTGTTTGTGCTTTCATTTGTTTTTGTTTGCTTGTGTTAATGTCTGGATCACTTCAGGAGTGAGGTTTCTTGGTTTCTTATGAGTAAAATTGATTTAAAAGTGGCACTGATGGTTCAAAGGCAGTTCCTCTGTTGCATTTCTTTTACGTTAGTATGATGGTTATTGCAAATGTGCTATGTATTTCAGGGCCCAGTTGTTCAAAGCGTCGTTAGCTTAACAAGCTCGTTAAGGGTCATTTCGTTAACTATTTTAGCGGATTCAATATACAATATTCCGATATTTTTTGCTGAAAAAATGTGAGTAGCTTTTGCAAAGCTACTCACATTTTTTCAGCAAAAAATTTCAGCATATTTGCGTATCACTCAATGTAAATTTTAATAAATCATTAACTAACGACATCGTCAGCTTTGAACAACTGGGCCCAGAATGTCATCTGCTGCTGTTGTGTCTGCCAATTTTACGAGGAAAACAATTTATGTGACTTCCTATTTGCTTTGCCTACCTTTTGAAAACTGTTTTACTCTAAATGGAAAGAATTTGCCCCCAAAGGAAGCAGATTCTTTCCTTTTAGAGTAGATCTCTTCATGTTTTGCCTCCCTGGAAAATGTATACCTTCTCCTTAAGGGTGATGATTTTCATAGTGGTGGTTTTATGTTGCTCATCACTGTGTCCGTCCATTAGTCATACATCCATCCTTCTGTCATATATCCGTCTTTAGTTTTGTTTGCGGATGATAATTTGAGTAAGTAACAATGAATTTTTACTTGGTATGTGCTTTGATATTGTGGAGATCTGGTTTGGGATTTCTAATGGGCAAACTTTGTCTATTTTTGACAGAGATATCTGCCTGCCACACGACCGGCACAGTGGCTCAGTTGGTAGAGTGTCCACTTTGTGACTAGGAGGTTGCAGGTTTGATCCTAGGCCGAGTCATACCAAAGACTTCAAAAATCATACTAGCTGCTTTTTTGCTTGGCGCTCAGCATTAAAAAATGTAGAGCTAGGAATCAGAAGTGGTCAGCACAGTATCAGTATATTACGACTGGGTGGAATTCATGTTAAATGTCTGGGGCATGATATTTCAGTGAGGCAGCCAGCACTCTAAAAATGAGCATTGATCTCCTTGCCTTATCGAGACACTGTCGTGATATGACTGAAAGATTGTGGAAAGAGACGTAAAGCCTGAATAAAAGAAACAAACAAACTTGCCTGCCACGCTATAGTGGTGGGGTATTATCATTTCACATTTTTATTATACCCCAGACATACGAAGTATGTGGGGGTATATAGTTTTCGCTTTTCCGTTCGTCCGTTCGTTCGTTCGTACGTACGTTCGTTCATACGTTCGTTCATTCGTATGTCTTTCCATCACAGGGTCAAAGTTTTTGCGTTAAAGTTTATAAGACCTCATATTTTGAAGATCCTTTGATGGATTTCGTTCATATTTGGCATGATGGTAGATATAGGTCTAAAGTTTTTATCAGCACCATCCCCACCCCGGGTGTGACCTTGGGGTCAAGATCACAGACTTAGAATTTTCATAAAAAAGTCACAGGGTCAAAGTTTTTGTGTTAAAGTTTATAAGACCTCATATTTTGAAGACCCTTCAATGGATTTTGTTCATATATTGCATGATGGTAGATATAGGTCTAAAGTTTTTGTCGGCACCATCCCCACCCCAGGGGTGACCTTGGGGTCAAGGTCACGGACTTAGAATTTTCGTGAAAAAAGTCAAAGTTTTTTGTGTTTAAGTTTATATAGCTATATCATCAAGACCCTTGAGGAATTTCATTTATATTTGACATGTTGGTAGATATCGGCCTAGCTTCTTACTCGGCATGATCCCCACCCTGGATGTGACCGAGGTCAAGGTCACGAACTTAGAATTTTCAAAAGTAAAAATTTTTGCGTTTAAGTTTATATAGCCATATCATCAAGACCTTTTATTAAATTTCATTATCCCCTAACTGAAAGGTTGAGCTGATATAGCTATCAGCAAGGAATCTGTTTGTCTGTCCGTCAGTCTGTTGAAGTATTATTTGTTTATACTTTATTTTTGTCTTAGGGTCAAAGTTTTTGCATTAAAGTTTATAAGACCTCATATTTTGAAGACCCTTTGATGGATTTCATTCATATTTGGCATGATGGTAGATATAGGTCTTAAGTTTTTATCAGCACCATCCCCACTCCGGGGGTGACCTTGGTGTCAAGGTCACGGACTTAGAACTTTCATAAAAAAGTCAAAGTTTTTTGTGTTTAAGTTTATATAGCCATATCATCAAGACCCTTGAGGAATTTCATTATATTTGACATGTTGGTAGATATTGGCCTAGCCTCTTACTCCGCATGATCCCCACAAGGTCAAGATCACGAACTTAGAATTTTCATATAAAAGTAAAAATTTTTGGGTTTAAGTTTAGATAGCCATATCATCAAGACCTTTTATTAAATTGCATTATCCCCTAACTGAACGGTTGAGCAGATATAGCTATCAGCAAGAAATCTAGTCGTCTGTCCGGTGGCTCAGTTGGATGCGCCGTCCGACTGGAGACCAGGAGGTCGCGGGTTCAAGCCCCTCCGAGGTCGGCAACATTCTTTCGTGGAGATTGATCATGAAATATTTTCTATGGTCATTCTCTCCCTTCCGCTGATTCAAGAAGGGCAGTTGTCAGTTTCTGGCGAAAGAATGTGCACAATACTGGTTAACCGCTTAGAGGACTAAGCCTGCCCAGTAAACGTGTGGTTAGGTAACTGACCGCGCTCGACATGACCCCATTGGGTTGACTGGGCCGTAAAAACTCAACACAAACAAGTCGTCTGTCCGTCCATCCTTTGAAGCATTATTTGTTCATACTTTATTTTTGTCTTTGGGTCAAAGTTTTTGCGTTAAAGTTTATAGGACCTCATATTTTGAAGACCCTTTGATGGATTTCATTCATATTTGGCATGATGGTAGATATAGGTCTAAAGTTTTTATCAGCACCATCCCCACCCTGGGGGTGACTTTGGGGTCAAGGTCACAAAATTTTTATAAAAAAGTCAGTCTTTTGTGTTTAAATTTATATAGCTATACCATCAAGACCCTTTGAGGAATTTCATCTATATTTGACATGTTGTTAGATATAGGTCTAGAGTTTTACTCAGCATCATCCCCATCCCGGGGTATGACCTTGAGGTCAAGGTCACAGACTTAGAAATTTTATATAAAAGTAAAAATATTTGCATCTAAGTTTATATAGCTATACCATCAAGACCTTTTGTTGAATTTCGTTATCCTCCTACTGAGAGGTTTAGGAGATATAGCTATCACATGGAATTCATCCATTCATCCATCCATCCATCTGTCTGCCCATAAATGCATTATTGTGCACCCCATAACTCCTAACTACCCTTTGAGCTATTTTCAGGAAACTGTCAGGTTGTAGAGGGCATTTGATAGGGTGTCAGGTACAAGAAAGACAACTCTAACTGACTTGGTCCATGAGTTATCTCCCCTTGTCTCCAGAATTGTAAAAATTTTGTGCAAACCATAACTTTAAAACATGTTAAGATATTTTCATGATACTTCACCAGTATGTATAGGACATTGAGTAGGCATATCACATTCAAGAATGACTTTCTGACTCCATTCTGCAGTTTTCTCCCTTGGTTATTTAAATCTTGTGCGGGCAATAACTCTAAAAATTCTTTAAGATATTTTTGTGATACTTTACCGATATGTAGAGGGCATTGAGTAGGCAGGTGACCTTAAAATTTTCATTAAAATTTATATAGCTATATTATGAAGACCCTTTTGTTGGTTTCATTAATATTAAGCATGATGGTATATATAGGTCTAAAGTTTTTCTCGGCACCATCCCCAAGCTGGGGCATGGCTTTTAAGTCAAGGTCACAGACTTTTCATACAAATGTCATTTTTGCTTATATTATAAAGACTGATTGATTTCACTAGTATATGGTGATAGTTATAGGGCTAAATTTTTATTAAGCTCAATCCCTGCACCTGTGCCTGATCTTTGAGGTGAAGGGCTTCATATTATGTGTGATTGAAGTTTTTCAATGTTATCACATAAAGCATATAACTGCCATCTCCAGAGTCAAAGCTACATACTTTGTGCTCTTTAAAAACTGGCGGTAGCGCTGGTCGGGGGGTATACGTGCCCCACTGGGCACTTTGTCTAGTTTTACTCAGTTGTCAGTCAACACTTTCTTACCACCTCACCTTCGGATGGTGTAAGTTCTTTTTCAGGTGATAAAAGAAAAATGTAAATACGTATTAGTAATGTGGACTTCATATGTACCATAATCGTTCTGAAACATCATGCACCAACTTTTCTGACAAAATGGTATTAGCAAACAGTGCTGACCTGGATCAGACTGCTCTGAAGGAGTACTCTGCTCAACATCTTTGTTGTTTGACATTCCATTAAGTACTTTATGAAATAGATGCATTAAAAACAACAACAACAAAAAATAATTAAAATACAGGCAAAGATATGGAATAAAGTACAGTCAAACCTGCTGAATCAGCCACCTCTTTAAGAGTGCCACCTGAGTAAAAGCACCATTTTTAAACATTCCCGATCAGTTTATCTATAATTTTGTTCTCTATAAGAGCGCCACCTTTACAAGAGTGCCATCGGCCAGTAAATTTATTCCCAAAACGAAAATTGTCCTCCGTATACGGCCACATATTACCTGTAAAGATTTTAATTGCCCATAATTATCGACAATTAACTTCAAGTGTCAATTAGAAGCCAATCATATGTGCGCAAACATGTGAAATTCCAGGTAAATACCCTGGGGAAACCGATCTCTGTAGATCAAAACTAATTTAATAATGGTAGTTCATAACCGAACACGTAAAGACCGCAAATGAACATTGGGACGAACTCCTTGCGGAATAAAACATTTTTTTTTCCTTGATAAAACAATCTTTTAACTTCAAATCAGAGTGGATCAAAGGTGTTCTTATGCAATGTGAGTGGTTTTCGGTACAATGCCTTCCTTTTGCGTACTAATATTTGACGAGATTATGGCAGCTTCCTGGATTTTTGGTCGATAGTGCCGGAGCGATTTGCCCCCTCATAATGTTTGGCCTCGATAGTTTTTTTTGTTTTTTTTTTGTAAAACATAATGACTAAAAAAAAACCAACAAAAAAAAACAAAAACAGAAGTGTATTTAAATTGAAAGATGCTTTCAATTTTCTTTCAACTGACATTAGTACCAAGTCCAAACTTTATTATCACTAATTACTGTCCTAGATACCTGCCAGACTCTGGTGTGTTGACCTTGTTTTCTTCCATGGTGGCAGTTTTGAATTAACCCTGATAAGACAGTCACCTTCATATAACAGCCAGTTTAGTCCACTCCCAAAAAGGTGGCGCTCTTACAGAGGTTTGACTGTATTCAAAATTTTAGGACATTTACTGTAATTGAATTGTTATTTTTTTGGTTTCAGTGCTGGAAGCAGAATGTTTAAAGGAGGAACACCCTATCAGAAAGGCCAGGGTAGGTTTTGGTACAATAATAAGATCATGCTGTCATCTGAATGGCAGAGCAGGAGGAGACTACTATACCTCAGTATTTGGACACCTTACCATAAATATTGAATGTCCATGTTACTATTTGTCCATGTGTCTAAAGACAGACAGATGAGTGATTCTGATCAGATGCCATGTTATGCAGTATCAGATTAAATAGGATCTACACGCTTTGCTTAAGCTTGTCTCTCCAAATACTGAAGGTAAATATGGTATGCCAGCTGAAACACTCCATTTTGGAATTTGGTCTGATACATATAGGAATGAAAGGATTATTTTAAAATACTGTGAGCTTGCTTGTAGTTTGATGGCCAGCAGTGCTGATCCTGATCAGACATCCAATTCTGTCACATTTGTTCTGGGTCTAATCTGGGCCCAGTTGTTCAAAACTAACGATGTCATTAGTTAACGATTCGTTAAAATTTACATGGAATGCTACACAAATATTCTGAAATTTTTTGCTGAAAAAATGTGAGTAGCTTTTACACTGCAAAAGCTACTCACATTTTTTCAGCAAAAAATATCAGAATATTGAATCCGCTAAAACAGTTAACGAAATGACTCTTAACGAGCTCGTTAAGCTAACGACGCTTTGAACAACTGGGCCCTGTATGCCAAAGAAGGAGATTATGCTTATGAACTGTTTACCTTTTCGTTGATTAAAACATGTTGTAGAAATAATTCTCTGAACATCTACAGTATGTTAATGTTGGACCAAATCTACACTCCATCATTTCATTCATTTACATGTACATGTACAACACAGTTCTGAATAAGATGTCTTTTTATCCCCAGATGTATTGATATTTTTCTTATTTTTCCACAAAAACATATGTTGTGGCACTCATTGGAATTGATGGCCTCTGTGGCTCATTCGTATGCAAGTCCAACCGATAATTAGGAGGTTGCGGATTTGATTCCTGCCGGGTCTGACAATATTCTATAGATGATATTGATCATGAAGTATTTTCTATGGTCATTCTCTCCCTTGCGCTGATTCAAGAAGGACAGTTTCTGTCAAAAGAATGTGCACAAATACTGGTTAACCACTTAAAGGACTAAGCCTGTCTAGAAATAAGTGTGGTTAGGTCAACTGACTGCTCTCAACATGACCTAATGGATTGACAGGGCTAAAAAACCTCAACACAAGCATAAACAAACATTCTCTTACTTCCACTGATTCAAGAAGGACAGTTGTCAGTTTCTGGTGAAAGAATGTGCACAAGTACTGGCTAACTGCTTAGAGGACTTAGCCTGCCCAGGAAAAGTGTGTTTAGGTAAACTGACCAGCTCAACATGACCCTGATGGGTTTGCTGGATCGTTAAATCTCAACTCAATCAACCAGTCTCTCTCTCTTTGTTGTCGCACCTGCGATATAGGCGTGCCGTGACCTGTCCGTTCATCCATTCGTCCATCCGTTTGTCCGTTAGTCCGTTCGTCAACAATTGACTTGTGAGCACAACTGCTCCAACAGTTTTTGACCAATCGTTTTGAAACTTCACAGATGTTTTGGCCATGGTGTGTAGATGTGCATATTGTTTGCTCATAATTCTCAGATTTTTTTTTCAACTTTTTCCGCTTTGTTAACTTAGTCGTTTTTTACCTAAAACCCTTATAGTCAGTGGGTGTCTTGTGAGCGCAACTCCTCCTACAGTTTTTGGTCAATCATTTTGAAACTTCACAGATGTTTTGGCCATGGTGTATAGATGTGCATATTGTTTGCTCATAATTTTCAGATTTTATTTTTCAACTTTTTCCGCTTTGTTAACTTAGTCAGCTTTTACCTAAAACCCTTATAGTCAGTGGGTGTCTCGTGAGCGCAACTCCTCCTACAGTTCTTGGCCAATCATTTTGAAACTTCACAGATGTTTTGGCCATGGTGTGTAGATGTGCATATTGTTTGCTCATAATTCTCAGATTTTTTTTCACTTTTTTCGCTTTGTTAACTTAGTCAGTTTTTACCTAAAACCCTAATAGTCAGTGGGTGTCTCGTGAGCGCAACTCCTCCTACATTTTTTGGCCAATCATTTTGAAACTTCACAGATGTTTTGGCCATGGTGTGTAGATGCGCATATTGTTTGCTCATAATTCTCAGATTTTTTTTCACTTTTTTTCGCTTTGTTAACTTAATCAGTTTTTACCTAAAACCCTAATAGTCAGTGGGTGTTTCGTGAGCGCAACTCCTCCTACATTTTTTGGCCAGTCATTTTGAAACTTCACAGATGTTTTGGCCATGGTGTGTAGATGCACATATTGTTTGCTCATAATTCTCAGATTTTTTTTTTTTCAACTTTTTCCACTTTGTTAACTTGGTCAGGTTTTACCTAAAACCCTTATAGTCAGTGGGTGTCTCGTGAGCGCAACTCCTCCTGCAGTTTTAGGCCAATAGTTTTGAAACTTCACAGATGATTAGGTCAGGGTCTGAAGATTTGCATATTGTTTGCACATAAATCTCAGATTTTTTTTTTTCAACTTTTTTCGCTTTGTTAACTTAGTCAGTTTTTGCCTAAAACCCTTATAGTCAGTGGGTGTTTCGTGAGCGCAACTCCTCCTGCAGTTTTAGGCCAATAGCTTTGAAACTTCACAGATGATTAGGTCATGGTCTGAAGATGTGATATTGTTTGCACATAAATCTCAGATTCATTTCAGCAGAGTTAGGGGCCCTTGATTTATGCCCAAAATTGGTTTCCGCTCAGTATCTTGTGAAAGAATTGATGGATTAGGATCATATTTTGCATACATATTGTTGTTAACATTACCTAGCTTGGGATTGTCACATGACATTTTTCGTCAATTTTCTGCTGAGTTACTGGCCTTGATTAATGGGCAAAAATGATATCCGCTCAATATCAATATCTTGTGTAATAATGGACAGGTTTAGATAAAATTTTGCAAGCCAGTATTCCAAATTTTCTACTTTGTCCATTTTTCTAACCCATCAGTTTCTTGAATACTGCAAAATAGATTTTTTTCAATACAAATAGGAACTTGTATGACTTAATCCCCGCAGGTGCGACATCGCTTTCGCGGATTTCTTGTTTGTAATTGTTCCTGCCAAAGTAAATAAAATCTATAGCCTAATGGCTTATATGATGTCATATGCATATTTTTAGGGTTACTCTGTAAGATGAATGCCATGGGGTTCAAGCTCTATTTAATTGCTTCCCATTGCAAAATTGATTACTTCTCTCAAGGAACTTCTCATGTTTTCTTGTCTGAAACAAAGATTTTACTGTTTGAAGTTTTTAAACATTTGCCATACAGTTTTGGTCTTCTGTATTATTAGAGTGCTGGAGATAGGTTTATTAAATACCACTTCAAACTCAGCCATCTTTTCAACATGTTTTGTTACCCTGCAGTGGCGGGGTATCATGCTGTGTTTGGGATGCTTTTATCTCCACTGATATTAAATCATTGACATTTCATTAAACCACATTGTGAAAACTTCAGAAAATTTGGAAGTTGTTAAAAACATGTTTCCAGTCTACCCATCCTATCAATTTTTGCATATTTTCCAAGCATATTTACCGGTACTATGGAAAAGTTGAAATATTGAAATATTTTTGGAAGTCAATGTTTTTCCATAAGTCTTTACAACAAAAGGTTCTGCATTAAATCATGACAAAAGTTTGTACATTTACCTCTTCTGGGTAAAGCGACAGGCCAAAGGATGACTTTCTGAAAGAGGCCAAGCCTTGGTGGCTCAGTTGGATGAACATTAAACTGGTGATCAGGAGTGTGTAGGTTCAATCCGGCAACAACATTCTTTCATGAAGATTGATCAAGAAATATTTTCTATGGTCCTTCTCTTTCTTCCACTGATTCAAGAAAGGCAGTTGTCTGTTTCTGGCAAAAGAATGTGCAGACATACTGGTAAGACTAATCCTGCCCAGGAAAAAGTGCCCAGGAAAAAGAGTGGTTAGGTAAACTGACCTTGCCCTACATGATACTGATGGGTCGACACAAACAAACAAACTCACTGGAATTGATTTACTAAGTAGACTCAGTAAGTACACACATCATATATTTTCATGGAGAAACAATAAAATAATAATAATAGTCTTCAATGAATATGCACCACATGTTACGCCATATAATTTAATAAATCTAGTATACCAGTACGTAAATTCCTACAGCAAAGTAAAACAGTCTAAACTGATCTATGTAAATTCCTACTGCAAATAATAGTCTGTATTGGTATATATAAATTCCTACCGGAAAATTAGATATTCTATGTTGGTCATATGTCAAGATGTACCAGATGATAACAGGCTAATGAGTTTAAAACACATTAACCATTTTAACAAAATATAGCTATTTTAATTTATAAATTTGTTCAAGTTTTGTATTTTCATGCATATATGACTGACCCTTATAGCCGTTGCAATACCAAACCAAGTTAATGTACCATTTTGACTCAATGACCCCCATGGGATGAGGTGTCGTTAAACCTGAACTCACCATTGTCATCATCATCTGTGTTGGTCAGTGTAAATTCCTTCACTAAAGTTAAATACTGTTTGTCTATATTGGTCTATGTAAATTCTTACAGCAAAATTAAGTGATCTATATTGGTCATGGTAAATTTCTACAGTAAAGTTAAATGGTCTTTATTAACCTGTGTAAATTCCAACAGTAAATTTAAATACATAATGTAGTCTGTACTGGTCTATGTAAATACTTACAGCAAAGTTAAATATTCTATTTTGGTCTATTCCCATAGTTAACATCAAATAGTCTATATTGGTCTATGGAAATTCCCACAGTAAAGTTAGATAGTCTATATTAGTCTATGTAAATTCCTACAGCAAAGTTAAATATTCAACATTGGTGTATGTAAATTTCTACACTTAGGTTAACTAGTCTATATTGGCCTATGTAAATTTCTACAGGAAAGTTAAATATTCTATATTGGTATATGTTAATTCCTACAGCAAAGTTAAATAGTCTATATTGGTCTATGCAAATTCTTACGGCAAAATTAAATAATCTCTACTGGTCTATGTAAATTTCTATAGTAAATTTAGATAGTCTATATTGGTCTATGTAAATTCCTACAGTAAAGTTAAAAAGTCTGTACTGGTCTATGTAAATTCCTATTGTAAAGGTAAATAGTCCATATTGGTCTATGTAAATTCCTACAATAAAGTTAAACAGTCCATGTTAGTCTATGTAAATTCCTACAGTAAAATTAAATAGTATATATTGATATATGTAAATTTCTACAGTATAGTTAAACAGTATATATTGATCTGTGTCATATTGGTCTATGTATACTGTTGGTCTGTGTATACTGTTTTCATATCTGTCCATCTGTTTGTATGTCCATCCATCTGTTACTTTTATGGTCCTTGTGGGTAAGGGGGAAGAGGCTTGGTGGGGGATGCAGTGGTGGGTGGTATATCTAACAAGCATTGCGTATTGGCAATTTCTTGTTGTAAAACAGAACTAGATGTCTGATATTCCATTATATTTTGTTACCAGTTTTATTGATCTAATTTCTGTTGTGTTAGCAGCACCTGGTCAGAAAGCTGGAACAGGGCCTGCAGTGAAGGGAGTAGACCCTGATGCAGAAGGGATTGTTAACGGTGTCAGTGTGTTTGAGTTCAACCTTGATTCATTAAAAGATGAAGAAAAGCCATGGAGAAAACCAGGTAATTACATTTAATTTGTAGGTTAACCTAACCTTTACCCCTTCCTGGACAGATTCAGCAGATGAAAATTAATGATGTTTTTCTTATTTTTCCCAGTAAATAGGCATTGACATTTCATACAAAATATCTCCTAAGGAGACAATTTGCATGAATTGCCAAAGCCTGTATTATGGAAAAATTAATAAAAATACATGTATTTCAAAACATCTGCTGAAATTTTTAGCCAATAAGCTAAGCATTGAAGGGATATTTGACAAGTATTTCTGGGTTAAGAAAAACACAATTTTTGATGATTTTATGAGAATCAAAAGTTTATGTTTGTCAGTCTTACAGAATATGTTGAGCTATATGTTAAAGTGACAACTTCCACATTCTGATTTGGAGTAGAAAACTACAAAATATAACAGTTTCCAAAGATGTACATGAACTTTGGATGCAGTTACGAGGGTCATGCAAAAAGTTCTGTCACTAATAGGATTCCTTAGTTTTATCCCAGGTATATTTTAAAATGCTTCACTGCACTTGAAAGGTGTGTTGAATAGCTAATGATACCCATTTATTTCGTGCAAATTGCTTTCCAACTGACCGAGTTATTTCAAATTGAAATAGATGCAGTCATATACACTGACCACTTTACTTGTTACATTGAAACATGGACCAGAAGACTGAAATTCGTAGCTATATTAAATGCCACATTAGGCTTAATATAGATTCAAAGCAGATATTTAATGAATTGTGTGGTATATAGGGACCTCAGACCATTTCAATGCGCACAGTTTTTAGGTGGGTTAAAGCTTTTAAAGCTGGGAAATTTTCTGTTGAAGATGATACCCATCCTGGAAGGCCTAAAACCTCTGTTACCAAGGCTAACAGCGCTGCAGCAAAGATTGTGGTCGAACAGGATGCGCGATTGTCTGTCAAAGATATAGCTAGTTGTACTGGCATATTAGAAGTTTCTGAAAAGCGTTTGGACCTGAGAAAGGTTTGCGCTAGATGGGTACCTTATTTGCTCACTGAGGAGCAAAAGACACAATGCCTTAAACTTTTGAAAACATTCAAAGGCTGTAATAGTCGGTTTTATTTCTAACTTGCTAACAGGTGATGAAACCTGGGTGCACATGTTTGAGCCACAAAGAAGGGCTGATAATAAGCAATGGAAGCAAAAAGATAAAAAACGCCCATGTATTTCCAAGAGAGCCATAAGTTCGAAAAAGATGTTGTACGCAATTTTCTTTAATTCAAATGGGCCAGTCGTTCAAGTGCCTTGACCATCTGGTCATACAGTCTCTGGCCGATTCTACAAGAATTTTGTACTGAAGAAAGTGAAAGAGTTTAACAATAAGAAACGACCAAGCAAAGGATGGTCAGGAGTCCACCTTTTACATGACAACGCCTCCTCTCATAAGTGTGAGGTTGTTGAGTCTTTTTTGGCTTCTGAAAAGGTGAAAGTTTTAAACCATCCACCTTATTCACCTAACCTGAGTCCCTGTGACTTCTTTTTATTTCCAAGGCTTCTGGAAATAGTATATGACTAGAAGTTCTCTTGGCAGCGCTATTTATCAGTGTCTCCAACAGATACCAAAAGAAGACTATTTATCTGCTTTTCGTGACTGGGTAAAAAGGTTACAAAAATGTGTTTCAGTAAAGGGGGAATACTTTGAAGGTTTGTAATAAAAATATGTTTGATAAAACGTAGCACTGAAGTAATCCGAACCCAGTGACAAAACTTTTTGCAGGACCTTCGTACTAGGTCACATCTAATTTAGTTACCGTCAATATAGCACAGCTTTCTTGTTTACACACTGATTTTTTAGATTGATGTTACACTGCTGCAAATTTTGCTTGGTGCTTTAATGGTTAAGACTAATTTAAAAACTTGACATGCTTTCTGTAGGTGCTGATATTACTGATTACTTCAACTATGGCTTTAATGAGGATTCCTGGAAACTTTACTGCTCCAAACAGAACAGACTGAGAGCAGAAAATGGGCTGTCAGTACCAAAGTTTGTAAGTTTATCATTTATATATATCAAGGGAGTTGTTAACCCTTCTCTTGCTTAGCAAACAGTGTAGGTCCAGATCAGTTGGCTTCTGAAGAAGCCAACTGATCTGGATCTACACTGTTTACCATTAAGTATGTGAATTTATAACAACAATCTGGATCAAGTAATATGATTGGCTGATTGGCGGGCCCCCGTAGCCTAGTGGATAAGAGAGTTGACTCTTAATCCATTAGGTTTCTCACTGCTGTGGTTCGAGCCTCACTCGGGTCATATGTGGGAAAGCCAAGTTCTGCTTACGGATGGTCAGGTGGTTTTTCTCCGAGTTCTCCGGTTTTCGCCCACCTTCGATGACCGATCGGCTCGATATAAGTGAAATATTCTTGAAAGGGCCGTAAAACCCAAATCAAAAAAAAAAATATGATTGGCTGAAAATTAGAAGTGGGCATGGCATCTTAATTTATTCAACATGACAAAGGTTCGGGAGGAGTTTTTAGCTTGCCTGTGAACAGTGAAGGCATGATACCAGGCTGCATGAATGCCTATCTTGCCCATTACTGTTCAAATATGTACTGTGTTAAATTCACATAAACAGTTGTCTGACCTTGATGAAGTTCCCTGACAATGAAGTTCCAGTGGAAACTGTCTTTATTTAAGTTTTCTCAGATTTTAGCTCAAACAATTGTCACAAGACTTTGCCAATTGATGGGTGGGTCTTAAACTGTAGCCAGTATACTGTTTACTTTGTTAATTGGGTTGTAGTGGTGACCCCATGTTTCTTGACCAGTAGCAATTCTAATAAAATTGTCTCTGCCATAATTATATTGCACTAAAAGTACTTGGCACATTGAAGCATGCACACCCTTCTAGTCATCATTGAGAGATTTCAGGATATGAACAACATCCTAGTAATTGATTAGGCTGGTTATATGGACAGCGCCATGCAAACAAATGTTTTCTGGGCTTATGTAGGCGGCAAAGGCCCAGATCGGTCTGCACATCCTTGCATTCTGATCAGGGTCTTCACATTCTGCTAACGGAATCATCGGATCACTGATTTTTTTTTACCTGCGAGTTCCCGCTTCATATACTCACAATCTTGTCTCTGGGACTCACAAAGTTTATACATGTGAGTCCCTAAACTCACAAAATACAATAGAAGACTGCTCGAAATTATATAAAGGACTCTTGATTTTATCCCTGGACCCACTAAATATGAATCATGTGAGTCCCTTGGACTCAGTAGAAACAAAAAGTAAATAAATCACTGTTGGATACTACAGAATGTATGAATGGAGAGCAAAGGCCTGGATGATAATTTGTGCGTGCGCGGATGATCCGGATCTGCACATTTTTGCGCATGTTTGAAGGCATTTTTTGTTTGATGCGGCCCAAATAATGAATCACCTTTGTAGACTAAAATGAAGGAGAGGAAGATGTTTTAAGGCTGTCACGCAGCATTTAACATCAACTCTACTGAAGATAAATAGATCCTGAAAAGAGGGCTCATTTGCAAGCAAACACACATGAAAATTACAATAGATGACATTTGAAATATTTTTCTCATTTTTCATGGAAAATAGAGTTTGACAGTTCTTGTAAATTGTATGCTAAGGAGACAGTTTTCATGAAATGTCGAAGCCTAAATTTTGGTAAGAAGTAGAAAAAATATTATGTCCCCCCACCTACTGGGAGGGGGACATATTGTTTTTGGTGCAGACTCCATTGACGTTGTCGTCAGCATCTCAGTTTCTTGTCTGCACAATATCTTGTGAACCAGTGGTAGGATTCCTACCAAATTTTAATAGATATATAATTGGGATATAACAAAGATTTTGATGACCTAGACATAATTTTCAAGGTCACAGCAGCAGTAGAAAAACTGAAAATTTACGGTAGGGGGACATCTGTTTTCTCTGAAAACACTGTTACTAGTTTGCCTTGTTGAATTTGTTCAGAGTGTGCTAAATGATAACAAGAGTGTTCTTCTTTTTTTTTCTCAGGGTATGACCAGTAACCAACCCACTTTTATTCGGGTCAGCTCAACCGCTCCTGCTGTCAATCCAGGTAAGATGACTTTCATCTGCTAAATTATGATAGGGCTTCATGTTGGATATTATTAAAAACAAAACAACAACCAAAACAGGGTGCAGTATTTGACATTCAACAGGCTCTGGTTCCTATGCAGGTGGTATCATAAATTGATAATTTTGTTAATATTCTGTGTTATTTTTATTGTTGTTAATTTATAACTGTTTGAAAGCACAGGAAGAGCTAATAGTAGCCACAGTAGTGCTGGAATTTATGTGTGGGTATCTACAGCCATCTCATTGTTAAACTTTACCACTCTCTGGACAAATTCAGCAGATGACAAATTGATGATATTTTTCTTATTATTACCCGCCTCACAATAGTGACAGGGTATTATGGTTTCACGTTTGTGTCTATCTGTCTGTCCGTCTGTTGTACGCCGTTTTCCGTCTGTATTTTCATTTGTGGAATATAACTTGAGTAAATATCAATGGATTTGTGATTACTAATGGGCAATTTTTGTCAGTTTTTGACAGAGTTATTGGCCAAAGAAACATCCATATTTTCGTTTCAGGACAATAACCTGAATAAATCTCAGTGGATTTTCACCAAACTTGATATGTGTATTAATATTGTGGAGATCAGGTTTAGGATTGCTAATGTGCAAATTTTGCTGATTTTTAATAGAGATATCTGTCCGAGAAAGGATAATGGCGAGGTATTAGCGTTCCACATTCTTATTTTTCCCAGAAAACAAGATTTGACATTTCGTGCAAATTGTCTCCATTTGAGACAATTTGCATGAAATGTCAAATCCTGTTTTCTGGGAAAAATAAGAAAAATATATCTGTATGTTGTCTGTTGAAAATTTTATCCAGCATGCTAACCGTTAAAGTTTTTTGTGAAGATTTTTTGAAAGAGTCTAATTCTCCTGAATATCTTTATGTCTCTAGATGATACTAAGACATTAAGGAGATTGAGAAATGGTAGATTTTGTGCATGTATGTAGTCAGTACTTAGACTGATCCTAGTCCAACATTTCTTTCAACAGAATTTTTGTTTACCATATCTATCCTAAATATTTGAAAAGGGAGGTCCAGCAAACAGTGTAGACCCAGATCAAACTGTTCCTAAAGCAGTTTGATCAAGGTATACACTGTTTGCCATTCTGTCAGTACTTTTTAGACATATTGCTAGAGTTCAAATGTCATTGTTCAAATTTTAAGATGAATAAGAATAATGAGAGATGGTAGTATTTTGCCTCGGTGGCTCAGTTGGATGCGCCGTCTGACTGGAGACCAGGAGGTCGCGGGTTCAACCCCCGCCGAGGTCGGCAACATTCTTTCGTGGAGATTGATCATGAAATATTTTCTACGGTCATTCTCTCCCTTCCCCTGATTCAAGAAGGGCAGTTGTCAGTTTCTGGCGAAAGAATGTGCACAATACTGGTTAACCGCTTAGAGAACTAAGCCTGCCCAGTAAACGTGTGGTTAGGTAACCGACCGCGCTCGACATGACCCCATTGGGTTGACTGGGCCGTAAAACCTCAACACAAACAAATCTCCTTTGATAAATAAAGCCTAAGGGAGACCAAATGCTCACTGGGTCCTTTTAATTCGAAGTCTCTGTTTCTATCATAGGTCCTTTGTCAAATTTAACTTAAAATTTTTCTACAATTACATAGAAGATACTGTAATATTTGATATTTTACTGCACAGAAAACTGTTCTTTTTGAAGTTTTGGGAGCATTTTTGACGTGTGACCATGTTAAAGTTACATTATCTTAAGGACTAAGGAAGCTATACTTAATGGAGATGTGATTTAAGGTGAATGAATATAATTACACGGGAGGCAGCCTATTTCTTTTGTTGTCCTTGTGAAAAGGGCTCTACTCTGAAAGGAAAGAATTCAATCCACTTAGGATCAAAGTCTTTCCTTTTATAGAAGGTCCCATTTCAGAAAGGACAGAAAGGAAAGCAAACAGTGTCATGAAAAGTTATCTCCCTTGTAAAAAAAAAAAAAAAAAGTGCGAAGTAGTGTATTAAGTTCCCTTAATCACAGGTCCAGATAAAGGAAGTATTCAAAAAATATTTTTGTAAGTTTTTGCACCATCTTGTGGTTATCATTAAAATTGCTTTTTGAGGTGAGTCCAGTGAGCACTTTTTGAGGCGAGTCCAGTGAGCGCTAGCAAGATGGCCTTTTGTTGCAGAAATTACTGATATTTTCCTATTTATCACCTCAGTTGCTCTGATTTGATAGTATGAACAGCTAGCATAGGTCTAGATAAGATACATTTTTCAATCAAAACATAATGGTCTTTTCTTATCTCTCTAAGAATTTTTTTTTATTGCATCTCTAATGAGTATCCACAACATAGGTCTTCATGGTAAAATAAGAAAAATATTTATCTGGATACTTATCTAGAGCTATATCTGAGACTCACAGTCACATTATGATCTGAGATTTTATCTGTGCCAAGTGATTCTGCAGTAGTCAAAGATTCCAAAATCAAACAATGAAAGTCCTGAGCATCTTTTAGATGGACATGCTGATCTGAATCTGTACTGTTCACATTTGAATTACACACTTTTCTCAGTTTGTATTTGTTCAGTGGATACAGTGTTGGTTTACAGGTGGATCATCAGTTCGTGTTTTAACTAGTCAACATCAGCAGCTACAACCTGTAACACAGGCCGGGGCAATAGCTGTGATTGGATCAACTGCAGCATCTAGGCGGCCTGCAGATGAAGATATACAGACAATAGGCACTATAGGCTCTGACATAGATGTGTAAGTGAAGTCATTTTCTTCATTCTCAGCTCTTATCATAGCAACAATTAGTAAAAACATACCTTGTTTGTTTGTAGTAATAACATACCTTATTTGTTTATAAAACATTCAGTAATAACATATCTTACTTGTTTGTAGCACTACATTCAGTAATAACATACTTTACTTGTTGCTAGCATAACATTCATTAAAAACATGCCTTACTAGTTTGTAGCTCTACAATCAGTAATAACATACCTTGCTTGTTGGCAGCATAACATTCAGTAAAAACATACCTTTAATACTTGTTTGTAGCACTACAATCAGTAATAACATACCTTACTTGTAGCACTAAATTCAGTTATAACATACCTTGTTTATAGCACTACATTCAGTAATAGCATACCATTAATACTTGTATATAGCACTGCATTCTGTAGGCGAAGGTGTCGTGTATCTTTTGTCACCAGGGCGTCCAACTGATAATGGCTTTCAGTTTGGCAAGGCTTGCTATCCTTGTAGAAGGTAAGGGTAGAGGGGAATGTTATTATTTTTTCTGTTTGTTCCCATTCTTTCCTGTTCCTCTTTCTTCCCTGTCCCTCTCTTTCATCTCTACTATCTCTTTTCTCCTTTTCTCTGGGAGACGACACAAAATGCCCCACAAGGGTTGAATCAGTCACTGCATTCCGTAATAACACACCTTGTTTGTAGCATGACATTCAGTAATAACATACCTTACTTGTTTGTAGCATGACATTCAGTAAAAGCATACCTTACTTGTTTGTTGCACTATATTTAGTAATAACATACCTTTAATACTTGTTTGTAGCATGTCATTCTGTATTAACATACCTTACTTGTTTGTAGTACTACATATTCTGTAAAAACATACCTTACTTCTTTGTCAGCCTGAAAGTCAGTGATAACATACCTTCTTGTTTGTAGTATGACATTCAATAATAACATACCTTACTTGTAGTATGACATTTAGTAATAAACTATTTGACTTGGTTGTAGCACTACATTATTAGTTATTTTGATTTTTGATGGAGAATATGGGATCACATTCCCCACCTGAGAGCAATATTTGCTCAGGCAAGGACAAAATCGCTTTCAGACAGGGAAAGTGATCCCATGTTCTCCACAAGAATCAAAATATGAATTTTTGATACTGCAAAGCTTTTTCATGACATTTTGTACTTTTGTCGTCAGGGTTAATACTGAAAAGAAATGCAAATTAACAGCTGATTTTATTAATGCAACAGTATTTTGAACAGTCTGCAACAACAACATCTGATTAATTTTTTTTTCAAATGCTAAAATAATAATGATAATAATAATGATAGTAATAATAATGCAGTATTAAGACATTTTGTCCTGTTTGGTGCCCCTAGAAGTGGTTACCATCAAGTTAAAGCGCAGCATTTAGCAGGAATTCAGCTATGTGAAAATTAGTAACCAATATGCGATCTTGCAAATGACAAAAGGAGCAGATTTTTGGAATTTGAGCATGCTTTTTAGACATTCAGAAACTGGAAGTAATATATTTATGCCTCCAACCTTGGAAAAGTTGGTGGGGCATATGGGTTTCCCTTTGTTCATCCATCTATCTATTTGTCCGTCCGTTCGTCATGCTTTTTAATGCTTGCTATATCTTAAAAAACATGCATGTCAGAGTTATGACCTTTGTGGTTCTGGGCATTTTGACTTTGTCAGCAAGATATCTCAAAAAGTATTTAAGCTAGGGTCTTGAAGTTTTGTATAATGATTGGAAATGATGTACCTGATTAGGTTTTGAGGGAATTTTGTGAAAAATTGACGTAGTTACGGTCCTTTGCAGTTCTGGGCATTTTGACCTTGTCAGCAAGATATCTCAAAAGGTAATTAGGCTAGGGTCTTGAAATTTCATATGCTGGTTGGAACTGATGTGTTAACTATGAAGGTGGAGGGGCATATTGCTTCTGGGGTGTTTGTCCATTTGTCTGTCTGTCCGTCACGCTTTTTGATGTATAGCATAACTTTAGAAACTTGCATGCTACTGTTTTTAAATTTCTTATATGGAGTCCTCATGAAAATATAGCTGACACTTTTTTTTTTTCTCGATAGGATTATGTCCCTTTTCTGAGTTATGGCCCTTTGAAAAAATATGGATGCAATCTTGTCAGCAAAATATCTCAAAACCTATTGAAGCTAGAGCCTTGAAACTTGATGAATAGACTGGTAGTGAAGAGTAGACGATTTGATTAACTTTTGAATAAATTATGAAAAATACTTCATGAGTTATGGCTCTTTGTAACTTTGGGCATTTTTACCTTGTCAGCAAAATATCTAAAAAATTGTTGGAGCTAGAGCCTTGAAACTTAGTGAATTGATTGGTAATGATGAGTAGCTGACCTGATTAACTTTTGAATAAATTCTGAAAAATATTTCATGAGTAATCGCCCTTTGTAAATTTGGGCATTTTTCTCTTGTCAGCAAAATATCTCAAAAACTATTAAGCTAGAGCCTTGAAACTTGATGAAAAGATTGGTAGTGACAAATAGTTGACCTGATATTTCTGAAAAATATTTCATGAGTAATTTGTAAATAATCGGCATTATCCCTTGTCAGCAAAATATCTCAAATACTTTAGAAGCTAGAGCCTCATAACTTGATAAATAGATTGGTAGTGATGAGAAGGAAGTTGGAGGGGCCTATTGCTTCTGGGCATGACTAATGGCCCTTTGTAAATTTGGGCATTTTTCCCTTGTCAGCAAAATATCAAAAACTGTTGGAACTAGAGCCTCATAACTTGATGAATAGATTGGTAGTAATGAGAAGATGACCCGATTAACTTTTAAATAAAATTCTGAAAAATATTTCAGGAGTTATGGCCCTTTGTAGATTGGGCCATTTTTACCTTGTATTATCTTTAGAGGCAAGCATAGTGTTTTACAAACACAATTCCTAGTTTTGATTTGTTTTGCTCAGACATGTTTGTAAGCAAAAACTTGTTGCTATGGGCAATCACTGTGTGACAGTTATTTGGAAGCCAACAGGAACTGTTTACATGGCTTCAACAGCTGACTGATAGCTGATCCCCAAACAGCGTGAAAAGATTCTCATTAAAATCGTTTCGAATGAGAGTTTAATAATGACAAGTAATGAAATAAAGTACCAAATGGATTAAAAACAATCAAAAGTTGTTTCTTTTTGTTTGTTTTTTTATGGTAATTATTAGCTGAAAATTATTGTGGTGCATGAAATTATTTTGCTTTTATTTCGCATCAACTGTGCAGCTAATCCAAAATGGCAGACATCCCACTTCAGCGAAGGTGAGAAGGCAACATTTTGCTCATGGGATATATGGAAAATAATTGCCCTTGCGCTATCCAATCAAAAGCCTACAAATTTCTTTGCAGTATAACAATTAATAATAACTTACCTCACTTGTTTGTAGCACAGCATTCAGTACCTTACTTGTTTGTAATATGAATTTAGTAAAAACATACCTTACTTGTTTCTAGCATTACATTTAGTAATAACATACCTTACTTGTAGCACAACATGCAGTAATAACACACCTTGTTTGTAGCACAACGTTTAGTAATTAAGTACCTCACTTTTTTGTAGCATGACATTCAGTAATAACATACCTTACTTGTTTGTAGCACTAAATTCAATAATAACATACCTTACTTGTTTGTAGCACTACATGCAGTAATGACATACCTTGTTTGTAGCACAACATTTAGTAATTAAATACCTCACTTGTTTGTAGCATGACATTCAGTAATAACATAGCTTACTTGTTTGTAGTACAACAATCAGTAATAACATACCTTATTTTGTTTGTAGCACTACATTCAGTAATAACCTACCTTTCTTGTTTGTAGCATGGCATTCAGTAATAACATTCCTTGTTTGTAGCACAACATTCAGTAATAACTTATCTTACTTTTTTGTAACACAACAGTCATAAGTAACATTCCTTACTTTTTGTAGCACAGCATTCAGTTATTACATACCTTACTTGTTTGTAACACTACATTTAGTAATAATAGATCTCACTTGTTTGTTGCACAGCATTCAGTAATAACATACCTTACTTGTTTGTAGCACAACATTTATTAACAACATCCTTACTTGTTTGAAGCACTACATTCAGTAATAACATGCCTTATTTGTTTGTAACACTTCATACCTTACTTGTTTGTAGCATCACATTCAGTAATAACATCCATAAAAACCACTTTGTTAAACTTAAGCATGAATGCTTAGAGGGACAAGAGCTTTTCTTAAGAATCAGAATTAGTTCAGTTTTAAAGATCATCTTTTTGATTAGTTACTGTTGCAATACTGGAAAATTGATACATGGTGTCTGCAGATACACAATGACTTTGACTCAGAGGACTGAGTCATGGCCCCTGGGCCTCTTGCTAGATATGAAAATATAGTGTAATGCATTCTTATAAGGAGTATGAACATCATAGTGCTTTCTTGGTGATTCAAATGCAAATTGTTTTAAGCTGTTGTTGCCTATCTGTTTTCAGGAAGCCTGATATTGGATTGCCACCACCTCCAGGGATGGTAGTGGATGTTCCACCTCCAGACTACAGTGTGCCACCTCCAGGCTTGCATCCTGTTCCTCCAGTATACCCAAGTAAATACCAGTTCAGATCTGTTTAAAGAAACATTGCTGATATTGTTGATTTGCTGATATAGTCTCTATAAACAGTGTGGGACTTTAACATAGTGTACATCACTTTGTTGCTAGATCTAAATGAAACCAAAGGATAAGGGTCTGTACTGTTAACCATTTTCAGGAGCAGTTTCCTCAGGATTTGCACTGTTTTCATTCAGTCAACACATTTTTGTAAAGAAGTAAAGAAATCCTGACAGAACTTGTACATTGATAGATAACATACCTCAACCAAACTTAGAACTGGCCTCACTCAAGATCATAGAACTTGGGTTAAGGATACTGTATACACTTGATACACTGTAGAATGTCTGCCACTTTTTCAGCAAAACCTTGGAACTGTCCCCTTATACATATTTGAACTGGTTATACTACTCTAAATATTCCTTAGACATATTGCAGAAGTGGTCACAGTGCAGTATCATTGTGACACAGATAAATTGAAGAAACTGTCTTTAACTGGCCAGGCTTCAATTTTACCATCCTTTATTATAAGGTAAATTTATTCTAAAATAAATCTCATGTTCTATACTACTGGAAACTTAGTATAAAAACTTTGTATTGGATCTGTTCATGGAATCAAGCTCCAGAATAGGTTATAGTGGACCCTTGTTACAATGACAGCATTTCTTCCCAAAGATGTTGCCATTAAAATGACTTTGCTGTTGTAAAGAATCCTTAATGGACAGAATGATATATAAGAAAGACCATGTTTTACTTTTATTCATAGAACATATGTTTTGGATATTTGTTAGAATTGCCTCAGTGAGGCAATTCTAACAAATATCCAAAACACATGTTGCTTGAAGTTTTAATGCAATATTCTTGCATAATTTCTCATTAACTGTCACCTCCTGAGCAAAGGTTTTATGACATTCAAATTGTCATTATCATTGTATCAGATGTTGGTATAAAGAGGGTTGACTATTTTTAGATTTATAAATTGAGTCATGCAGGCAGAAAACTGTCATTTTACTTCAAGTAAACTCTCAGAGCCACTGCCTGTATGACTAGTAGGATTTGTCCTGTATTTAGAGTACATGTATTCAGAAGATAATTTGTGTTGTTTATTTTGCAGCAAAACATGTCTGTGAGTACTCACTTTAACCCATGTCCTGCTGAATAAAGATGTCACATCCATTTCTAATTTTCAGCCAATCAGATTACTTGCTCCAGATTGCAGATACAAATCCACATACTAAATGGCAAACAGTGCAGATCCAGATCAGTTGGCTTCTTCAGAAGCCAACTGATCTGGATCTACACTGTTTGCAAAGGCAGGACATATCAGGGTTCAGCAGGACGAGGGTTAATAAGGATTCCAGTAAGGATCCACAAGACAAGTTATGGTGCAAAACTAGCATGAATTAGTCACTAACAGACTGCATGGCATGAGTCTTCAATGTTGTTGCACCTCCTTTAATAAGCAGGTGCAGTATAGAATCTGGTCCATCTGCCAGCATCTGCTTAAGTTCATTTCCGATCAAAAGATAGCACCTACATGTACATCATCAAATCTCACATAATTTTTCTCTCTAACATGGTCATAATATGATTTTAAACATTGCAGTATCATTATTACCAAGACCAATTTTAATACTACAATCTAACGACTTCACCATTTTTACATCAACCACAGCATTTAGCACTAGTTCAGAATAACTACACTTATAAGATTTTCAGGCATCAAACCTGGCGTATACTTCCCCACTAACATGGACCTAGGGAGTACCAGTTTATCATCTTGGTGTCTATATTTCACTGTCTGATGACCAGAACTTCAGATAAGAGGGAGTAAAGGTTATTTCAGCATAGATTTTATTTGAAAATCATTGATATTAATGCTGAGGTGGTAAAAATAATGAAATTTTGGAGTTTCAGCAATGAATCAAATTTAGGGGATAATTGAGCTTTACATTAATATGAAAATGATCATTGCCAGAGTAATTTTGCTTGCTCTTTGATGGTTCATTATTGTATCCAAGTTTTAGATGACCAAAATTTATTGTGCATAGTCAATTTCTTTTTATAAAGCAATTTTCCACACATTGATTCTTTTGTCAGCAGTACTGGTATATTGATCGGAAGGGGTGAACCCTTAAAGCATCAGTGACAGGAACATCCTTATTTTTAGCTCACCTGAGCCGAAGGCTCAAGGTGAGGTATTGTGATCACTCACCATCCGTCGTCGTCGTCCATCTGTCCGTCCATTCACAATCTTTAAACAACATCTCCTCCTAAACCACTGATTGGAATTTGACCAAACTTTACAGGAATGATCCCTGGTTGGTCCTCTTTCAAAGTTGTTCAAATGGTTCCGGTCCATTGCATATCTAGGTCACAGGAGCTAAAAATAGATTTTTTAACTAAAAACTTAAAAAATCTTCTTGTCAGAAACCACTGGACCGATTTCCATATAATTTTGCAGAAATGTTCCTTTGGTGACCCTCTACCAAGATTGTTCGCCATTTGGATTCGTCAAAAAACATGCCCGCCAGGGGCTGGGCTTATTTCCCTGTATTATCTATATAGAAAACTTTAAAAATCTTCTTGTCAGAAACCACTGGACCGATTTCAATATAATTTTGCAGAAATGTTCCTTTGGTGATCCTCTACCAAGGTTGTTCAAGCCATTTGGATTCATCAAAAAACATGGCCGCCAGGGGGTGGGGCTTGTTTTCCCTATATATCTATATAGAAAACTTAAAAAATCTTCATGTCAGAAAACACTGGACCGATTTCCATATACTTTTGCAGAAATGTTCCTTTGGTGATTCTCTACCAAGGTTGTTCAAGCCATTTGGATTCGTCAAAAAACATGGCCGCCAGGGGGCTGGGCTTATTTTCCCTATATATCTATATAGAAAACTTTAAAAATCTTCTTGTCAGAAACCACTGGACCAATTTCCATATAATTTTGCTGGAATGTTCCTTTGGTGATCCTCTACCAAGATTGTTCAAGCCATTTGGATTTGTCAAAAAACATGGCCACCAGGGGGCGGGGCTTATTTTCCCTATATATCTATATAGAAAACTTTAAAAATCTTCTTGTCAGAAACCACTGGACCGATTTCAATATAATTTTGCAGAAATGTTCCTTTGGTGACCCTCTACCAAGATTGTTCGCCATTTGGATTCGTCAAAAAACATGCCCGCCAGGGGGTGGGGCTTATTTTCCCTATATATCTATATAGAAAACTTAAAAAATCTTCATGTCAGAAACCACTGGACCGATTTCCATATACTTTTGCAGAAATGTTCCTTTGGTGATTCTCAACCAAGGTTGTTCAAGCCATTTGGATTCGTCAAAAAACATGGCTGCCAGGGGGCGGGGCTTATTTTCCCTATATATCTATGTAGAAAACTTTAAAAATCTTCTTGTCAGAAACCACTGGACCAATTTCAATATAATTTTGCTGGAATGTTCCTTTGGTGATCCTCTACCAAGATTGTTCAAGCCATTTGGATTCGTCAAAAAACATGGCCACCAGGGGGCGGGGCTTATTTTCCTTATATATCTATATAGAAAACTTTAAAAATCTTCTTGTCAGAAACCACTGGACCGATTTCAATATAATTTTGCAGAAATGTTCCTTTGGTGATTCTCTACTAAGATTGTTCAAGCCATTTGGATTTGTCAAAAAAACATGGCCACCAGGGGGCAGGGCTTATTTTCCCTATATATCTATATAGAAAAATTACAAAATCTTCTTGTCAGAAACCACTGGACTGATTTCCATATACTTTTTCAGAAATGTTCCTTTGGTGATCCTCTACCAAGGTTGTTCAAGCCATTTGGATTCGTCAAAAAACATGGCCACCAGGGGGTGGGGCTTATTTTCCCTATATATCTATATAGAAAACTTTAAAAATCTTCTTGTCAGAAACCACTGGACCGATTTCCATATAATTTTGCAGAAATGTTCCTTTGGTGACTCTCTACCAAGATTGTTCAAGCCATTTGGATTTGTCAAAAAACATGGCCGCCAGGGGGCAGGGCTCATTTTCCCTTTATATCTATATAGAAAACTTAAAAAATCTTCTTGTCAGAAACCACTGGACCAATTGCTATATAATTTTGCAGAAATATTCCTTTGTGATTCTGTACCAAGATTGTTCAAGCCATTTGGATTTGTCAAAAAACATGGCCGCCAGGGGGTGGGGCTTATTTTCCCTATATATCTTTATAGAAAACTTGAAAAATCTTCTTGTCAGAAACCACTGGACCAATTTCATTATAACTTGGCAAAAATGTTTCCATGGTGACCCTGTACCAAGATTGTTCAAGTAATCGTGATTCGTCAAAAAACATGGCTGCTAGGGGGCGGGGCTTATTTTCCCTATATATCTATATAAAAAACTTTAAAAATCTTCTTTTAAGAAACCGTTGGACCGAGTTCAATGTAACTTGGCAGGAATGTTGCTTTGGTGACATTCTACCAAGATTGTTCAAGCCTTCATGATATGTCAAAAAACATGGCCCCTCGGGGGCGGGGCTTATTTTCCATATATATCTGTATAGAAAACTTTAAAATTCTTCTTGTCAAATACCTCCTGACTGATTTCAATAATGCTTTAGTAACCCTCTATGAAGAATGTTCAAGCAATTCTGATTTGTCAAAAACATGGCTGCTAGGGGGTGGGGCTTATTTTCCCTATAGATCTAAATAGAAAACTTTAAAAATCTTCTTGTCAGAAACCACTGAACTGATTTCAATTTAACTTGGCAGGAATGTTCCTTTGGTTACCCTCTACATCTCTAGTGATGAGAAGGAAGTTGGAGGGGCCTATTGCTTCTGGGCATGACTAATGGCCCTTTGTAAATTTGGGCATTTTTCCCTTGTCAGCAAAATATCAAAAACTGTTGGAGCTAGAGCCTCATAACTTGATGAATAGATTGGTAGTAATGAGAAGATGACCCGATTAACTTTTAAATAAAATTCTGAAAAATATTTCAGGAGTTATGGCCCTTTGTAGATTGGGCCTCTGTTCAAGCTGTCATGATTCGTCAAAAAAAAAAAAAATGGCCCTTAGGGGGTAGGGCTTTATAGCGATATAAAACACTTTAAAAATCTTTTTGTCAGAAACCACTGGACCAATTTCAAAATAACTTGGCAGAAATGTTCCTTTGGTGACCTTCTTTCAAGATTAAGTCAAATCATGATGTGTTAAAAAGAAATAACATGGCCTTGTGTGTTGGGGGGAGTGGAGGGAGAGGGGGGGGGGGCAGGGCTATAAAATTTATACATAAATCTTAGAGCAGTCAACTTGACTGAATCTTCAACAGTAAGTATGCAAATCTGTTTGCTCAGGTAAGCGATATAGGACCGTCATGGTCCTCTTGTTGCTTATTTTTCAGAGAAAATAAGGCTTGGCATTTGATGCAAATTCGTGGACCTTGGGTTGCCGGCCTCGGTGTCTCAGTTGGATGCGCCATCCGACTGGAGACCAGGAGATCGCGGGTTCAACCCCCGCCGAGGTCGGCAACATTCTTTCATGGAGATTGATCATGAAATATTTTCTAAGGTCATTCTCTCCCGCTGATTCAAGAAGGGCAGTTGTCAGTTTCTGGCGAAAGACTGTGCACAGTGCCGGTTAACCGCTTAGAGGACTAAGCCTGCCCAGTAAACGTGTGGTTAGGTAAACTGACCGCGCTCGACATGACCCCATTGGGTTGACTGGGCCGTAAAACCTCAACACAAACAAAATCATGGACCTTGGTGACTCATTCGGATGCGCATCCAACTGGTGATCAGAAAGTTGACGGGATTGATCCCCACCAGGTTTGGCAACACTCTTTTGTTGAGATTGATCGTAAAATATTTTCTTCTGTCCTTCTTTCCCTTCGGCTTATTAAAGAAGGGTAGTTGTCAGTTTCTGGCAAAAGAATGTGCATAGGTACTGATTAACCACTTAGAGGGACTAAGCCTGTACAGGAAAAGTGTGGTTGGGTAAACTGACCATGCTTGACATGACCTAATGGGTTGACTGGGCCGTAATTTACAGTAAAACCCCAACTCAGTCAACAAATCTTGTGAATTCACATGAAATACCAAGCCTTATTTTCTCTGAAAAACTAAAACAACAACAACAACAAAAACAGCAAAACTTTGAATGGTACGAGTTTGCTTAGTGCTTTAAGAGTTAAGCATTGCAGATGTGCAGCATTCAGCTTAAGGTAGGGGGTAAGATACTCATTGTACCAGACCTTGATCTTGAGCACAGGGCAGCTTTGTCTTTCTTACTTGTTTCATCAGTCATAGCATTTGGCACCACTATAAGACTGAACAACTGTAAAAGAACAATTCCTAACAACAGGGCTCCATAGCACAGTCAGTAGTGCATATAACAGCAGATCCAGGGGTCAAGAGTTCGAATCCCAGCTTGGCCACATAACTTTAGTGGAGATCGATCATGAAATCATTTCTGTGGTCATTCTCCCAGTTCCACTGATTTAAGGTAAGTTCTCAGTTACAGGTGAAAGTATATGCACAAGTATTCATTTGAGGGGAAGGGAAATCATTTTGACAGTTACCTCTCTTGAAAGAGTATCTAGTCCCCTTTATATTACTGTATGTGTTTAATAGTAATACTTGTGTATAGAATTCTCATTTCACATGTTTGAAGTATGCATTAAATCTGTAATTAATCTTTATTTAGCTATCCCTCCTCCTGGAATGCAGGTACCACCACCAATGTTCACTCCTGGTCCACCTGGTCCACCACCACAAGGTAAGTAAGAAAAAACTAATTGAATTCATATAACTAAGAAACATGGAAGAAATTATATACACGTACAGCTGACATATTGTAGTTGACACAGCCTGTGTAATTATGGTCAGTTACTACTTAGCACACTGGGTAAAAATTTCAGCATACAACATTTTAAATATTTTTCTTTTTCTAAAAAAATAGGATTTGACATTTAGCATGAAATCTTAAATCCTATTTTCTGGAAAAATTAAGGAAAATATCATCAAATAGTTGTTTTGCTTATTTTCCCAGAGTGAGATAAGTGTTAAACTATATTTTACTAGCCTCATTTTATTTGGGCAGTCAGGTTTGGGTCCATGGAGTGGCATAGCAATATTAGTGAATGGTACTACAATGAGACTAAAATGTATTGAAATGATATAGAAATCAGTATTTGAGAACCATGGCTTGATAGTGGTATAACCAAAATATGCCCTTTTTCTGCAGAACTCAGCAGTCAAAAAATCGTTCAGAGCTCTTTACATGTGTCATTTTTTTCATTTATCTATCTGGTGACCAATAAAGGATTCTCCTTTAAAGCGCCAATCACAACGGCAGCAGAAAACAATTTTACTTTTTAGCTCACCTGAGCATGAAGTGCTCATGGTGAGCTATTGTGGTCAGTCAATGTCCGTCGTGCGTCGTCCGTCGTGCAGCGTCAACAATTGCTTTAAAAGCCTACTCCTCCAATACCCCTGGGCCAATTGACTCGATACTTGGTAGGAAGCATCAGGGTGACTTGTAGATCAAAAATAGCTAAAATCGTGCCGATCGGAAATCCAAGATGGCCGCCATGGTGGCCATCTTGAAAATCTATTTTTCGCTTCTTCTCCTGAACCGAAAGGCCAATTGACTCCAAACTTGCTAGGAAGCATGGGGGTGACTTGTAGATCAAAAATAGTTAAAATCGTGCCGATCGAAAATCCAAGATGGCCGCCATCTTGAAAAGCTAATTTTCGCTTCTTCTCCTAAACCCAAAAGCCAATTGACTCCAAACATGGTAGGAAGCATCAGGGTGACTTGTAGCTCAAAAATAGCTAAAATCGTACCATTTGTAAATCCAAGATGGCCGCCAGGGCGGCCATCTTTAAAATCTATTTTTCGCTTCTTCTCCTAACCCCAAATGCCAATTGACTCGAAATTTGGAGGAAGCATCGGGGTGACATATCGATCAAAAGTCGCTAAAATCATTCCAATCGGAAATCCAAGATGGCCGCCAGGGCGGCCATCTTTAAAATCTATTTTTCGCTTCTTCTCCTAACCCCAAAGGCCAACTGACTCCAAACTTGGTAGGAAGAATCGGGGTGACTTGTAGATCAAAAATAGCTAAAACCATGCTGATCGGAAGTCCAAGATGGCCGCCCTGGTGGCCATCTTGAAAATCTTTTTTTCGCTTCTTCTCCTAAACCCAAAAGCCAATTGACTTGAAACTTGGTAGGAAGCATCGGGGTGACTTATAGATTAAAAATGGCTAAAATTGTTCTGATTGGAAATCCAAGATGGCTGCCATGGTGGCCTTTTTGAAAATCTATTTTTCACTTCTTCTCCTGAACCGAAAGGCTTATTGGCTTTAAACTAGGTAGGAAGCATCAGGGTGACCTGTAGATCAAAAATAGATAAAATCATCCCTATCAGAAATCCAAGATGGCGCTAAGACAGCCATCTTTAAAATCTATTTTTCGCTTCTTCTCCTGAACTGAAAGGCCATTTGACTTGAAACTTGGTAGGAAGCATTCGGGTGACTTGTAGATCTAAAATAGCTTAAATTGTTTGGATCGGAAATCCAAGATGGCTGTCAATGCGGCCATCTTGAAACTCTCTTTTTTACACTTATTTTCCTGAACCAAAGGGCCAGTTAATTTGAAAATTGGTAGGAAGCATCGGGACGACTTGTTGATATAAAAATAGCTAAAATCATTCCGATTGGAAATCCAAGATGGTGGCCATCTTGAAAATATATTTTTCTTTACTTCTTCTGAACTGAAAGGCCAATTGACTCGAAACTTGGTAGTAAGCATCAGGGTGACTTGTAGATAAAAAATAGCTCAAATGGTTGCGATGGGACATCTCAAATTGCGGCTATGGTGGCCATCTTGAAAATCAGTTTTGAACATTTTCCCCTGAATCGAAAGGGCAATTGACTTGAAGTTCATTGGAAGTATCGAGGTGACTTGTAGATCAACAGTAGCTAAAATCATTCTGATTGGAAATCCAAGATGGCTACTGTCTTGTTTATGTTTATTATGTTTCCTTGCCACTGTGCTGTTTACATGTATAAAATCATGATTTTTCAGAAACCACTTAGGCAATTGCAACCAAATTTCACATTGATCCTACTGTTGAAATGTGATTGAGAGTTTGTTCAAATGATCACGCTCCATTGACTGTCATGCCATATATAATATTCTTCTTCAAAATTAAGAACTGCTTCAGGGTTCGCACTAGGATTTTTTTTTCTTTCGCCACCATTTTCGCCAATTTGATTTTTTTTGTGCCATTTTCTTTAACTTTGAGCCAGATTTTGAGCCAAATTTTGGCCATTTTTCGCCAAAGAATTATCTTGTCAGAAAAAACGTGTTCATTTACTGATTCCTTTAATTGCAGCAGTAGATTCAAGAATCAGTATAGTGTGAAATGTGTGAGGGACTTGAAATCAGTTCTCACACTGATTTTTAAAACCTGCTGTAATTAATTAATTACAAGGTCATGAATTAATAATAAGTCTTTGTTTTGCATATCGAATGTTGAAGACACAAAAATAGAACACTTTACATGGAAACGAAAGTTCTGAAAAGTGCTGTTCAAGCCAATAAATATAATGTTATTAATGTTTTATACTGTAAGAGAATAACGTAACAATATTCATTTGTACCCTGACAAATGCGGGGTAAGTTTCTTACACAGCAGGTTTTTACTGTTTTAAGGGAGCTAACTGCAACTGACTTAAAAGGGAGTTTACTGCAATTGCTTTACGAGTCGGGTCTATGCAAAATGGAATGGGGAACAGCATTTTTTTATGAATCGCGCCAAAAAAAGAGGGGGCATGCTTATACAATATGCGGTTAACCAGTATATTGAACACCCTTTCGCAAGAAGCTTGTAACAGCCAATCTAGAAGCAGTGGAAGGAGCGAATGACTGTAGAAAATACATGTGTTTCATGACAAATCGCTGCAATCTGTGGGGATCGAATGCGCGATCCGGACCATCGGAGACTAATGTGTCCGCATCCGAGGCATTATTCATGCTTTTTTTGTGGGGGGGGGGACGACGTTCTATGATCGCCAAATAAAATTAAGGCTCATAAGAAGGTACCGAAACATGCTTAATTAAAGTCGGCACTGTCAAAGTGTACTTACCGCTTTAATAAGCCGAACCGATTAATGACAATAATTATTTCTCGTGTAATCAATTTGTTTTCTAGACTGCTCCACATGACCTCGTAGAACGATCAATCTTTACGATAGTAAATTTGTCGAACTGTGAAGCAGTCTATTTGTTAGCTCACCTGAGCACGAAGTGCTCATGGTGAGCTATTGTTGTCAGTCAATGTCCGTCGTCCGTCGTGCGTCGTCCGTCTTGCGGCGTCAACAATTGCTTTAAAAGCCTACTCCTCCTACACCCCTGGGCCAATTGACTTGATACTTGGTAGGAAGCATCAGGGTGACTTGTAGATCAAAAATAGCTAAAATCGTGCCGATCGGAAATCCAAGATGGCCGCCATCTTGAAAATCTATTTTTCACTTCTTCTCCTGAACTAAAAGGCCATTTGACTCTAAACTTGCTAGGAAGCATCAGGGTGACTTGTAGATCAAAAATAGCTAAAATCATGCCGATCGGAAATCCAAGATGGCCGCCATGGCCGCCATCTTGAAAATCTATTTTTCTCTTCTTCTCCTGAACCGAAAGGCCAATTGACTCCAAACTTGCTAGGAAGCATCGGGTTGTCTTGTAGATCAAAAATAGCTAAAATTGTGCCGATCGGAAATCCAAGATGGCCGCCTTGGCCGCCATCCTGAAAATCTATTTTTCGCTTCTCCTGAACGGAAAGGCCAATTGACTCCAAACTTGTTAGGAAGCACCAGGGTGACTTGTAGATCAAAAATAGCTAAAATCTACCGATCGGAAATCCAAGATGGCTGCCATGGTGGCCATCTTGAAAATCTATTTTTCCCTTCTACTCCTAAACCCAAAAGCCAATTGACTCCAAACTTGGTAGGAAGCATTGGGGTGACTTATAGATGAAAAATAGCTAAAATAGTGCCTATCGGAAATCCAAGATGGCCTCCATGGCAGCCATCTTGAAAATCTATTTTTCGCTTCTTCTCCTGAACTGAAAGGCCAGTTGACTCCAAACTTGCTAGGAAGCATCGGGGAGACTTGTAGATCAAAAATAGCTAAAATTGTGCCAATCGAAAAACCAGGATGTGCGCCATGGCAGCCATCTTGAAAATCTATTTTTCGCTTTTTCTCCTGAACCGAAAGGCCAGTTGACTCGAAACTTGGTAGGAAGCATTTGGGTGACTTGTAGATCAAAAATAGCTAAAATCATGCCGATCGTAAATCCAAGATGGCCGCCATGGCGGCTATCTTGAAAATGTATTTTTCGCTTCTTCTCCTAAACCCAAAAGTCACTTGACTCGAAACTTAATAGTAAGCATCAGGGTGATTTGTAGATCAAATGTAGCTAAAATTGTTCTGATCCGAAATCCCAGATGGCCACCATGGCCACCATCTTGAAAATCTATATTTAGCTTCTTCTCCTGCACTGAAAGGCCAATTGACTCCAAACTTGGTAGGAGACATTGGGGTGACTTGTAGATCAAAAATAGCTAAAATTATGCCAATCGGATATCCAAGATGGCCGCCATGGCAGCCATCTTGAAAATCTATTTTTGGCTTCTTCTCCTGAACCGAAAGGCCAGTTGACTCGAAACTTGGTAGGAAGCATTGGGGTGACTCGTAGGTCAAAAATAGCTAAAATAGTGCCGATTGTAAATCCAAGCTGGCCGCCATTTAGAATTTGTTCAAATGATCACGCTCCATTGACTGGCATGCCTTATATATATTCTTCTTCAAAATTAAGAACTGCTTAAATGATTATCTTTTCATTAGTTGCGATGACAGGATTGGAAAAATGTTGCATAACATCTGCATATCTGCAGTGGCAATGTCACTCAGGTGAGCGACCCGTGGCCCATGGGCCTCTTGTTTTCCATCTTTGTGTTTGATATAGGGTTCCACGTGATTACATTCTGGGTAAATTTCCTTGACGTAGGCGATGCGACTCTGACATTAATTCCTGATTGGTAGTTTCGGCAGAGCGTCATGAATATTGAGGACTAAAGGCGTGGAAAGTGGGTGGTGCTACTGTTAAACTGCGCATCACGGCACGTGACCTTATATCGCTTTCATCAAATTCAGGTTAATTTGATAGCTACCGTTTTCTGATCGATAATTGAGTTAATTGGCGAATTATACAAGCAAGGAAGGTGCGATAGACACGCGCGACAATTATATGGCTCAGTAGTGGGTAATTCAGGCGATATTTTTTTCGCCACTTGTTTTCGCCAATTTATGATTTTTTCTGCCAAATTTTATTTTTCTGCGCAAATGGCGACAATGGCGATCGGTAACCCGAACCCTGACTGCTTAAAGGATGATCTTTTCATTAGTTGTGATGACAGGATTTGAAAAATGTTACATAACATCTGCATATCTGCACTCGCAGTGCTACTCAGGTGAGTGGCCCGTGGGCCTCTTGTTTTTTTTGTTTTTTTTTCAGAGAATAAAGTCGACATTTCATGTGAATTATCTGCCAAGCAGATGATTCATATGAAATGTCAAGACTTATTTTCTCTGAAAAATAAATAATAATAAAAAATTCAAAATTTTGTCTGCTACAAATGTTGCTTGGTTTGGATTTAAGGGTTAAAATTTATACTGAAGCTGTCAGTGAGCTTTGATCTAGCCGCAATACTGGTAAATGCCCTCATGTCATTTATGAGTGAAACATGAACAAAACAAAGAATGCCGAAAAATGCTTTGATCTTATTGTAGGTTGTGAAGACGTTTAACCCATAAAGTGACAGCAAAATTTGTAGTAGACTACAATCTTAATTTATTTTTTTTCTATCTCTGACAAATAAAAAAAAAAAAGTCGAAATTGTCATCTGCTGCAGTTGTGATTGGCAGTTTAAGGTTCAATTGATATGTAGATGACCCGTATTTTGTCGTCTGCTAAAAAATGCCCCAATCCAGCGTGTGCCCTCTGTAGATTTACAGATAATTGCATCTGTGATAATTATAAAGTGCTTATACACTGATTCCTGGCTTTTCAGTACATTCTGGTCTCCCGCTCGTCTCTGCGGGTCTTTCCATTTCAACAGACAGAAAGGACGAATTTATTTATTTACTCTGAAAAGAATTGGGCTTCTTGGGTGTAAAAGAACTGACTAGCTTTCTTTATTAAATAAAGTTTATTTATATGTAACAATTCATGTGTAACATTTTTTTTTCATTAGCTTGCACATGGAAAGTTTAGAAGTGGGTGGGGTGTGAGGACCTAGTTTAAGTCTGACCGCTAGAATGCCTGATCACTTATAATGTGGTCAGCTGCCTTGAAACGCACCGACCGCATTATGGCCTTGTAGTGTAGCTTTATCATGGCATAGTTCCAGATAAGTTGCTGTTTTCATCCAAAATGTTGATGTTTTTTCTTATTTCTCCATATAAACCTATGTTGTGGGTACCCATTAGAAGGGCCACTAATCAGAGTACATGTATTCACAACATGTTTTTTGCATAGAAATATATTTTTTTCTCTCTGGATACCCTCTTATCTAGAGACATTTTAGCTTAAAATTTGACACAGTGTCTATTTTTTAGCTTGCCTAAATAATGTTTACAAAGAGCTGTTGTTATCTTTCCAGAATCTGCATGTACATGAGTGTTATCATCCACCCCAGTGTTAACACTTAAAGTGCCATGCAGCATGGAAGCAAACATTATGAAAATACACACATACTGTTTGAGATAATTTGATAATATTTGGTAGGGACATATATCAGGTCAAGTAAGAATGTTACGTGCAAGAGGGACAATATTTTTGTTCTTTTTGTGTCACCTGCCTAGCATGGCAGACACATAGAGATCCTGTTGTTTGTTGGTGGCCGCATCAGCATCAGAGGCGTCGGTGTCATCGTCACACTTTTCGTTTCCACTCAATAACTTTCAAAAGGAGGCATTGATTTCATTCAAACTTTGCAGAACTTTATAACACTATAAAATACAGGTCAAGTTCGATATTGGTAATCATCCGCCAAATTTTGGCTGAGTTATGGCCCATTTTCTATTTAGCTTTTGTTATTCGTTTCCGCTCAATAACTTTTGAAGGGATGCATCTATTGTATTCAAACTTTGCAGAATTTTATATCACTGTAAATTACAGGTCAAATTCGATATTGGTAATCATCCATCAAATTTTGGCTGAGTTAAGGCCCTTTTTCGATTTAGTTTTTGTTGGTGTGTTGATATTGGTTTCCGCTCAATAACTTTTGCAGAGATGCATTGATTTTATTGAATGTTTGCAGAAGGATATATCCTTGTAAAATATAGGTCAGGTGTGATATTGGTAATCTTCCACAAAATTTTGGCCAAGTTATCGCCCTTTTTCAACACAGTTTTTGTTGGGGTAAAATACAAGGTAAAGATATTGTTTCCCCTCAATAACTTTTGAAGGGATGCATTTTGAAGGAATGCATTGATTTTATTCGAAGTTTGCTGAATGATATATCATTATAGCATAGAGGTCAAGTTTGATTTTGGTAATCATCAAAAAAATTGCGGTTGAATTATAGGCCTTTATTTACTTGATTAATAAAATTCAGACAAAGTAGTGAGGAGTTGCCTTTATGGATAAGAGCAATTATTAGGACAAATACAGTGCTTTTTTTTTTCTTTTTTCATATCAAATGGTTGGCGTTTTAAGCAGGGGACATGTCTAATTCTCGGAATTCCAGTTTCAAGTTATCGCCCCTGAACAAATTTCTAAGCCGAATTCTTGTGCACTTCATAACTTCTTAATGGTTATACCCCCAGCATATGAAGTATGCTAAGGGGGTATATAGTTTTTGTCTTTTCTGTGTGTCTGTCTGTCTATCTGACTGTCTGTCTGTCTGTCTGTCTGTCTGAGTTAACATTTATTTTGTGTCAAAGATTTCTCAAGAACTACTATACCTAGAATTTTGAAATTTAGTACACATGACAAGTATGACTAGTTGTATTGTGGGAAAGAAAATAGGGGCTGTGGGATCAGGTCATTTAGAGTTATTTCCCTTTGTTGTTCTGGCTGTTTGTGTGTGAGTAAACATTTATTTTGTGTCAAAGATTTCTCAAGAACTACTGTACCTAGAATCTTGAAATTGTGTACACATGACAAGTATGACTAGTTATATTGTGGGAAAGAAAATAGGGGTCATGGGACCATGCCATTAGAGTTATTATTCTTTGTTGTTCTGTGTATTTGTGTGTGAGTTAACATTTATTTTATGTCAAAGATTTCTCAAGAACTACTACACCTAGAAACTTGAAATTAAGTACACATGACAAGTATGACTAGTTGTATTGTGGGAAGGGAAATAGGAGCCATGGGGCCAAGTCCCTTAGAGTTATTTCCCTTTGTTGTGCTATTTAATTATGTATTTTTGTTTATAACTTCTATACCTGTTTCCAGATTTTGTTTGAATTTATTTTACACATGCACATTTATATACTGCGGGTGACAAGTATGACTAATTATACTGTGGAAAGAAAGTAGGGGCCATAGGGCCAGGTCTCTTAGAGTTATTTCCCTTTGTAATTTGTGCTATTGAAGTATGTATTTTTCTTAATAACATTTATTATGTTTCAAAGATTTTTTGTACCAATGACAAGAATGAATAGTTGTATTGTGAGAAAGAAATGGGACCAGTTCTCTAAGAGTTATTTCCCTTTGTAATTCTGACTGTCCATGTTATCACTGATGGCCATGGCCTGGGGTATTAGTGAGCATATGCTCACCATGGTCTAGTTTGAAATATTTTGATAATATTTGGTAGAGGCATAGATAAGGACCAGTAGGCATGTCACATGTAAGAGAGACAACTCTGACTTAGGGGTGGTCGGGTGTGGCAAAGGTATCGTGTATCTTACGTCACCGGGACATCCAACTAATATTTGCTTACATTTGGGCAAGGCCTGCTATCCTTGTAGCAGGTAAGGGTAGAGGGGGAATGTTTCTATTTTTTCTGTTTCTTCACTTTCATTCCTGTTCCTCTTTCTTCCTTGTCCTTTTCTTTCATCTCCTATCTGTTTTCTCCCTTTCTCTGGGAGACGGCACAAAATGACCCACAAGGGTTGACATGTCATTAAACCCCAACACAATCAATCAACTCTGACTTTCTTTGTTACATACCTATCACCCCTGAAACCGAAAGCTTTTGCAGCCCAAATTGATTTTTGGACGGGTTTTTGAAAAATCTGTCCTTTAAAATAGAGATGTCATGGCTGGCAGGCATTGGGTCTCCCAAGGTTTACCTTTTGGTTGACCTTTTTGAAAAACCCGTCCATAATGCCATTTGGCATTTTTCTTGTTGTTGTTTAGTATATATAAGAAGCATTTCATGGAGAAATAAGAAAAAACATCCATACTTTTCTATTGAAAAATTGCCTCATCAACAGCTATGATTTTATGTCTTATTTTAAAACTGTCTTATGATTATGGACAGTATCCTGCTAGAATGAATATCCACAAACTTTTAGCTTTAGGTCATCCCTCAAACATTTCAGATATCTTAGGCTGACACATGTACTTTGATTTCTGTTTTGTTTTTCAGCATTTTATCCTCCACCACATATACCCCCACCTGACACAAGGTAAGAGAATATAAATTTTTATCCCCATCATATTTACCTTCTTTGAACACAGTGTAATGTTTTTCTATGGACTTTTATATCCCACCCCACATGTCCTCCTCACAACATAAGCATTGAAAAACCATGTTCGATCACTATTATTGCATAAAAACTGGAAACATTTGCTACATTTCGCGTTATTTCTTGCACTACTTTGTATCGCCTTTTCACCTATGTCTCGCGAACGCAATTTGCACGGACTATGCTCAATCTAGGTCCTGGCAGTGAATTGCCTTGTTAATACACAGCTTTTCTCCGGTTAATGATAGTTTTTGATAAATTTTATTCAGATTTTGTATACACATTAAGCTGGCCTCGGTTGCTCAGTCAGATGTGTATCCGACTTGTGATCAGGTCACAGTTTGATTTCCCCTGGGTTCGGCAACAGTCTTATGCGGAGAATGATCATGAAATTTTTTCTACGGTCATTCTCTCCCTGCCACTGATTCAAGAAGGGCAGTTGTCAGTTTCTGGCAAAAGATTGTTCACAAATGCTGGCTAACTGCTTAGAAGACTAAGCCTGTGCAGAAAAAGTGTGGTGAGGTAAACTGACTAGCTCAACATGACCTTAATAGTATTTCATTTTGGAGATGATTTTTTTTTCTCAATCAGCATTTGTGGTTTGGGCATAAAAAATATTTATTACCTCATCAAACATACACATCTTCACTCCATGTTTTGTTACTGCACAGTGGTGGGGTATTGTGCACCGTTTGCAATGCTTTTATTCTATCATCTGCTTATAGCATTGTACTTCTATATTTTTGTTTTATATATTTTTTTTTGTAGATATCCAGATCGACCACCATTTGCTTATGACACACCAACAGGTCCAAACTCTGCCTACACAGATCCTAAAGCAGCGTGGGACTCCAGAGATTCTTACAGAGAAAGGTATGGTTACAAAAAAAAAAAAACAAGGGATAAAAGTTCTAGGTCTGGTCATAGCATGTAGAGAAAAACCTGTTTAGAAGCCACATTGGCAAAGAATAAAAGTGGCAATTGAATGAAATTAGCTGCTAGACACAGGAACAACAATGTTTTCACCTGACAATTAAGACATGTCACATGCAATATGGCTTCATCTACACAATCTCTTTGCAAAATCCTTACTTTTTCAGATGGTTTTTAAAATTGCTTTTTTTTTTTTTTTTTAGCTCACCGGAGCCAAAGACTCGGGATGAGGTATTATGATCACTTACCGTCCTTCATCCGTACGTCCATCTATTAACACCATTGAATGACTTGAGCTCTGAAACCCAAGGCCAGTTTCTTCCAAATTTCATGTAGAGCCGTCTGATAATGGGGGATTGAAAATTTGTTCAAATAGTCATGGTCCAGTAATTAGGATGGCAGCCATGCCCATATATGGCAAAAACTCTTAAAAATCTTCTCCAGAACCAAGAAAGCTTTTAGGCTGAATCTTGGTATATAGCATTGGGGACTCAAGGTCTACCAAGTTTGTTCAAATGATGATTGTATGTTGACTTTTGACCTTTTTTTTAATGCAAGGTCAATTTTGCACCCCCATGCATTTTTCTGGGGAAAATGTTGAAAAATCATTTTCTCAAAATGCATTAAAGACTAATGGCTGAAATTTACAATGTATATTTAAAGTAGGAGATTCGAGATAACGCAATGAACTACGAGATCTCGGGTAATTTGTTTACACAACTTGACTCGAGGCAATTATTGGATTAGTCATGTATAATTAACGGATTGACATCTAAGCTAGGTAAGTTTACAATTTGAGAATACCCTAAATATCTGACAGAATCAGAGAAAATTTCCTAACTATTGGGCCAGTATGGGACCGATTTTTTTGGGCTTTGGGCTGTTTCCTATCGGTCCCAATTTCTGAATTTTGGTCTGGGACCTATAGAAATCCGGTTTTCCCGAGCCCTGATATCAGTTTTGGTTTGTTTTAACAAAACAGTGCTATAATGCAGATTTCAGTGTCATGATCTAATTTTGTTATAAATGTGATGTTGTTTCAGAAATATCTTGGTAGAACACTAAACAGGTACAAAGTGCCCTTTCCTTTGATTACTGTCCGAATTTTCGTTTCCAGACGATAACTTTAATAAATATCAATGGCTTTTCACCAAACTTAGTATGTGCATTGATATTGTGGAGATATTGGTTGGAATTGCTAGTGGGCAAATTTCGTCAATTTTTGACAGCTATCTGCCCATGACATGTCCATTTTTCATTCATGGATAACTTAAGTGAATATTAATTGATTTTCACCAAATGTGGTTTGTGCATTGATGTTGTGATCTGGTTTGTAATTGCTCATAGGCAAATTTTGTCAATTTTTGAGTCTGTATTTCCTTTCCAGGCGATGAGTAAAAATCAATGGATTTTCACTAAACTTGCTATGTGCATTGATATTGTGGAGACCTGATTTGGGATTGCTAATTGGCAGATTTCGTCAATTTTTGACAGTTATCTTCCCATGATACCATAGTTGGGGTGGGGTGTGTGTGTGGGGTGGGAGTTGGGGTGGGGGGGGGTGTTTCATGTTTTTATTGAGGAAATAGGGCTTGTCATTTCATTTAAATCGACTGCTCAGTGGATTTACTTGACATTTGGATTTATATTTCCTACTAATCCAGAGTTATAGGCAAGCTCCACCCTATTCAGTGACCTTCAGGTCAAGATCAGGAATTCTTTGGACAGGCCTCTTTCTAATTTAGGGTATGTATTGTGTAATTTTATCACACCTGCATTACCGGCCTCGGTGGCTCAGTTGGATGCGCGTCCGACTGGAGACCAGGAGGTCGCGGGTTCGACCCCCGCCGAGGTCGGCAACATTCTTTCGTGGAGATTGATCATGAAATATTTTCTACGGTCATTCTCTCCCTTCCGCTGATTCAAGAAAGGCAGTTGTCAGTTTCTGGCGAAAGAATGTGCACAATACTGGTAAACCGCTAAGAGGACTAAGCCTGCCCAGTAAATGTGTGGTTAGGTAAACTGACCGCGCTCGACATGACCCCATTGGGTTGACTGGGCCGTAAAACCTCAACACAAACAAATCACACCTGCATTAGCATGGGCAGTTTAGGCTGCAAGTTTCCATCTGTCTGTCTGTCCATGTACTTAGGTCCACCCTAAGTGAAGTTTACAAACTGTAAAACTTGTTAATTTCACTTCACTGATTATTTTATCTCACTGAGCTAAACAAGGAGGACAACTCTATCTCTTCTGGTGCTTGTTTTCACACTTTAGTATACAGGTGTGACATAAACTTCAACAAAGTTCTTTCTATTTTTATTAAAATTATTACTAACCCTGTATTTAATTCAAAAGTATCTGATCAAATGTCACATTCTGCAGCATCTGATCTGGGTCTACATGTTTTACCTATGTCCCTTTTATGGGGCCCGGCTGATTAATGAGTTAATAGTCCAAATTTTTGTGCATCAGCATTTTGCAACTGGTGCCCAGATGAGTAGTTCAGGTTCACTTGGACAGCTTATTCTGTTGTGTGAGAATAGTCATGACTGTAACATGAAATATGTGTGATAAATCATTTTTTGTTTTGTTTAGTGAGAGTGGTGAAGATTACAGATATTCAAGGTCATCAGACAGACGAGACTACTATGACAGGTGAGAAACTACGGCTGTATGGTGAATAGTAATAAATACCCTGAGTATTTGGACTACTGTAAACTACTTACCATACATGTTCTAATATCTGAACATGTTCTTTGTACTGCCTATTGATGTGTCTGAAACTGTGGTATGAATGCCAAACATTGTAGACTGTTTGCTCGGGCTGAATATTTTGTGTAAATGGGATAAGAAAACTTGTTGTAGATATTATACATAGCTACAGATAAGAGGGGGTATCCACATAATATTTTTCTTATTTCTCGACAAATACATATGTTGTGGGTACTCATTAGAAGCGCCTTGCCGAGGCGCTTCTAATGAGTATCCACAACATACGTTTTTATTGAGAAATAAGAAAGATATCTGCATTTTTTGGATGAAAAAAGTGCCTTATCTGTTGCTATGGATATAGTCAAATAGAAGATACAATAAACAGTGGTCAAGATGAAAGGAGATATTTCTTTTATATTACTTTTGCACCAACACATAGCTTTTAGATACTCCAACTCAAGAATTGCCTTGCCAAGGTCTACTTCAGAGCTAGAAGCCTACATTATAGAATATTATGTCAAGGCTTTAAGTCAGTCTTAATTATTATCCTTAGCATACTGGTAAAACAGTTCAGCAGACAACATGTTGAAGTATTTTTCTTAATTTTTATTTCTCCTGAAAGCAGTCTTCAACATTTGCGTGAATGGTCAATGCCTATTTTCTTGGACAAATAAGAAAAATATCAATTTACCATCTGCTGAATTTGCACAGAGACTGATAAAGGTTAAAACATTATCATCTAAAATCCTCTAAATATGTTTTCTGTTTATTTTTTGGTCATCCACTTAAATACAACTGTCAACTGCAGGTTTTGGTTTCAGAAACTACTGCTCAAGTAAGAGTCAAGAATTTTTTTTTTTTTTTTTTTTTTTAAAAAGTATGTCCACACACAATTTTTGTTATTTTGCAGTATATCTTGTTGATACTCTGACAAAGAGATTCCAGTAAGTAAACATAACATATGTGTATCAACTCTGTCTGAAAATGAAATAGAGAACAGATTACCAGGGTAGTTCAGTCACCTGACATGGCAAAGCTGGGAAAATTCTAGCATCGTGTACTACTAAAATATAAATGATGTTACCCAGGAAAGGCCTCTTGCACAAAGTACAGGCTTCCTGAAATAACCAAAGGAAAAAAAAAGAGATGAGGATTCAACAAATCATCTTGCTTGTGCAGTTTGCGTATTGCTGAAGACAGGTATTGTAAGGTAGCTGATGGAATTCTGCACTCAACTGCAGTGAATAAACAGAACTAGGATTACAAAAATAATCCTTAAAGTGCCAGGCAAACTTGTAGTGATTAGTCTTATTTTTTTTTTCATTTTTTCTGAGAAAATAAGCTTGACATTTCATGTGAATTGTCTGCAGGCAGACAATTCACATGAAATAAGCTATATTGTCTCAGAAAAAGTAAAAAAAAAACTTCAAAATGTCTCCACTTCTGTTCTGATTGGCACTTTAAAAGGCCAAAAGCTTTGAAATCATTGAATATTCTGAGTTCTTGTCTGTTCCAGTAAGGGGCTGGATTAAACAGATGTTGAGAGTTGCCTGAACATCTATTTTTATATTTTGACAGAGATTATTCTAGAGGCAGAGAGACTAGAAGGGACAGATCAAGGTCAAGGTCACGATCAAGATCACGAGACAGGCGACACAGAGAACGTGAAGATAAACATAAAACAAAAAGGTGATGTATTGTTGATTGATATTATCAATTTGCTTTCTCCAACTTAACAGACTACCTCCAGAATTATCATGGTTACATGATTGAACTTCATTTATTATCACGTATTCATTACTGTAGTTGAATTAGTAACCTGTCTTTGGTACATGTGATATTGTGTTCCCAATACCTTGGTTCCAATATTTGCTGGTATTTTTTAATTAGCTGATAACTGGCAGCAATGTAGTTTGAATAGAAAGCGGTTGTCAGACTGCCTGGACTGGTAACTGGAAACAATATATTTTGAATGAACAAAAGTGATCAGCCTCCTTGAGATGTGATATGACACAAAAGGTAGGACATGATGCTTCTGTGCTGAAATCATCATCTGTTTTAATATCACTTGGTGATTCCGGACTTCAAAAACAGTAAGAAGCAGATTTGAATATGTGATGAACATATTATGACATGGTGTTCTGGTTATCAGTTTCTGTATTAACCCTTTGACCACTAGGCAGTTCCTGGGGTCTCGTGTTAGACCTAATTACTGCACTGTGCGCTTTTAATAGGCTTTTCAAACTGGAAAAACTTGTAATGAAATACTTATCTTCTAAGGGCACACTTTAAAGAAAGATCAGCTTAAGACCAGTGGGGGTGGGGTGTGTGTGTGTGTGTGTGGGGGGGGGGGGGGGGGGGGGAGGGAGCAGAGGGTGTTTGTGGGGAGGATGCAATTTTGATGCTTATGGGATTTTGTTTATGATTTTCTTTCTAACAGCATATATTGTTGGTACTCATTAGAATTGCTTTGATTTGTCAAATCAATTCAAATGAGAAACAACGTGCATATCTAGGCAATTTAGATGAGTCCCAAGGTATCTGTGTTTATAAAGAAGTAGATAAAAGAACTAGGCTGTAATCTGAGAATCTGAGTACTGAGAAATTGTGTACTGTGCACTTTTAGGGGTATATGCGGTAATTAGGTCAAATACACTATTATGCCCCCCCCCCACCCCCCCCACCCCCACACACACCTAAGGGGTGGGAGACATACTGATTTTGGTCCTGATCACGTTGGCGTCAGCGTCTCACTTCCTTGTCTGCACAATATCTTGTGAACCAGTGGTTGGACTTACCAAATTTTGATGGGTATAGCAAAGACCTGATTAAATTTTGGTGACCTTGACCTAATGTTCAAGGTCACAGCAGTAGAAAAACTGAAATTCACAGTCGGGACATCTGTTTTCTCTTAAAACACAGTTGCTAGTTTCAAACTAAAGCTGTCTGCACCAAAATGAACAAATGAACAGATGCCCAATGTTTTCATTGTAGAAGCTTTATATTTTTGCTTGTATATTTTCAGCAGAAAAATCAAAACAGAACCAGACGATTCAGATTACTACAAGTCATCTAAACACAAGAAGTCAAAAAGATCTAAGCGTGACAAGAGTGATGATGATTATAGCCCTTCAAGGCCATCTAGAGATGATGACTCTATTCCATCAACTAGCTAATGCTCTCATTCTTTACCATTTTAATCACGTTTCATACATTTGTCTGACAATAGCTGTGGGAAGCATCCGGGTGACCAAGTGGTTAGCACTCTTGATTTGGGATCACCAGGTTCCAGGTTCAAATCCTGCTGGATGCTGAATTGAGCTTTGGACTGAAAGTTACTTCATTGCACATGAGCCTTGCATTATCACCCTTCCATTGTCTCGATATGACTTAAATAATGGTGAAAGGGACATAAAACACCACATCTTCATCATCTTACACAAGCCGTGAGATCTGGGATTTTCAGATTTGTCTCAGAAATTGCCTGTCTAGAGAAAGGAGGAGTCGTTGCAATAACCTGGTGTCAATGTTGGCGTCTCACACAAAATATTTAAGTTTTATGTTTTTAAAGTGTTTTTCAAAGGTCTCTGGGCCCCTGAAAGCCTAGATGGAATTATTTGATACTGTTACTGACATTAAGAGGAATGGATGACTCGGGGGGTGTGGGGTAGGAAAGGGGAAGAGGAGAGTCTACTCTAAAAGGAAAGAATTTGCTTCCTTTGGGAACAAAATCTCCTTTTTAGGATCTTATTGGCAGGACAGGAAACAGGAAGTCACAAAAGTTATCTAACTTGTGAAAAAATGACCAAAAATCTACCTAGTGTATCCAGTTCCCTTAACCCTTGCTGAGCACGACATGCCCTGTCTTAGCAAACAGTGTAGATCCAGATCAGTTGGCTTCTTCAGAAGCCAACTGATCTGGATCTACACTGTTTGTCATTAAATATGTGAATTTCTATCAAAAACCCAGATCAAGTAATCTGATTGGCTGGAAATTAGAAGTGGGCGTGACTTAATTTATTCAGCATGAGAAGGGTTAAATGCTGGTTCAAAGTTTTGTTCAATGCAAGCCATACCCCTTGACTTACTTGACTTACCAAAAGGTCTAGATTGTACACTTGGAAAGGTTTTTTTCAACAGGGGAATGCCTGTATGGATTCAGTGGCTGCTAGATAATGTTGTTGGGTGGTCATTCAGAGTTTTCTACTTGCAAAAAGAAAAAGCCTTGGACTGTGCTGGTCTGGAATTTTGCTGTTTGTATGAGGCATCTAGATAGCTGTGTAAAAGAGTATCTGAGCCAAGAAAAATTTTTGCTGTTGAGACAGCTTAAATCCTGATGAGATGGCCCAGAATGAGCCGTCTTACCAGGATTTTTGCGTTTCAACCTTCAGACTGTGGCATAAATCGTAAATTAGGCTTGTTAGAGGGGGTACCCCTACTTGAGAAGCAATTCCGCCCTTGATTTTGCCTCGATTTTGAGCACCTGACTTTCTAATGAAAAGTGGCGTGTTTGTATGAGAGTAGGGTTAGTCTTGTATGGGAGCACTTGCTCTGAATGGTTGCATCTGGTGTATAGTAAGTATGACAGGCTTCCAAGTTGGCGTCCCCCTCCAAAATGACAATAGTCGGGAATAGCACTTTAAAGATTAAAGTGTTGCAGTTTAGTTTCAGTATAACTGAATCCAGCAGATTATTTAATCCTTTCAGCCCTGCAGACGAGAACAGAATGGCAAACAGTGTAGATCCAGATGAGAAGACTTGTAAAGAGCTGTCTCATCAGGATCTCCACTGTTTGCCATTCTGTTTTTGATTTCTGATTTCCACCTCTGTGTGCAAGAATGGATGTGTGCCTTGTCAAAAGATGGAAGTCCATTTCAGAAATTTGGGGATGAAAGTTAAAATTTGCAGGGGACATTTATGGTGCTGGGTAGAAATTTCAGCAGTCAACATTCAGAAATATTTTTTTCTTATTTTTCACAGAAAAAGGCTTTGACATTTCTCGCAGATCGTATCCTTTGGCACATTTTGTATGAAATTTCAAGCTCTATTTTCTGGGTAAAATAAGAAAAATATCTTCAGTTCAATGTCTGCTGAATTGGCCCAGAGTGCTGAAGGTTAATGAAGCTGACAAATGCATTTCAGAATACACAAAGTAAGATCAGCCTTCTGAGTCGCTCACTCCACATGCACAGTACCTGGCCTTGTAGAATCTGAACAGTAGACATGAGCCTTAACATCTCATCTGAAGATGACATTATATAATCTTTCCCCTAGAACATAATAAAATATTTCAAAGTTGTCTCCTTTGATAAAAAGTTCTTTTGCTGGGAAAATTTTTTTTTTTTGTTTTGCCCGCTGATTTAGCCTGCCAAGTGCTAAAGACTGATAAGCTTAACCCTTATAAAGCCAAGCAAAATTGTCACTCTTGTTGACTGGTATTCACATCGTGGGCCAGATCACATTCCTGTCTGGCAACATTCTTTTGTGGAGATTGATCATGAAATGTTTTCTACGGTCATTCTCTTTCTTTCTTGATTCTAGAAGAACTGTTGTTAGTTTCTTGCGAGAGAATGTGCACAAATACTGGTTAACTACTTAGAGAAGTAGACCTGCCCAGGAAAAAGTGTGGTTAGGTAAACTGATCAGCTCAACATGACCCTAATGGGTTGACTGGGCTGTAAAACCTCAACTCGGTCAAATCAAGCAAAATTGTAGCTGACAACATCCTGATTTTTTAATATAAAAAAAATGATAGAAGTATTTCAAAATGTTGTCTGCTGCATCTGTGATTGGCAGGGTTAACAGATTATAGAACAGTCTGTGTGCATTTGTAAGTTTTGGTTTATCTGACATGTACATTGGCTGTTGGGTGGAAGGAAAAGAACACATGTATGCAGGTATGAAACAAATAGCTATTATTCATTGCCATGTTGATGTCTGTCTGTAAAGATTCCTGTAAATGGAATAAAATGAGATAAAATTGAGAGCTTTGTCTTCCTTTAAACACTAGTAAAAATGTATTAATTTTTCCCAGAACTATATCTTAGTGGAAAAGTCTGTGCTAGTGTCACAGTTGAAACTACAGGGGAGTCCAATACCTTTCTTTAAAACCTTAGCATGTTAGAGGTATGCATTAGCATTAGTTTTAATGGCCCACCCATTGTTATTTTGATTTCCAGCTAGTTTCTAGTCATCTGAGGTAATTATCAGAAATTTCTCACAGTTGAGATATAGGTACAAAGATCCGATAAAGAAATTACATATGGAATTTACCTACTGCGCCACCAGTACACATTTGTTTTAGAGAAAACATTATTAATCTCTTAGGACTACATTGCTAAGAAAAGAGAACTGGTGGAAAAATCGGATAAATTATTCCTTATAGTAATAATCATAAGAACAGCAGAGGACACTTTTTTTTTTCAGAGAAAATAAACCTTGGCATTTCATGTAAATCATCTGCTTTATCAGCTAGTCTTATTTTCTCTGAAAAATACCCAAATCAATTTTAGAATTGTCTGCTACAATTTTCCCTAATGCTTTATGGGTTAATATGCTCATTTTGAAATGTGTTTGAGTGGGCTTCACATTTCCTCAGCTGCAAAAATAGAAAAATAAGTTGCTTGTCCTTTCAGAGACAGTTCAGACCTAAAAATCAGTAAAAAATGCAAAATAGGTTCCAAAATACTGATGGTAGGATTAGCAGAATTCCACAGGAATAACTGTTAAGGTCCAAGTACCAAGTCCACATCCCTTGTAGTTGAAACTGATTGTAGAATAGGAACTTATTTAAATGCACAAAGTGAACTTCAAATTAATATAGTCAGTGGATTATAAAAAGTAGGCATAATACCAACAGTTTGGTGAGCTTTATCTGCTCTCCCCATGGTCTGCTTTTGACATAAATTTGAAATGCGCTTTTCTTTTAGTGTTTTATTCTAAATGCAAAAATGTATTTGTAAACAGCAGTATTTTATCTGTTACTGTGCTTTGTTCTCAAATAGTTACCCTAAAATTACATTTGTGGCTGAAAATTTGGTCTGACTGCAATTTCTATAGTAAATTGATTTTTAGGATTTTTTTTTTTTTTTTTTTTTTTTTGTATTTTTCATTTTCATTGTGAAAACTTCAGAAAATCTGAATGAGCGAAACTTGTCGAAATCATTTTTCCAGTCTACCTGCCCTATCGATTTTTGCATATTTCCAGCCATATTTACTATGGTAAAATTGAAATATTCAAAATTTTTGGAAGCCAATGGATAGAATAAAACTGTTTTTCCATAGGTCTTTACAAGAGATTTTGCATTAAATCATGACAAAACTCTGTAAATTTACCGCTTTTAGGTAATGGGACAGGCAAATGTTTGACTTTCTGAAAGATGTTAAAGATATGAAGATTCTAGGCTGTGCAGATACAATCTGATCTAAATGAATGTTATCTGCAAACAATTCCAGGGCCCATTTGTTCAAAACTAACAATGTCACTACCCGGTAGTTAACGTATCATTACTTTGCTCATAAAATATGACATATATGCTAATATTTTGCGAAAAAATGTGATTTGCAAAAGTTACTCACATTTTTTTCAGCAAAAATACCTGTGAATTAGATATTGTACTTATCAGAAAAGGTAACATTTTGTCCACTAACGAGCTCATTAAGCTAACAATGCTTTGAACAACTGGGCCCAGATGTCCACATCCTTAATAGCCACTGGGTCAAGGTAATAGCTCTCTAGACATTGGTCCAAGTGAGCTAAAATCACTTCGGCACTTGGCATACATTTTAACAGAAACAGATACTTTGGCTAGACACTCCAGCAGCCAGTATTTCAGACAGTACCAAGCTAGCTCCCAGACAGTGGAAAAGAGAAGGGAAAAGATCTCCCCACTAACCAGCTGCAAGTGCAGTAAATTCTTGTCCTTACACTGTCACATCCCATCTTCTAACAAGCTACAGCGGCATATGGTGCCAAACCTAACAGTAGCCAACCTTGTATCATCAGAAGTTATTTGGGGAACAGCTTTCATATGCAGTCTGATCAGTTTTTGCTGTTTGCAGCTGGATTGGTGATACAGTAGCACTATAATAGTGGGCACCCAGGCTAAGTGGTACTAATCAATACTCCTTAATATGCCCAAGTCAATACTGCCCGAATCAATTACTCCTAAAGTAATCAGCACTTATCAATTTAATTTTTATGTGCCACAAGGTATTCAGAGAGCTCATTAACTCCAGATTTGGAGTAAGTTATTCCAACTTTTCATTTCTGACTCCAACTTTTTGGAAAGTCTCAATATATAAGTATGGTAAAACTCCAACTTTTTCTGGACGACAGCATTTTACTCCAATTTTCAAAATCCTAGTGAGAACCCTGGCATTTAAGGTTTATTTTTTTGCTGTTCACTGATAGGGCAAAGCACTGGGTCACATGCTAAGAGATCTCTGATGGGATTCAGATAAACTTTGCACATAACCTTTTTGGGACCCACTTCTTTGCATGTGACCCAATGTCTTTTTTAGTTGATGAACTGTAAAAAAAAAATTATTTGATATATTTAAGTTTAATCGTATTTAAACAATCCACGACAAGAGGACTGAATATGAAGAGACAACCAATTTCACTCTCTTTAGCAGTAAGTATGTCACTTTAGATGAAAGGCATATGGTTGCAACCTAAAGGGGGTCCACTGAATGTTATTCAGCAAACAGCAGTTTGGTGGGACATAAATGACACTGCATTCAGTGAATGATGAACACACTGTATATAAATATTGCCTGCCTGTCTTTCCATCCATCTGTCCAGTTTTTGTTATCATCTCCTTTTATCATTTCCTTGAAAACTAGTTTTCAAGGAATCATTTTGGAGTTTCCAAGTATGTTACGAAAACACCATTAACTTGCACATGTGGCTTTTTTGATCCTCATTCAATATCTTGTATCAGGTTTCAGTGTAGCAGTAGGATTAAAGCCTAAGCAACATTGATACCTGATACAAGATATTTACTGATGGACACAAGGCCAGACAAATCAAAGCTTGAAGGAGATATTGCTGTAAGGCAAGTATTTTCCCTAACTGGCACAGGTGTTGAAGACCAGATTTCAGAAATAACAATATTCAAATTTTTATTACATATCCCGGTAGCCCGATGTCTGAATCATAGCAGAAAGGAAAATTTATTCTTCTGGCTTATTATTACTGAGAGATAATTCAGTCCTATTTACTCCACCCCAAAAACTCCCAAGTAAATACCATGTTTAAAACGACGGGAATTACAGTTATTGTGCTTTCAACATCTTTCACAAGTTGTTTTTTGCATGGCGCTTTACTCAAAAGAAGTAAATTTGCAAACTTTTGTCATGATTTAATGCAAAACCGTTTGTCGTAACTAACTATGCACAAAAAGTTTTATTCTAGTCATTCGTTTTTAAAAAATATTTTCACTTTTTTCCTTAGTAAAAATAAATGCAAATTATGCAGAAATCTGTAGGGTAGGTAGCTTTGAGGTAGATTTTCAACAAGTTCTGTTGATTTAATTTTTCTGAAATTTTCACAATGTTATTGTGAAATATCAATAATTCAAATTCAGCAAAGAAAAGTAAAAAAATATTTTCTTAGAAAAAGTCGCTTTCCTATAGAAATTACATAGGTCAGACCAATTTTTGGTTGTAAATTTAATTTCAGGGTAAATATTTGAGATTAAAACACAGGAAGAGAAAAGACAAATGGTTTCTGGTAAGATATGGTCAATTAGAACAAAATGTTTAAATTTAAATAAAACGCCAAGGAAAAAACGTCTTTCCGAGTGATGTCGAAAGGACAGTAATTATCTTTCTCTTTGGGAAATATTTCTTGCATCAGAATGACGAGAACACAACACTGATTTAAATTATGGTTAAATGAATACAATGTGTGTATGTGTCTGGTATACCTGACTTGAATTCTCTTTCTCATTTCCTGTTAAAATGCAAAATTGAATGTGTAACAAAAAAGTTGTTATAAAAATATGTTCCCCCTTGACCCAAGTTTCCATTTATATATGGACATGTCCACTGATGCTAATAGGGGTTTCAGTCAAAAATAAAAAAAAATAAAAAAAAAACGAAATGGCAAACAGAGTATATCCTGATGAGACAGCTCATTATGAGCGGTCTCATCTGGATCTACATGGTTAGCAAAAATATTTGTATTGGTTAAGTCTTAAAGCAAATCTTTCAAGGATTTTTATGGCAACATAACTCTAGACAAACAATAATTATGTCAATAATTCTGAATGTTTTGCACCAAACCTATCTTGTTACCAGAAATAGGTCCTCATACTGATGATGCAGTTCAAATGATTACCATAACATCCCTAAGTACTGGGACAGACAGACAGACCTAAGCAAACAGAATAGACCCTGATCAGATGTCACAGAATGCAGCATCCAATCAAGTCTACACTATTTGCCACACAGTCCAGCAGTGTTTAGTTAAATGGACATTTAAATTTTAGGGGAAGTTATAGTAAAGTAAAGGAGTTGGTATGTCCCAATATTTAGGGTAAATACAGTACTTACAATGTTTTGAAGCAAAGATTACAAATACCATCTTCCGAATATCACTTTATGTATCAGTAATAATGTACCCTGTATGGGTATAGGTATAATTTGATAAACAATATTTGCTTCAGTTATGGCCAATATGCTAATAAAAATATGAAAACTCTTTTTATTCCAACAAACACCTAAAATTGTGAGAAAATGGTTTTCAAAGATAAAAGGTTTAAATCTGATAATACTTGGAAATATTTTAGCAGCAAAGCAAGAAAGTATACCTACTGATATGTGAGTTCAACAAAGACTCCAATCAGCACAGCAGCTTGCACAGCTGTGCAGTGATCAGAATCTTTGTTGGGCACTCACTTAACAGTTGAGAATCCAAGGTTTCTTCATGTGGATAACAAAGACTTATCAGACTGCCGATGCATATGTGCTGAGTGCACATACCAGAAAGTTTTGAGTTGGAATTTTATGGCCCATTCAATACTGGTAAGGTAATGGTGAGCCATTCAGTTAATCTCCTCACACTACATTTTCTCCCATTTCAGCTCATTTAAAGAGAATTGGTACATTTTCATGGGGAGGCAACTCTGTCAAAATTGATTTTGGTCCCTTCTGAAAAGGGGTTACTCTAAAAGGACAGAATCTGTTCCCCCTCGGAGCAAGTTCTGTCCTTCTATAGTAGACCCCTTTTCATAATGGGTTTGATGTGCAGGAAAGCAAACATTGTTTATACATTGTATCAAGGCGAACATGTATTCATTTTCAAGATGACTTCTTTCTGTGCAGTAGAAAGCGGACCTGTTGTCACATGCAGAACAATATGTGAGGCCTGATTGCAATAGGTAGACAGACTATGGTGTCTGGTAGTAAGTGGCTCATAAGCTGTACTTTGCTGACAAGACTACTCAACTACCAATCATCTTCATCGCTACTGTCATCACCCTGTGAATCTTTGATGGTTTTCTTAGTTTTCACAAATCCAAATACACTTGTATCTTTTTTCTGTGAACCAATCTTTGGTGGATTGAGTAGATCCCCATCATAATTAAGAGCTTCAGCTCGGCCTAAACGCCACTCTAACATCTCGGTAGGGAAGTCATCAACACCTCCCAAATCATCAAACCCTACAATATAGTCTGTTGTCTTTCCATTTTTTGCAATACAGATAGTAGGTAGTAAAACAATTCTCAATCGTTCAACAAGAAATTTACATTTTTCAGCATTAATTTTCAGAAATCTTGTCTCTATATGTTTTGGAGCCAAAATCTGCATATGCTTATCTACAATTTTACATCTGAATGTGCTGTCTCTATAGAAATGACAAATAACAGTTTTGCTCTTCTTACAAGCATCGAAGAATTCCTTCTCATCAGCCACTTCCTCATACTTTCCATGTCCTATAGCTATCCACTCTTGCTTCTGTGTCTGGGCCTTCTTCAGAGCTGCCAGTCTTTTCTCCCTCAATGCCTGCAATATATCAATACAAATTACTTTCCATATCATGTTTCCTATTCCAGAATGGGTTTTAAGTCACTTTCAACAATTTTTCAGTCATATCATGATGCTGTCTGGATGTGGTAAGGAGCTCAATGCTCACTTTTAGAGTGCTACCCTGGACACATGACATGATATTCTGCACAGTCATATTAAACTGACACTATGCTGACCAGTTCTGATTCCTAGCTCTATTTTATTAGTGCCAAGTGCCAAGACAGGAAACAGCTTGTACTATTTAAAGTCTTTGGTACGATTTGGCTGGGGACCAAACCCAGAACCTCCCAGTCACAAAGCAGACAACCTATCAATTGAGCCACTGCACCAGTCTACTAGTAAATGCTTTTGTGGATACAGTTGAACTTCCATGAACAGTCACTTCACAACAACAGCAACCTCCTTATAATGGACATTTGTGCTACAGTATTTGTCCTTCCATATGTATTCTGACAGACAGGCCTCAGCGAAGTTGAGGTTGTCCAAATACTTAGGGTAAATATGGTATTCCCTAAAGTGACATTTACTGTAAATTTAACTCCACACAACAGCCAGTTAAATGCAATTCTTAAGGGTGTTGCAGAGATTGCACTATAAACATATACATGGTATACTGAGGAGAAAAAACTTCGAAGAAAAGAAAATTCCGAATCATATTTGCCAACATTTAATCATGTGACACACCTGTAAACTCAACACAGGTAAATCAGAGATACAGATAAGCAGAATACATATTTTTGTATTTCTTCATGTGAAATAATGTTCTTTTGTTTCACTACTGGTACTTTTATCTAACAATTTTAATCTTGTAGAATTCAGGCTTGGATATAGACAAACCTATGGACCCAATCATGCATATCTCTAGATAAGGGAGGTATCCTGATCTGATGCATAGTTTTTTCTTAGGCCAAATGAAAACCAGAAGGCAAGGATTATATGAAAAGCAAGTGCACATCTTCAGACTATGGAGAAAACACGTGCAAACTTCCAAAAAGATTAGTATAAAACTGTATTAGGAGTTGTGCTCACAAGGTACCCACTGTCTATATATTGAGGGTGAAAACTGACTAAGTTCACAATGCGGAAAAAGTGAAAAAAAAAAAAAAAATCTAACAATTACATCCAAATCACATGCACATCCTCATACCATAAAGAAAACACATGCAAAGTTTCATAATAATGGGTATAAAACTGTAAGAGGAGTTGCACTCACAAGTGGTACCAACTGTTTATATATAAAGAGTGAAAAATGACTAAGTTCACAATGTGGAAAAAGTAACAAAAAATGATCTAACAATTATATCCAAACCATATGCATATCCTCATAGCATGAAGAAAACATATGCAAAGTCTCAAAACATTCGGTACAAAACTGTAAGAGGAGTTGCGCTCACAAGAGGTACCCATTGCCTATATAATGAGGGTGAAAAATGACTAAGTTCACAATGCGGAAAAAGTGACCAAAAAATGTTCTAACAATTATACCCAAACCACATGCACATCCTCATACCATGAAGAAAACACAAGCAAAGTTTCAAAACAATCAGTATAAAACTGTAAGAGGAGTTGCGCTCACAAGAGGTACCCTCCGTCTATATATTGAGGTGAAAAATGACTAAGTTCACAATGTGGAAAAAGTGACAAAAAATAATCTAACAATTATATCCAAACCATATGCATATCCTCATATCATGAAGAAAACACATGCAAAGTTTCAAAATGGTCGGTACAAAACTGTAAGAGGATTTGCGCTCACAAGACACCCAGGGTAAATGTTGACTGAAAGACGGACGAACGGACAGAAACTTGCATGCCTAAGCTAAAGCAGGTGCGACAAAAACAGGTGTGTTTAGGGTATCCCTACCCTATACCTATTTTTCCTGGTGAATCCTACTTTTTTTTCATGTTTTCTGCAAAAAAAAAAAAAAAAAAAAAAAAAAATGCAAAAAGAAAGTAAAAAAATCAAAAAAAAAAAAATCCTACTTACCCTAAGTATTTACCTATATCTAAACATGCACGTCTTTTTATTTGGCCTTATTTAACTTGTGCTACTCATTAGAAGCTCCTAATTTCAGAATCAATGGATGCTTTAGTATGTGCCTAGGAACAGAGAAAGCTCAGCTGAGACAGCATGGATGTGCATGTTGATCTGGACCTTCACTGTTAGCATACAGCATAAGAGACCTTCTCCCCCATTGTGCATTAGTTTGTCTGTTACCTCAAGATCATCTTCATCCATTTTGTCTAATCTTTCAATCTCAGTATCAAGCTGTTGTTCCATTGCCTGGGTGGCCTTCAGTAGATGGCCTTCCAAGGCCTTTTCAAGTCCGCCTCCACTCATAATGAACCTGTAACCAAGTACACTTGATAAGTTGCTGACCAGAGGGTATGCATTTTACTTATAAAAATATTTGCATTCAGAGTAACTAAATACATAATTCCACAACAAATAATTCCAAAAATATATAAATAAATAAATTATACTATTTTATCACATCTTTTTTAAATCTTGTATAACAACTACATTACCATAAGGTATTTGTTTGAAGAGCTCCAAGAACAATAAACTGATAGTGATAATTATAAATAAGAACTATCTGTTGAATAAAAAAAAATGAAAACAGCATTGAAAAATATTAATACAGCCAAAAGTTATGGCAATTTTAGCATAATTTACTATAAGTTTTTGTCAAATGAAAATTTCAGTGTTACTATAAACAGACTTTTTATCCCACCATGCACTATTCTTTTAATGCCATACGGGACTTCAAATTCAAAACTTCATTTGAAAAAAAAAAAAAAAAAAAAAAAAAAATCTTTGTTTTAACAGTGCTATTTATATAGTGCTATTCTGAATCACATTAAACTCTTTAGGAAATTTAGTTTGAATATTCTAAAGAAGTCTTTGTTGCTATTCTTATGAGTCTTGAATGATTAGAAAGAGTGCACAGATTCATGGTCATTGTTTAAGACATATTACATGTATATAACCAGTGCTTGCACTAACTGTCAAAATCAGGAAGTCCCAGGACTTCCTAGCTCCAATATCTGGAAGTTCTGGTGATCAAATTTTTTCACTCACTTTCAGAAATTCAATCTCAATATTCTTAAACTCTCATTTATTGAATAAAACTGCCATTGTTAAGTTAAATAACACATAAATTCATTCAAAATTTTTGTTATAAATGACTAAATATCTTTAAAAGTCGGGAGTTCCAGACTTCCTGACATTGATTTTGGAAGTCCCAGGGCAATTTTTGGGAGCCTCTGACTCCCAGACTTCCCTTAATGCAAGCACTGTATAACCACATAAAAGACTGTTTCAAGCAAACAGAATTCACATTTTTCTCATACCTCGAAGAAAATGTGTGACTACTCGCTGGAATGACCTCCTGGAAAATGGGACAAATATGTGTTGGCTACCTCTAGAGTTATGGAATATAATGTATCTCAATTCTATATTCATTCACTCCAAAACAGCAGTTTTTGCACCTCCTATTTCTAAACTTCACAATGACATTTGATGTGAGCCTTACTTTGTATGTAAAAGGGGGGAAGGTCCCCATCATCCTCTGCATCCATAGTCTGATCAGGGCCTACACTGTTCATCAATTGTGTATTAATTATATTAACCTTTGTCATGCTGAATAACTTAAGATGCCACACCCACTTCTAATTTTCAAAAAATCAGATTACTTGATTAGGTTGTTGATACAAATTCACATACGTACTTAATGACAGGTTGGCGTCTTCTGGATCTACACTGTTTGCAAAAGTAGCCTACTAGGGTATATCCTGGTTCAGCAGGACAAGGGTTAAGAATTCTACAGTAAACACTGATACAGTGCTTTCAATAAGCTGGCAATGAAGACCCTGGTCAGAATGTGCTTTATTCCCTACATGTGGTATACAGCGCTTTACAAATGTAGACCAACACCAATTTTCCTGTCTGTAGGTGGTAAATGGCATGAAGTTCTGCCTGATCTTGTCCTGCATCATTCGAAAGGGCAATAAATAGAATTCTGTAATAGGAATATGTACCTGCATTGTACTTGTCCATGGACAAGTGAACTGAAAATTTTCGCTTGTCCTCAGCCAAATGGGACAAGCTGGGCATAGTATTTCCACAGCCCTGATTAATGTGTGTGTGTTTTGTGTTTTTTTTTTTTTTTTGTGTGTGTGTGTGTGTGTATGTGCATTTTTTCTCAAATCTATAATAATCAGAACCAACCAACAAAATAATTTTCAACTCTTTGAACTAAAACTCAGTACTGTCAGTAAATTTTGTCTGAACTTTAGCAGCCTTGTCTTATGCCTAGCCTCACGTCTCATCCTTATATATTTCTATGTATGAGACCTGTCTCCAACACAGGTATCAGCTGGACATGGAGAACTCTTAGTTCTGAGCTATGCTTCAACTTTAAGAGCAATCCAGTGTCTCTGAATAATTGTGTTGGGGTTTAATGGCACGTCAACCCTTGTGGGTCAGTTTGTGTTGTCTCCCAGAGAAAAGGAGAAAAAACGTAGTAGAGGAGATGAAAGAGAGGGACAGGGAAGAAAGAGGAACAGAAATGAAAGGTAAAAAACAGAAGAAATAAAAAAATATTCCCATCTACCCTTACCTGCTAGGATAGCAAGCCTTGCTCAACTGTAAGCCAGTGGGACGCCCTGGTGACGTAAGATACATGACACCCTCACTACACCCAACCACCCCTAGCAATCCAGTGTCTTTCTGAGCCTTATCACAACTGGGCACGAAACATTCTCACAAATTCAAGAAATGCTTGTGACCTGGTAAGCTCTGCTACATTGTAGGTTTCTTAGGACTATCAGATCTGAGTTTGCATTGCAACTTAGATAGCCTATTTCACCAAACAATATTCTACCAAAGCCCCAAAGTCACTCTTTAAATTATTAATAGTTATTTTCTGCAATATTCACTCTTCGGAGTCTATCAGAAAACTAACTACATGTAAGTGGACATCAAGATCTGATTTATATACCGGTGATCACATGACCACTTCACAGCTCTGCCCACAAATCTAATGGAGATTTCCTTAAATAACTAACATTTCCAATGGTATTCTTTACTCATACTGCAATTGTTAATGAGCTCCTACCTGATAAAATACGGCTTAATCTTATATTTCAGCTATCCATTTTCTCAAAGAAGTTTATGAAGTTGACAAATCTCTCCATCATGAAGGTTACAGAAGCCGGTATTCTTTTATCCAAAATTCTATGCATAATCTGAATGTCAGTGAGACTAACTTTGATTGCCAGGATGTATCACATAATATTTCTAAGCAGTATTATTCAGACATATACAGTAGAACTTCAATGGCTCGAACCCCGATGGCTCATTTACCATGGATGAGTCGAACACATTCTCGAGTCCGCAAGGATTTCCTCCAAATACATGTACGATAAACGGATAATTTAGGGAGATTTTCTACTTTTATCTTGTAAATGTATGCTGTGTGTACTCATTAGAATTGCCTCTATGAGGCAATTCTAATGAGTACACACAACATACATTTAAAATATAGAACACTGAAAAGATATCCCACAGTTATCTCCATTGTGCCTCCTGGTGTGGCACTAACAGTAACCTCCCGAGGTTCGAACTACCGCTGTCTCAAACAAATTTTCATGGTCCCAGAGGGGTTCGAGCCATCGAAGTTTGACTGTATGAAAAAATAAATTGATTTAAATGTCAAATAAATGACAATAAACTACACATATACTCAAAAATATATGACAGTTTCTGTTTGCAACCCTATTTATCCTTTGGGCTCCCAAAACTGTTAACAAAAGAACTTACAAAAATTAGAAGAATTAGTTTGTTTGTGTTGAGGTTTTACGGCCCAGTCAACCCAGTGGGGTCATTTCGAGCGCGGTCAGTTTACCTAACCACACGTTTACTGGGCAGGCTTAGTCCTCCAAGGGGTTAACCAGTATTGTGCACATTCTTTCGCCAGAAACTGACAACTGCCCTTCTTGAATCAGCGGAAGGGAGAGAATGACCGTCGAGAAGAATTAGTGCTCATGATTTAGTAATTGAACGTGGCCGCTACTTCAGACCAAGAATTCCACATCAGCAACGAATTTGTGTGCAATGCAATCAGGTGGAAGATGAGGAGCATTCTTTCCTATTTTGTAGAAAACTGTACAAATTTGCAGATTACATTGTGTAAAAAACTAAATTTAAAGATACCAGTTCTGAAACCTAATACTAATGAATGTTTTAAATTATTGTATGAATTGATGAACCCCAGTAATGCTGTGGCTACAAAACTTACTTGTAAATTTATTCACAAGGCGTTAGAATTAAGGTAGTAGATCTACTGATTGTTTTCTCATGTTTATTCTGTTTAATGTTTATATTATATATTTCATGTAATTTCCAATAAAATATTCTATTCTATTCTATTTCTTATTTTAAAAATGAATTCATTATAAAGAAGGCTAGGCTTAACGCAAACAATGTTTTACCTTATTTTTGGTGTGTTCCGATAGAAATATATAACTCAATAAGAAAATTTAAAGATTGACTGCCAAAATAACAAAGGGCCATAACTCGAGAAGTATTTTTCAAAATTTCTTCAAAAGTTAATCAGGTTGTCTACTCATCATTACCAGTCTATTCATCAAGTTTCAAGGCTCTAGCTCCAACGATTTTTGAGATATTTTGCTGACAAGGTAAAAATGCCCAAAATTACAAAGGGCCATAACTTAAGAAGTATTTTTCAAAATTTCTTCAAAAGTTAATCAGGTTGTCTACTCATCATTACCGGTCTATTCATCAAGTTTCAAGGCTCTAGCTCCAACGGTTTTTGAGATATTTTGCTGACAAGGTAAAAATGCCCAAAATTACAAAGGGCCATAACTTAAGAAGTATTTTTCAAAATTTCTTCAAAAGTTAATCAGGTTGTCTACTCATCATTACCGGTCTATTCATCAAGTTTCAAGGCTCTAGCTCCAACGGTTTTTGAGATATTTTGCTGACAAGGTAAAAATGCCCAAAATTACAAAGGGCCATAACTCAAGAAGTATTTTTCAAAATTTCTTCAAAAGTTAATCAGGTCATCTACTCATCACTACAAATCCATTTACAAGGTAAAAATGCCCAAAATTACAAAGGGCCATAACTTAAGAAGTATTTTTCAAAATTTCTTCAAAAGTTAATCAGGTTGTCTACTCATCACTACCAGTCTATACATTTTTTCAAGGCTCAAGCTCCAACGGTTCTTGAGATATCCTGCTGACAAGGTAAAAATGCCCAAAATTACAAAGGGCCATAACTCATGAAGTTTTTTTCAGAATTTCTTCAAAAGTTAATCAGGTCATCTACTCATCACAACAAATCCATTTACTAAGTTTCAAGGCTCTAGCTCTAACAGTTTTTGAGATATTTTGCTAACAAGGTAAAAAATGCCCAAAATTACAAAGGGCCATAACTCAAGAAGTATTTTTTCAAAATTTCTTCACAAGTTAACCAGGTTGTCTACTCATCACTACAAATCCATTTACTAAGTTTCAAGGCTCTAGCTCTAACAGTTTTTGAGATATTTTGCTGACAAGGTAAAAAAATAACCAAAATTATAAAAGGGCCATAACTCAAGAAGTATTTTTCAAAATTTCTTCAAAAGTTAATCAGGTTATCTCCTCATCACTACCAGTCTATTTATCAAGCTTCAAGGCTCTAGTTCCAATGGTTTTTGAGATATTTTGCTGACAAGGTAAAATTGCCAAAAATTACAAAGGGCCATAACTCATGAAGTATTTTTCAGAATTTCTTCAAAAGTTAATCAGGTCATCTACTCATCACTACAAATCTATTTACTAAGTTTCAAGGCTCTATCTCTAACAGTTATTGAGATATTATGCTGACAAGGTAAAAATGCCTAAAATTACAAAGGGGCATAACTCAAGAAGTATATTTCAAAATTTCTTCAAAAGTTAATCAGGTTGTCTACTCATCACTACAAGTCTATTCATCAAGTTTCAAGGCTTTAGTTTTAATAGTTTTTGAGATATTTTGCTGACAAGGTAAAAATGCCCAAAATTACAAAGGGCCATAACTCATGAAGTTTTTTTTCAGAATTTCTTCAAAAGTTAATCAGGTCATCTACTCATCACTACAAATCCATTTACTAAGTTTCAAGACTCAAGCTCTAACAGTTTTTGAGATATTTTGCTGAAAAGGTAAAAATGCCCAAAATTACAAAGGACCATAACTCAAGAAGTATTTTTCAAAATTTCATCAAAAGTTATTCAGGTTGTCTACTCATCACTACCAGTCTATTCATCAAGTTTCGAGGCTCTAGTTCCCTTTTTTTTATAAAATATTTTGCTGACAAGGTAAAATTGCCAAAAATTACAAAGGGCCATAACTCATGAAGTATTTTTCAGAATTTCTTCAAAAGTTAATCAGGTCATCTACTCATCACTACAAATCCATTTACTAACTTTCAAGGCTCTAGCTCTAACAGTTATTGAGATATTATGCTGACAAGGTAAAAATGCCTAAAATTACAAAGGGACATAGCTCAAGAAGTATATTTCAAAATTTCTTCAAAAGTTAATCAGGTTGTCTCCTCATCACTACCAGTCTATTCATCAAGTTTCAAGGCTTTAACTTTAATAGTTTTTGAGATATTTTGCTGACAAGTTAAAAATGCCCAAAATTTACAAAGGGCCATAACTCATGAAGCATTTTTCAGAATTTCTTCAAAAGTTAATCAGGTCATCTACTCATCACTACAAATCCATTTACTAAGTTTCAAGACTCAAGCTCTAACAGTTTTTGAGATATTTTGCTGAAAAGGTAAAAATGCCCAAAAATACAAAGTACCATAACTCAAGAAGTATTTTTTCAAAATTTCATCAAAAGTTATTCAGGTTGTCTACTCATCACTACCAGTCTATACATTTTTTCAAGGCTCAAGCTCCAACGGTTCTTGAGATATCCTGCTGACAAGGTAAAAATGCCCAAAATTACAAAGGACCATAACTCATGAAGTATTTTTCAGAATTTCTTCAAAAGTTAATCTGGTCATCTACTCATCACTACAAATCCATTTACTAAGTTTCAAGGCTCTAGCTCTAACAGTTTTTGAGATATTATGCTGACAAGGTAAAAATGCCCAAAATTACAAAGGGCCATAACTCAAGAAGTATATTTCAAAATTTCTTCAAAAGTTATTCAGGTTGTCTACTCATCACTGCGAATCTATTTGTTGTTTCAAGGCTCTAGCTCCAACGGTTTTTGAGATATCCTGCTGACAAGGTAAAAATGCCCAAAATTACAAAGGGCCATAACTCATGAAGTTTTTTTCAGAATTTCTTCAAAAGTTAATCAGGTCATCTACTCATCACAACAAATCCATTTACTAAGTTTCAAGGCTCTAGCTCTAACAGTTTTTGAGATATTATGCTGACAAGGTAAAAATGCCCAAACAAAGGGCCATAACTCAAGAAGTATTTTTCAAAATTTCTTCAAAAGTTAATCAGGTTGTCTACTCATCGCTACCAGTCTATTCATCAAGTTTCATGGCTGTAGCTTCAATAGTTTTTGAGATATTTTGCTGACAAGATTGCATCCATATTTTTTCAAAGGGCCATAACTTTGAAAAGGGGTATAATCCTATCAAGAAAAACAAGAGGCCCACGGGCCACGGTTCGCTCACCTGAGTGACATAGCCACTGCAGACATACAGATGTTCCCAATAATATATGCAAAGATTCAGCCATAAGGCATCCTTATGGCTTATTTTGGAGAATAAGATTTTTAGATGTTTTTTCCCATACAAATGCATAGGGAAGCAAACTTGTACGACCATTATTTTAGCAACTTTGGTAGACCCCCTGTCCCCGATGTTCTGGAGGAGAAGATTTTTAAAGGTTTTTACCATATATGGGCATGGCTGCCGTCTTGGTCAATGAACTGGGACCATTTTAGCAATCTTTCACTCCCCCAACCTAAGGAGGCTCCATATGAAATTTGTGCAAAATTGGCCCAGAGGCTCCAGAGGAGAAGTCATTTGAAATTCTGAATATTTTTCCCATACAAATGCATAAGGAAGCAAAATTGACCTCATGGTAAAAAAGTCAAATGTCAATGTACGACTATTATTTTAGCAACTTTGGTAGACCTCCAGTTTCTGATGATATATGCAAAGATTCAGCCACAAGGCATCCTCCGTTTTGGAGAACAAGATTTTTAAAGGTTTTTCCCATACAGATGCATAGGGAGGCAAACTTGACCTTGCCGTAAAAAGGTCATTTGTCAATATACAACATTTATTTTAGCAATTTTGGTAGACCTCCCATCCCCAATGACTTATGCAAAGATTCAGCCCCAAGGCATCTTAGGTTCTGGAGAAGAAGATCTTTAAAGGTTTTTACCATATATGGGCATGGCGGCCATCTTGGTCAACTAACCGCAACCATTTTAGCAATCTTTCGTTCCCCAAACCTAAGGAGGCTCCATATGAAATTTGAGCAAAATTGGCCCAGAGGCTCCAGAGAAGAAGTCGTTTGAAATTCCGAACATTTTTCCCATACAAATGCATAAGGAAGCGAAATAGACCTTACCATAAAAAGATCAAATGTCAATGTACGACCATTATTTTACCAACTTTGGTAGACCTTCAGTTTCCAATGATATATGTAAAGGTTCAGCCATAAGGCATCCTCGGTTTAGGAAAACAAGATGTTTAAAGATTTTTCCCATACAAATGCATAGGGAAGCAAACTTGACCTTGCCGAAAAAAGGGTCAACTGTCAATATACGACATTTATTTTAGCAATTTTGGTAGACCTCCTGTCCCCGATGACTTATGCAAAGATTCAGCCCCAAGGCATCCTCGGTTCTGGAGAAGTAGATTTTTAAAGGTTTTTACCATATATGGGCATGGCGGCCATCTTGGTCAATGGATCGCGACCATTTTAGCAATTTTTCGTTCCCCCAACCTAAGGAGGCTCCATATGAAATTTGGTCAAAATTGGCCCAAGGGCTTCAGAGGAGAAGTCGTTTGAAAATGTTGACGGACGGATGGACGACGGACGAAAAGTGATCACAATAGCTCATCCTGAGCATAGCTCAGGTGAGCTAAAAACACGTATCAGCTATTTTTTCATGAGGAATCCATATAAGAAATTTCAAAACAGTAGCTTCACGGTTCTAAGTTATGCTATGCATCAAAAAGCGTGACAAACGGATGGACGGAAGGAAGGACGTACGGACGAACAACCCAGAAGCAATATGCCCCTCCAACTTCTTTGAAGTTGGGGACATAAAAAGCCAGGTAGAATTTTTATGAGTTTTTCACTTTATTTTCAATTTAACATAGGGACAACTTCTTTCCAAATGATATCAAAAAAAAAAAGAGTAGCACAGAATCATACACTATTCCAATTATTTCTGTTCCATGCCCACCAATTTACAGGTAAAATAATCCATCATCAATAAAACTAACAATAAAGACACTCTTCTATCAGTTTCTTGTTGCATATGAAGAGACAATCAAACAGAATCTCCGATTTTCATGATTTTGTGTGTTCTTTGTTTCCAAAGGCAATCCTTTTTGACTTTTATTCAAATCAGCACAATGTTTACATCAATACACAAGAAAGAAGGTGGGGCATGTCATTTCACCCTGATAAGTATTACATTCTGCAGGTATCAAGGTCACTTAACCCACTACAAAACAGTCACTGTACAGCCTTAAGGGTCAGGACTTGGAAGCCCTCAACATTGCCAAGTATTTCAGAGTGGACTTGTCCAATAACCTATAATGGAACAGCCACATCAATCGAACAGTCAAGGAAGTGAATAACATTCTTGGTTTTCTCTGAAGCAATCTTTGCATAAACAGTAGTGAGACCAAGGCTGCCACTTATAAAACACTTATTTGACCGAACCTTGAGTACTGTGCTTCAGTGTGGAGTCCATATACAGTGACTGTCAAAAGAAAAATAGAGATGATACAGAGACATGCTGCCAGATATGCAACCAACCGCTACCATAATACAAGTAGTGTGACAGATATGTTGCAAGATCTGGATTGGGAATCTCTAGAATCAAGAAGAACAAAGATCCAGCTGACCCTGCTTTTCAAAGTGATCTAATGGATATACCAAGTCCTACCTATCTCACAACAGCAAGTACCCGAACCAGAGCAAATCACACCAAGAAACCTACACAGATCTCATCTAAATCAGTTGCCTTCAAATACAGTTTTCTTTCTGCAAACCATACAAGTGTGGAATTCTTTGCCAGACACTGTGGCTGGTAACTGGTCAATTCATATCCGAGTCAGCTCGTACGGTGATGGTACCTTAGTCAACATGTACTTTTTTTTGGTCAACTCGTACCCGTTGTCTGGTCAACTCATACCCGGCCAAGTCAACTCATACCTAGTTTGGTCAAATTGTTCCTAGTTTGGTTAACTCATACTAGTTTGCTTAAATCGTACCTTGCAAAATACGGTAGATACTGGATGTATGGACAAACAGACAGACAGGCAGGTAGGTAGATTTTTATTACTCATTATTATGATGCACCCATTATTTGACATGTTAGTTAAACATGCACCGATTAATGTGGGTGTAAAAAATAATTGTGGATACGATTCAAGTAATTTGTTTATCATTATTTTGATGAATGATACATTAGTTAAACCTGTACCGATTAGGTGTGAAAAACGATTATCGATATGGGCTCTTTCATCTTGTCCTTAATCAAAGACTGATTTTAATTCCTTTGATTTTGTAGACGAGCTGTTGTTTTTGTTCTTGCGGGGCCTAATGACAAGCAAGAATTTTTAAGGGTAATTATCTTTTGTATATACTACATGTATTTATTTTTACCTGCTGATTACTGGATATATACAATACAAATAACTTTATTCAGCATAAAACATAATCCTCTAGGCATCATTCATCTTTGAGGTCTCTTCACAAGTATCAAAGGCTTTAGATAAAATCATAATGCCTGATCTTTGCATTGCATGTAGTAAGGTTGTTGGTACATGTCAGTATGCTATAAGTTGTGATGCCTGCAACCATTGGCAGCATCATATTTGCGAGACAGGTAATACAATTTTCATTTATTAGCTATTTTGAGGATAATATTCAATTATTTATTTATTTATTCATTTATTTATTTATTTATTCGAATGCTAAGGCCCATATATAGCAGAAAACATGTTTTTACCAAAAATTAATTATTTTGAAGCTGCCGAAACTGGTTTCATATGAAACTACCGGTATAGAAGGTAAAGAATATTTTGTTGGCTGCTCATCTGGGATGTGAAATTTTTGCAAGTAGTAATATATCTTAATCCATATTTGGAACAGTGCAGACCCTGATTATGCTACCTGCTGTGCATGGCATGACCTGGTCTTGGTGAACAATTTAGATCTTGATCGGATGCTGTGGGAAACGGTGTCTGATCAGGGACCATCCTGTTTGCTACTCATCTGGGATGTGAAGTTTTGCAAGTAGTAATATGTTTTATTCTATATTCGGAACAGTGCAGATCCTGATTATGTTGCAAGGTGTGCATGGCATGACATGAGTCTGTTCTAGTTGGATAGATGGGCCTTGGCGGGCAGTGTGGACCTAGACCAGGCGCTATTAGTGTTCGCTACTAGTCTGGTATGTGAAGTATATGCAAGTAGTAATATATTTTATTCTATAATCGGACCTTTGCAGACCCTGGTTGTGCTGCATGGTGTGCATGACGTGACCTGGGTCTGTTGAGTTTGGACAGATGGGCCTTCAGTTAACATATCTCTGAATTAGTCAGTCACGACCTAAGGACAGTGAAAATAGCATGATCTATAGTTACATGTAATGAGCCCCCATATTTTGACAACTGCTGCTGACATCTGAGGCTGACATATGACCTTAAAGACTGCCAGATGAGTGGTAAACAATGTAGACCCTGACCAGATGCTGCATATATTCAGTCTACAATGGGACAAAGCTTTGCAAGTCTCCAAGGAAGTGTTTCCTGTATTTTAACACTTTTGCATGCTGGGTAAAAATTTCAGCAGACGACATTTTGATTTTTTTATAGAAAATAAGATTTTACACTTCATGCAAATTGTCTCCTTAGATAGGAGATAATAATTTGCATGATGTGTCAGATTCTATTTTCTAGAAAAACAAACAAACTATTACCAGTTTGTCGTCTGCTGAATCTGCCCATAGCATGATAAGTGTTAAAAGTCAATGTACATTTTGTATTCAATGACTAGCAAACAATGAACACAGCTCCAGATGATTTTTTTTATCATGAGTTTTGGTATTTTGCTTATGTCTCCATGAAAGTATATGTTATGGGTATTAATTAGAGCTGCCTCAGTGAAGCCCTTTTAATGAGTACCAAAATCATATATTTTTGTGGCAAAATCAGGAAAATGTTTATTTGGATATTCCTTTTACCTTGAGCTATGCAGAATGACTCCTGAAATTAGACAATATATGGTAAACCCAAATTTTAACAAAGGTACGAGTTGACTAAGATACGAGTTGACTAATGTACAAGTTGACCAAAAATGGGTAAGAGTTGACTTAGGTACGAGTTGACCAGAAACCCTGTGGCTGAAGCCCCTGACTTAGTAACCTTTAGCAGGGGCTTTCCATTTACATTACATAAGCTACATAGGGAGCAGTCTGCAAGTAGGATACTATTTGGAGCTGTGCCAGTTGGTCGACCATACCCAGGGGCAGTTACTGTAGCGGGATTGGTCTGATTACCCCTCGAGGATTACCCAGTGATGATTCCGAAAACCAGACTGCAAACTTTCAACTATTTTCTGCCTTTCTGTCACTTATTTTTCTGCCTTTTCTACAATTCCCTTTATCCCGTTCCTACCACCACATAGAAATCGTGTATCGTGGTCTCTCGATGAACACGGATACAGAATACAATAGACTAAATACAGATTCTAGCAAGCCTACTTTGGAGGTAGTGGTTTGTATAAACTAAACTATTTTGATCGTCGAAAATCGTCATGAGCGTCATACATAAGGCATGTATCGATAACTCTGTCGGTAACTGTTTTGCAATCGTTCCGATTTTAAGATCGAGCGCTATCCAATTTGTAATGTCAAATTCAATCGATAAATTTTAAAATTTATCTTCGGGTGCGACTGTAAAAGCGCAAGGATAAATTGATGTTTGCTTCAAAAACAGGAGTTGGTTATGATTGTTTACATTTTTACATTAATTCTGCTTTGTAAAGGAATTTGAATTACATGTTTTGCCGATTCAAAACAAACCTGCAGTGGCTGGTGCGCCAACCGGCAGCTAGCCATACCAGTTCGTTTATTCAATGCCATGTAATACTAAATTCTTGGAATCAGAGAATAATTGCATGGAGTAGAAAAAACAACCCCCCCCCCACCCCCCCCCCAAAAAAAAAAAAAACAAAAAAAAACAGCAAAATAAATAAATTAATAAATAAATAAATGTCCTTTAGTGTATACCGGACCCGATTTGAGATACCCTGCTGAGCTGTGATATCTTTTTAATTTAATAATTTTGATAGTAGATCCAATTTGATTATGTCTAAACGATTTTAACAAAAACAATAACAACAATACGTTGGTAATGACTAATGACTTACAAAATATTTTTAATATTTTACATACAGTTTTGTACCGCGTAATAGAACAGAATGGTATTGTATAGATAAATAATCGGACTCACACACTCCACATTCTAATCATGCTAAAATATGAACTAGTTCGTTTGTGTGTGGGGTGCAGTTTGATCCGGATCTACATTATTTGTTCGCACCTTTCTGTCTTTTCGCACTCATATATCCAAATGTGCGTTATATATCTGATAGACATTTCAGGTAATGAGTTTGCTTGAATATTTCCAAATAGATCACCAGTCAAATTCGGAATTTTATGAAAGAAGATTATTCTTATGTTTAATGTCAAGAATAGCTGAGCGACAACTTTGGTAATGCTGCCTTTGGTCTTATTACAACCAAACATGCGTCCTATGTATATTTGATGCGCATCTCAGATAAGGACTTTCGCTTGAATACTTCAAAATGAGATGCCAGTCATATTTGGAATTGATCAAAGAGATTATCTTTTATATTGGATATTATTCTTTTGTTATAAACTAAGTTGGTTGAACAGCAAGTGCCGTACTGATGAATTCGGTCTTACTCTACCAAAATATGGGTCAGATATTTGACCGACATTTCGGGTAAGGACTTGAGCTTGAAGATTGCCAAAACGATCGCCAATCCAATTTGGAATTTTTATTCCGGACATTACTCAATTGTTTATACTAGGATACGCTCAGCAACAAACTCTGAAACGTTGCCTGTGGTTTTATTAACCCAACATTTGCGTCCTATATTGAAAAGACATTTCAGATGACTTGAGCCTAGAAGATTTCAAAATAGATCGCCACACTAATTTGGAATTATTTCGAAAGAAAGAAATCTGATATAATATACTAGGATATTCGGATCAGCAATTAAGTTCCATAATGTTGCCTTTGGTCATATTCAACCAATACTTGCGTCCTATATCTGATAGACATCTCAAATAAAGACGTTTGCTTGAATATTTCAAAAATAATTTGTAATTATTTCTAAAGAAAGAAATCTGATATAATATACTAGGATATGCGGATCAGCAAGTTCCATAATGTTGCCTTTGATCATATTCAACCAACACTTGCGTCCTATATCTGATAGACCTCTCAAATAAAGACGTTTGCTTGAATATTTAAAAAATAGATCGCCGTTAAAATGTGGAAGTTGCTGCTAGGAAATTATTTTTTTTTATGTTGTACACTAAGATTTGCTGTACAGGAAGTGCCGTATTGTTGCATTCGGTCATATTATACCAAAATATGCGTCTTATATTGGATATATATATCCGATAAGGACTTGAGCTTGAAGATTTCAAAATGGATCGCCACTCAAATTTGGAATTATTTCTAAAGACAGTAATCTTATATTCTATTCTAGGATTAACTGAGCATCATGCTCAGTAATATTGTCTTTGATAATTTTTGACCAACAGCTGCGTCCTGTATTTGATAAACGTTGCAAATAGAATCTTTGCTGGAATATTACAAAATAGACCGCCTGTCAAAATTTGAAGTTGTTAGGAGGAGATTCTTATGTTATATACTAAGATATGCTGCACAGCAAGTGCGTAAACTATGTCTTGTTATATCAATCCATGCGTGCAATATTTGATATACTTTTCAGGTAATTGCATGCGTTTGAACATTCCAAGAAAGATAGACATTCAAATTTCGATTTTCTTCTAAATAAATTAGTTATTATATACTAGGATATGCTGAGCAACATTTTAGATAATGATGTTTGCTTGAATATTTACAAATAGATCGCCAGCCGAATTCGGAATTGGATCAAAGAAGAATATTCTTACGTTTAATGTAAGATAATCTGAGCGACAAGTTTGGTACTGTTGCCTTTTCTTATTGCACCCGAAATTGTGCCCTAAATTTGATGCGTATCTCAGACAAGGACCTTAGCTTGAATATTTCAAAATGAGTCGCCGTTCATATTGAGAATTCGATCAAGGACATTATTCTTATGTTATAAAGTAAGATAAGCTGAGCGACAAGCTCCGTAATGTTGCATTTATTCTTATATTATACCAATTAAAGTTTGCGTCCTATATTCGATGGACAGTTCAGATACGCTATTTTGCTTGAATATTTCATGGATCGCCGGTTAAGATCTCTAGTGTTGCATTGGTCCTATTACATTGAAATTTGCGTCCTTTATTTGAATCTCGTTCAGTTCAATTGATTGAATATTTAAAAGCGTAACGAATATTTTAAATCGTAACGCCAGTCAATTTTGGATTTTTTACAACAGAGGTAATTCTCATGTTATATGCTAAAACGCGTCGTCGGACATATACGAGCAGTGAAGGCCCAGTTTATAAACTAAGATATGCTAAGCGGCAAGTGCCGTACTGTTGAACTCGGTCTTATTATACCAAAATATGTGTCCAATATTTGATAGACATTTCCGGTAGGAACTTGAGCTCGAAGATTGTAAAAAATGTCGCCACTCAAATTTGGAATTTTTACTCAAGAAATTACTCTTATGTTATATACTATTATATTCTGAGCAGAAACTGCCGTAATGTTGCTTGTGTTCTTTTAACACCAACAATTGCCTCCTTTATAGGATAGACATTTCAGATAATGCCTTGAGGCTAGAAGATTTCAAAATTGATAGCCACTCGAATTTGGAATTATCTCTAAACTAAAGTACTCCAATATTATATTCTCAGATTTGCTGAGCAGCTACTAACGGTTCCATAATGTTGCCTCTGTTAATATTTAACCAACAGTTGCGTCCAATATCTGATAGACATTTCAAATAAAGACGTTTGCTTGAATATTTCAAAGTAGATTGCCTGATTTGGAATAAAAATTAAAGGGTAGCCTTTGGAAACAAAGAACTCATAAAATCGGAGACTCGGTTTGATTGAGTCTCTTCATATGCACACTGTAGTTTTCGAGGCTGCGTACGCCTCCTAGCGCCGGCTTAATTGGTATTCGATTAAAAAAAAAAAAAAAAAAAAAAACACAACGGGCTCAATGATCCCAAAGGAAATAAAATATAACCTGCACTTTGATAATGCACGGGGAGACTTTTTACGGCCGCCACGCGGCAAAAGGATAGCCTTTGGAAACAAAGAACACACAAAATCGGAGACTCGGTTTGATTGAGTCATTTCATATGCACACTGTAGTTTGCGAGGCTGCATACGCCTCCTAGCGCCGGCGTAATTGGTATTGGTTTAAAAAAAAAAAAAAAAAAAAAAATACCGTAATGTACCTTTTGTCTTCTTACAAGAAAGCTTATGTCATAAATTTGAAAGTAAATTCAGAAAAATTGATACATAATTTAAGTAAGGCCTCTTGCTTGAACATTACAAAATGGATTGTCAGTCAAATTTATAATTGTTTACGACGGAGATACCATATATCAAAATACTAGGTCTACATGCGGAACAATTACTGTAATTATGCATTTGTTCTTCTCACAGGAAAATTTACGTCCTAAAATTGATAGATATTTCCGAAAATTTGATATATATTTTAATAAGGCTGTTTGCTTGGATATTACAAAATGGATAGTCAGTCAAATTTAAATAATTTTACTAAGAAGTGTACCATATACCGGATTATTGATTCATAATGCGGAACAACTACCGTAATGTGGCTTTTGTCTTCTCACGGGAAATTTTTTGTCACCAACTGGACAAAAAATTCCGAAAAATTGATACTTAATTTAGGTAAGGACTATGGCTTGAATATTACAAAATGGATTGTCAGTCAAATTTATAATTGTTTACGAAGGAGAGTACCATATACCGAAATACTAAGTCATAATTCGCAACAAATACTGTAATGTGCCTTTTGTCTTCACACAGGGAAATTTACGTCATAAATTTGACAGACAATTCAGAAAAATTGATACATACTTTAAGTAAGACCCATTACTTGAATATTACAAAATGAATCGTCAGTCATATTTATAATTGTCCCCGGAAGAGAGTACCATATACCGAAATACTGTTTCAGTATACGCATCAAAAACCTTAAGTTACCTTTTTGTCTTCTTATTTGAGAACTTACATCCTAAATTTGATAGACATTTCAAAAAAAAAAAAAAAAAACTAAAATATTTTAATTTGGTCTTTTGCTTGAATAATACAAAATGGAACGTCAGTCACATTTATAATTGTCCACGAAGGAGAGTACCATATACCGAAATACTAAGTAATGAAGCTCAGCAAATACCGTAATGTTGCCTTATGTCTTTTCACAGGAAATTTTACGCCATTCATTTGATTGACAATTCAGAGAAAATGATTCATATTTTAAATGAGGCTGTTTGCTTGAATATTACAAAATGGATCGTCAGTCAAATTTGTAACCTTTTACAAAGGGGTGTACCATATACTGGAATTTTGAGTCGTAATGGAAAACATATACCGTAATATGCCTTTTTTCTTATCACAGGAAACTTTTTGTCATAAATTTAAGAGAAATTCAGAAGACTTCAACAAAATCCCAGGTAACATGTATGGTACAGGATAGCCAGCATTATGTAGCATAGCTGGTAACACTCTGTGATATTAACTTAGGCATTCAAAAACTGAACAGCACTTGTTTCCTAAAAAACAACAAATGTTCAGATATTGAAGGGCAACTACCTCAATAACACAAGAGACAGGATGGTTATCACTGAAAAACTGAAATGCGCAATCATTCATTTCTCTCTGAAGTTTCATAAACATATCCCAACAACTCGTGGAAAAAGTGTGTCAAAATCCTAGGGTACTGACTAAAAAATAGACAGCCAGTGTTCTGCCCTTTGCCAAGAATTGTAAAACCCTGGTATACTGTATAAATATGATGTTAACAGTCAGATAATTAATCACGAAACAATAGACAAAATTAGTTTTTCTGATATATCAAGGGCAGATAACTGCAATTTCTGGTGTAGTAAAAGTTGACGATAATATGTAACATTTATCAATTATGTGCACTAAGTTTCATTCTGATATACCATATGTTGTACATATGAAAAAATATTGTCTTGTGTATAAAATACATACAATCAATGGTGTATTCACCAGGTAGTTTTCATTCAGAATTCCTCTAGAGCGTAGGAACTACTTAAATATCAAGGACAATTAACGCAGGAAGTACTACTTTTTATTTGCCAGCAGCTGCCCATCAGTATCACCATTTATGCAAAAGATGATAATTTTCCTTAACATATAAGGCAATCTATGTAAAACACATGAGGAAATATATTAAGAGAAACAGCCTCACAAACAGGGTACAATCAGAGCAACATTCTGAAGTTTGATCTGAGTCTACACTGGTTGCTTTGCCTGGCAGACATGTGTTTCACACAAGTTAATGGATAATATATGGATAATATATAGGGAAAAGACACACCAATGGTGTAGACAAACTTGATGCTCTGGTTAGCCTGACTGTTTGATTCTCCTAACAAAATTGACAAATGTTAATAATAAGGATAGAAAACAGGCAATCACACAGTGAAGAACAAGATCAACTTCCTACAGTCTTATCTCGGTCTGTTTTAACAGACTGTCATCATTTCCATGCAATTTACATGTGAATGGATCATTACACCAATAGGAAAGCAGCAGCTTGAATTCCTGAATTCTGATCTTGGTCTACACTGCTTTTGTATTGATCAACTAATTTCAGTTTCATTTCTGAGATAAATGATGTCCAGAATATGGGACAGACTTTTAGAATACACCTCAAGTGTTGAACCAGTAGACACACATTATCAAGTCTGATCTGAGTCTACACTAGTTGCATTGCCAGACTGATTTGTGCTACCCACAAAATACATGGGGTTAGATACTTAGGGAAAGAAACCAGAATGTAGTGGAACGAAAACAGCGTTCTTAAGTCTGATCTTATTCTACACTAGCTGCTTTGTCTGATTGCCATGTTTTCCATTCCTACAACAGAATATATATATATATATATATATATATATATATATATATATATATATATATATAGGTTTCCACCACCACTGGGATTTAGAGTGGACCACCAGTACAGAAAATTGGGTAGAACAATTCGACCCATAACCCTAAATAGTGAGGCAGACATGCCTGAACTGTAACTTATACTAATTGTTGACGACGAACGACGGACGACGGACATAGGGTGATGACAATAGCTCACCCCGAGCTTTTGCTCAGGTGAGCTAATAATAAAAATAATGTATACCATTGTAAACCCCAGTTTTACTATATAAAAGTGTGGTTTAAGGGGGTCCAAATTATATAGGTATCATCGACAGAGCTAGGATCAATCATAATTAGATTTAGTTAGTGGGATGACAATATGTGTTAACTAGACAAAGTGCCCAGTGGGGCACGTATACCCCCGACCAGCGCTACCGCCAGTTTTTAAAGAGCACAAAGTATGTAGCTTTGACTCTGGTGATGGCAGTTATATGCTTTATGTGATAACATTGAAAAACTTCAATCACACATAATATGAAGCCCTTGACCTCAAAGATCAGGCACAGGTGCAGGGATTGAGCTTAATAAAACTTTAGCCCTATAACTATCACCATATACAAGTGAAATCAATCAGGGGGCGGTTGCACATTACCGGGCACTACTATTCATCTTATTTCATAGTTACATTTAGTTGGGGGCTGCTGCCCCCAAACCCCTGCAACATATCGTCCGGATTATATGTTCCAGTCGTACACAATTCATAAGAAACTATTAAGATGCAAACCCACACATATAACCTAGTCAAAATTAGTAGTGCCCGGTAAAGTGCATTCTAGCCTAAATCAGTCTTTATAATATAAGCAAAAATGACATTTATATGAAAAGTCTGTGACCTTGACTTAAAAGCCATGCCCCAGCTTGGGGATGGTGCCGAGAAAAACTTTAGACCTATATATACCATCATGCTTAATATTAATGAAACCAACAAAAGGGTCTTCATAATATAGCTATATAAATTTTAATGAAAATTTTAAGGTCACCTGCCTACTCAATGCCCTCTACATATCGGTAAAGTATCACAAAAATAAAGAATTTTTAGAGTTATTGCCCGCACAAGATTTAAATAACCAGGAAATGACGCTAAATTTCAAAATCAGGCGACCCAATTTGGAATCACCGGAAATTGTGAATTGGGCAATGATTACAAAATGGTTACCGACAACTCTAAGGCATAATTTGCAATTGTCAAATGACTCACAAATACATACCCCTTCAAGATTGGTGACTATCAATAATTTTAGGACCTGATTTCAGACTACGATCGCTAAAAGATTCCAGCTGTTTTTCTATACTTGTACAGACTCAGAAATTGTTGCTACGATATCAAAACACTTCGAGACTCTCAAAACATGCTCTGATATGCTTCCATGTTATGTGTCAGAACGGCGCATTAAACAGAACCAATGATTGGATAAAATGGTGAAAAACAACCTATCAATAGACCCGTTACAAATCCTGGGTTTTTCATAACAACAATTGTCTGTTATTTCCCCTGCTTTGGATTTATGTCCCTTAGTTTAAATGCCGATTGGCTCGTTAAGATATGACTTTTCTGATTTTTGAGTCTGCTAGCGACAGCTAGCAGGCTCTATGCAATCGCATGGGGTTTTTTACTACGTCACAAGCGGATTTTCATCACCGCTATATTCATACGCGCACTACTTCTTAATCAGACGCAATGCGGCACTATTACGGCGAACTGAATGTGAAGCAGGGGAATTTTTTATAGCTTTTCTATTTCGCTAACATAACTGTAACTGAAATCGATTTAGAAAGTGCAATTTGAAACATAGACTTCAAATTTCGGTGTAGTAATACACGCGCTACTTTTGTCAATCACCCCACGCCATCTTTGATGTTGTGCTTAGCAACGGAAGCTGAACGAAAAGAAAGTATCAGAATCTACTTATTCGATATTGAATATAGCAAGACATCAGGCATTTAATTCATTCCTCCTACATGAAATTACTTTATTCACACCTCAGTGACACGGAGTCTGACGACTGCTGGCCCATTTATACGTTATGACCCTTCTTTTGTGGACATCGGAAAATCTCTTGAAAACAGAAAAGGGTAGGCATAGCTGGTCGGGCTAATCTGTTGATGCTTAGGTGAAGCACTATCAAATGACAATCAGTTATTAAAGCTAATCTGGATTGAACATAGCCATTTCAAATTTATTTAATCTGCTCGTCTTCATAATAAGTTGATAAAGATAAATTTATAAAATTGCACCAGAATAATCGTGGAGCTACATCAGGTGTTGAATATGTATGAACTGGAGCATATCTAGACTTGAACTTTGATAATTCTAGAAATTGGAAATTGCTGCTGGAGATACACTCATTTGGAATAATCGGGTGGTAAACTTCATTGGAAAATAAAGAGGTTCATTACTCCAATCACTGCATTGGCTTATATATGCAGATAATAAAATGGATTTTTTTTGTGAAGAAAGAAACAAAACAGAAGAGAAATAATTGTATTTAGTTTTTCAGTACATGGTTAGATTATTTATGTATATCTGTTTTACACAGATGCCTCAGTAAAGACCCATTCTTATTTATACATTAAAAGAAGTAGAATGCATTTCCATCTGACTGATTTTGAGAAATTAAATTGATAGTGAAAGCATGTAGTACAAAGTGTTCATGTTGGTTGTTTTTCAAGGAATAGTAAATTTTCTCACAAAGCCTTGTCTCTGAATGTAAATTTAATATTGGATGAAGCCACTGGTTGTAAGAAAGTGTGAAAATATGGATATAGAGCAAAATCCAGGTCCATCAAATCATATAAATCTAATTATGTAATTAAGTTAATGCCTTTTTTCGCGACACCGCCTTCTGAACAATTCAGAGTAACTACAGTTGCTATACTGGATGTACATTACTCTGTGGTGGTTCTGAATCTCTTACTACACTTTTATTTAACTTTAACATGCGTAAAGTAACGTTATTATTTACCTGTATTATCAGTTAGATAACACACTTTTTGAATAAAAATTACTGGCATGTTTCTTATTTTTCTTAAGGAATATATGTTGTGGATATTCATTAAAAGAGCCCTACCAATGAATGACCTTCTAATAAGTTCCAACATGTTTTTGTGTTGAAATTATAATGAACTAGAACATGTGTTTGAACAACACTATGACCCCAACTATATGGTTTCCCTTAAACATGCATTGTCCATAATACTGAAACACTAAAAATGGCTAACTTCAAAAGTAAGAATAGGATGGCCGAAACATTCCCATACAGAACTAGTATTTTTACCGCTGGACGGCGAATAAATTCCAACCACAGTTTCGTCTGCCATCATAATGAGAGTAAAGCAAAATGCAATTGGCTATCAGTCAAGCGTCATCCAATCAAAATCGCGCTCTGAAAATGTCACTTTGTAGACCGGATTAAAGAATGTAACGAACACAAATAAGCGAATCTGAATAGAAGCGTTCATCATATCGATACTCCATCATGTGTATCGATACATGAAGCGTATCGGGATGCACCAATGCATCGATGAATCGTCCCACCACTAGGCATAACTCAGCTAATATTTGGTGGACTGTAACCTCAAAACAATACGCCCTTCTCTACATCTTGGTCTAACTATAGCATAAATGAAGTTTCAGCTTGATCGGATATAAATTGTAGGAGGAGTTAACCAGAAACTAGAAGTTTAAAGAAATTTTCAATGGGGCTTAACTCTGCTAATATTTAGTGGACTGTAACCTTGAAACAATATGTGCTGCTCCACATCATGGTCTAGCTATAAATGAAGTTTCAGCTTGATCGAATGTAAATTGTAGGAGGAGTTAGCCGGAAACGAAAAGTTTAATGAAATTTTAAAAGGGACATAACTCTGCTAATATTTGGTGTTGAAATTATAATGAACTAGAACATGTGTTTGAACAACACTATGACCCCAACTATATGGTTTCCCTTAAACATGCATTGTCCATAATACTGAAACACTAAAAATGGCTAACTTCAAAAGTAAGAATAGGATGGCCGAAACATTCCCATACAGAACTAGTATTTTTACCGCTGGACGGCGAATAAATTCCAACCACAGTTTCGTCTGCCATCATAATGAGAGTAAAGCAAAATGCAATTGGCTATCAGTCAAGCGTCATCCAATCAAAATCGCGCTCTGAAAATGTCACTTTGTAGACCGGATTAAAGAATGTAACGAACACAAATAAGCGAATCTGAATAGAAGCGTTCATCATATCGATACTCCATCATGTGTATCGATACATGAAGCGTATCGGGATGCACCAATGCATCGATGAATCGTCCCACCACTAGGCATAACTCAGCTAATATTTGGTGGACTGTAACCTCAAAACAATACGCCCTTCTCTACATCTTGGTCTAACTATAGCATAAATGAAGTTTCAGCTTGATCGGATATAAATTGTAGGAGGAGTTAACCAGAAACTAGAAGTTTAAAGAAATTTTCAATGGGGCTTAACTCTGCTAATATTTAGTGGACTGTAACCTTGAAACAATATGTGCTGCTCCACATCATGGTCTAGCTATAAATGAAGTTTCAGCTTGATCGAATGTAAATTGTAGGAGGAGTTAGCCGGAAACGAAAAGTTTAATGAAATTTTAAAAGGGACATAACTCTGCTAATATTTGGTGGACTGTGACCTAGAAACAATATGCACTGCCCCCACATCTTGGTCTAACTATAAATGAAGTTTCTGCTTGATCAGATGTAAATTGTAGGAGCAGTTATCCGGAAACGAAAAGTTTAAAGGAATTTTCAAAGGGCTATAACTCTGCTGATATTAAGTGGACTGTAACCTCAAAACAATATGCACTGTTCCACATCATGGTCTAACTATAAATGAAGTTTCAGCTTGATGAGATGTAAAGTGTAGGAGTTAACCAGAAACGAAATGTTTTCTGAAATTTTCGAAGGGGCATAGCTCTGCTAATAATTGGTGGTCTGTAGCCCAAAAACAATATGTGCTGCTTCACATCATGGTCTAGCTATATACCAAGTTTCATTTTAATCGGATGTAAACTGTAGGAGGCGTTAGCCGGAAACGAAAAAGTTTTCTGACGGACGTCATACCCCGTAAAATAATATGTCCCGTTTTTCAAACAGGTGTATAATAATTCAAAAAAGTATAAATGCAAGAGTTATGGTTCTTGCGCGCTGCATGTTGTCTAATGCTGATTGATATTTACATGACCTTTCTTGAAGATATCTTGAACAGGTTTCAAGTTACAGAGCGGACATGGGGGTGGTCGGGTGGTGCGAAGGTGCTGTGTATCTTACATCACTGGGGCGTCCAACTGATATTGGCTTACAGTTGGGCAAGGCCTGCTATCCTTGTAGTGGGTAAGGGTATAAGGGGAATGTTTTTATTTCTTCTGTTTCTTCACTTTCATTCCTGTTCCTCTTTCTTCCCTATCCCTCTCTTTCATCTCCTCTACTCTCTTCTATCTCTTTTCTCCCTTTCTCTGGGAGACGACACAAAATGACCCTCAAGGGTTGACGTGTCGTTAAACCCCAACACAATCAATCAAAAAAACAGAGCGGACACGATTTTGTGACGCATAAAGTTCCAAGTGAAATAACTCAAAAAGTATAAATGCAAGACGTATGGTTCTTGTGCTCTGCATGTAAGATAATGTTGATTGATATTTATATGAAGTTATGTGGAGACAGCTTGAACCATTTTCAAGTTACAGAGTGGACAAGATTTTGTGACAGACGCCCGAGGGAAAAAACAATACACATCTCCCTACCCTAAAGGGAGGAGACATAAATATCAGAATCCTAGCTCAAGCGGGAGGGGGTATATTGCTTTTGGTGCAGATCTTATCAGCACTGGCGTCCCCATCCAAGGGTGTGTGTGTGGGGAGGGGGGGGGGGGGAATATTTAGAACAGAATAGATTCAAAAACAGGCATAACTGGCATGCTAGGTCCAATGGGGGAAAAAAAAAAAAAGCAAGAGGACCATGATGGTCCTATATCGCTCACCTGAGCAAACAGCTTTGCATACTTACTGTTGAAGTTTCAGCCAAGTTTACTGCTCTAAAATTTTTGTATAAATTTTATAACCCTGCACCCCAGTGGCCATGTTTTTTTCATCCATCATGATGGCTTGAACTGAATAGTGAAAGAGGATCACCAAAGGAACAATTCTGCTGTTATATTGAAATTGGTCCAGTGGTTTCTGACAAATAGATTTTTAAAATGTCTTATATAGATATATAGGGAAATTAAGCCCCACCCCCTAACGGCCATGTTTTTTGACAAATCATGACAGCTTGAACAAACTTGGTAGAGGGTCACCAAAGGAAAAATCCTGCCAAGTTATATTGAAATCGGTTCAGTGGTTTCTGACAAGAAGATTTTTAAAGTTTTCTATTTAGATATATAGGGAAAATAAGCCCCACCCCTAGTAACCATGTTTTTTGACGAATCATGATTGCTTGAACAATCTTGATAGGGGGTCACCAAAGCAACATTCCTGGCAAGTAATATTAAAATCAGTCAGGTGGTTTCTGACAAGATGAATTTTAAAGTTTTCTATACAGATATATACGGAAAATAAGCCCCGCCCCATGAAGGCCATGTTTTTTGACGTATCATGAGGGCACAATCTTAGTAGAAGGTCACCAAAGCACATTCCTGTCAAGTTACATTGAACTCAATCCAACGGTTTCTTACGAGAAGATTTTTAAAGTTTTCTATATAGGGAAAATATGCTCTGCCCCCTAGCCGCCATGTTTTTTGATGAATCATAACGGCTTGAACAATCTTGGTAGAGGGTCACCAAAGAAACATTCCTGCCAAGTTATATTGAAATCGGTCCATTGGTTTCTGAGAAGATTTTTAAACTTTTCTATATAGATATATTTGGAAAATAAGCCCCTCCCAGTGGCGGCCATTGTTTTTTGACGAATCATGATAACTTGAACAATCTTGGTAGAGGGTCAACAAGGAAAGATTTCTACCAAGTTATAATGAAATCGGTCCAGTGGTTTCTGACAAGAAGATTTTTAAAGTTTTCTATAGAGATATATAGGGAAAATAAGCCCCACCCCCTGGCAGAATTTTTTTTAGACGAATCATGACTGTTTGAACAATCTTGGTAGCAGGTCACCAAAGCAACATTCCTGCCAAGCTATATTGAAATTGGTCCATTGGTTTCTGACAAGAAGATTTTTAAACTTTTCTATATAGATATATAGGGAAATTAAGCCTCCCTCCCCACCCACCACCCGGCGGCAATGTTTTTTGGACAAATCATGATAACTTGAACAATCTTGGTTAAGGGTCAAAAGGAAAGATTTCTGCCAAGTATTAATGAAATCGGTCCAGTGGTTTCTGACAAGAAGATTTTTAAAGTTTTCTATATATATAGGGAAAATAAGCCCCGCCCCCTAGCTGCTATGTTTTTTGACAAATCATGACGGCTTGGACAATCTTGGTAGAGGATCACCAAGGAAACATTTTTGCCTAGTTATATAGAAATCGGTCCAGTGCTTTCTAACATGAAGATTTTTAAAGTTTTCTATATAGATATATAGGGAAACAAGAGGCCCACGGGCCACGGCTCGCTCACCTGAGTCACTGCAGACATGCAGATGTTATGCAACATTTTTCCAATCCTATCATCACAACTAATGAAAAGATCATCATTTGAGCAGTTCTTAGTTTTGAAGAAGAATATATGGGCCCGACAGTCAATGGAGCATGATCATTTGAATAAACCATCAATCACATTTCAACAGTAGGATCAATGTGAAATTTGGTGGAAATTGGCTAAGTGGATTCTGAGGAATCATGATTTTATACATGTAAACAGCACCGTGGCAGAGAAATATAATAAATATAAACAAGATGATGGCCATCTAAGATTTCCAATCAGAACAATTTTAACTACTGTTGATCTACAATTCACTTGAATACTTTCAATATAAATGTATATGGCCCATACAAATGCATGGGGAAGCAAATTTGACCTTGGAGGTAAAAAGGTCAAACGTCAACATAGAACCATCATTTTAGCAATTTTGGTAGCTCTCCTGTCCCTCATAATTTGTGCAAAGATAAGGGCCCAGGGCTTATTTGGTTATGGAGAAGAAGATTTGTAAATTTTTTTTTACCATTATATGGGCATGGCAGCCATTTTGATCAATGGACCATGCCCATTTTAGCAATCTTTCATTCTCCTGCCCAAGGAGGCTCTGCATGAAATTTGAGCAACACTGGCCCGGAGGCTTCAGAGGAAAAGTCATTTGAAATTATCAACATTTTTTCCATACAAATGTATGGGGCCCATACAAATGCATACAGAAGCAAACTTGACCTCGCCGTAAAAAGGTTAAATGTCAATGTATGACAATTATTTTAGCAACCTTGGTAGACCGCCCGTTCCCGATGATATATGCAAACATTCAGCCACATGCCATCCTCGATTTTGGAGAATAACATTTTTAAATGTTTTTTTCCCATATAAATGCATAGGGAAGCAAACGACCTTACCGTAAAAAGGTCAAATTTTAGCAACTTTGGTAGACCCTCCGTCCCCGATGAATTATGCAAAGATTCAGCCCCAAAGCATCCTCGGTTCTGGAGAAGAAGATTTTTAAATGTTTTTACCATATATGGGCATGGCGGCCATCTTGGTTAATGAATTGCGACCATTTTAGCAATCTTTTGTTCCCCACAACCTAAGGAGGCTCAATATGAAATTTGAGCAAATTTGGCCCAGAGGCTCCAGAGGAGATGTTATTTGAAATTCTGAACATTTTTCCCATATAAATGCATAAGGAAGCAATATTGACCTTACCGCAAAAAGGTCAAATGTCAATGTACAACCATTATTTTAGCAACTTTGGTAGCCCTCCCATTCCCGATGATATGTGCAAAGATTCAGCCACAAGGCATGCTCGGTTTTGGAGAAGAAGATTTTTAAAGGTTTTTCCCATACAAAAGCATAGGGAAGCAAACTTGACCTTGCCGTAAAAAGGTCAAATGCCAACGTACGAAAAATCTTATAACAACTTTGGTAGACCTCTTGTCCCTGATGATTCTTGCAAAGATTCAGCCCCAAGGCATCCTCGGTTATGGAGAAGATTTTTAAAGGTTTTTACCATATATGTGCATGGAGGCCATCTTGGGTCAACGGACCATGACCATTTTAGCAATCTTTTGTTCCCCCACCCTAAGGAGGCTCCACATGAAATCTGAGCAAAATTGGCTCAGCGGCTTCAGAGGAGAAGTCATTTGAAAATGTTAATGGACGGAGGAAAAGTGATCACTATAGCTCATCCTGAGCAGAGGTCAGGTGGGTTAAAAAAAAAAAGTCCCACCCCCCTGGCGGCCATGGTTTTTGACGTATCATGACGGCTTGAACAATCTTGGTAGAAAGTTACAAAAGAAACATTCCTGCCGTGTTATATTGAAATCGGTCCAGTGGTTTCTGACAAGAAGATTTTTAAACTTTTCTGTATAGATATATAGGGAAAATAAGCCCCCCCCTCTGGTGGCCATGTTTTTTGAGGAATCCAAATGGCTTGAACAATCTTGGTAGAGGATTACTAAAGGAACCTTTCTGTAAAATTATATTGAAATTGGCCCAGTGTTTCTGACAAGAAGCTTTTAAAAGTTTTCCATATAGATATATACATGTAGGAAAAATAAGCTCCGCCCCCTGGCAGCCATGTTTTTTGACGAATCCAGATGGCTTGAACAATCTTGGTACAGGATCACCAAACAAACTTTCCTGCAAAATTATATTGAAATCGGTCCAGTGGTTTCTGACAAGAAGATTTTTAAAGTTTTCTATATAGATATAAAGGGAAAATAAGCCCCGCCCCCTGGCGGCCACGTTTTTTGACGAATCCAAATGGCTTGAACAATCTTGGTAGAGGATCATCAAAGTAACACTCCTGCAAATTTATATTGAAATTGGTCATACTTTACTGGATGTATTTGGCCAGACAGTCCCGAGCAAACATTGTAAACCCCCATGAGATGCTACAAAATGCGGTGTCACATCAGGGGCTTAACTGTTTGCCACCCATTGAGCTATTTTTAGACAAAACATTTGGTAGTAAATTGTACTTGTTAGCTCACCTGAGCGCAAAGTGCTCATGGTGAACTATTGTGGTCAGTCAATGTCCGTCGTCCGTCATGCGACGTCAACAATTGATTTAAAAGCCTACTCCTACACCCCTGGGCAAATTGACTCGATACTTGGTAGGAAGCATCGGGGTGACTTGTACATCAAAAATAGCTAAAATCATGCCGATCGGAAATCCAAGATGGCCGCCATGGCCGCCATCTTGAAAATCTATTTTTCGCTTCTTCTCCTGAACCAAAAGGCCAATTGACTCCAAACTTTCTAGGAAGCACTGGGGTGACTTGTAGATCAAAAATAGTTAAAATCTTGCCAATCGAAAATCCAAGATGGCCGCCATGGCAGCCATCTTAAATCTATTTTTAGCTTCTTCTCCTGAACCGAAAGGCCAATTGACTCCAAACTTGCTAGGAAGCATCGTGGTGACTTGTAGATCAAAACCACCTAAAATCGTGTTGATCAGAAATCCAAGATGGCCACCATCTTGAAAATCTATTTTTCGCTTCTTCTCCTGAACAGAAAGGCCAATTGACTCCAAACTTGCTAAGAAGCATCGGGGTGACTTGTAGATCAAAAATAGCTAAAATCATGCTGATCGGAAATCCAAGATGGCCGCCATGGCAGCCATCTTGAAAATCTATTTTTCGCTTCTTCTCCTGAACCGAAAGGCCAATTGACTCCAAACTTGCTAGGAAGCATAGGGGTGACTTATAGATCAAAAGACGCTAAAATCATTCCAAACGGAAATCCAAGATGGCCACCATGGCGGCCATTTTGAAAATCTATTTTTCGCTTCTTCTCCTGAGCCGAAAGGCCAACTGACTCCAAACTTGGTAGGAAGCATCAGGGTGACTTGTAGATCAAAAATAGCTAAAACCATGCTGATCGGAAGTCCAAGAGGGCCACCCTGGTGGCCATCTTGAAAATCTTTTTTTCGCTTCTTCTCCTAAACCCAAAAGCTAGTTGACTTGAAACTTGGTAGGAAGCATCGGGGTGACTTATAGATTAAAAATGGCTAAAATCGTTCTGATTGGAAATCCAAGATGGCTGCCATGGTGGCCATTTTGAAAATGTAGATTTTTCACTTCTTCTCCTGAATCAAAAGGCTTATTGGCTTTAAACTAGGTAGGAAGCATCAGGGTGACCTGTAGATCAAAAATAGATAAAATCATCCCTATCAGAAATCCAAGATGGCCGCTATGACAGCCATCTTTAAAATCTATTTTTCGCTTCTTCTCCTGAATTGAAAGGCCATTTGACTCAAAACTTGGTAGGAAGCATTTAGGTGACTTGTAGATCTAAAATAGCTTAAATTGTTTGGATAGGAAATCCAAGATGGCTGTCATGGCGGCCATCTTGAAACTCTTTTCCTTTCACTTATTTTCCTGAACCAAAGGGCCAGTTAATTTGAAAATTGGTAGGAAGCATCAGGATGACATGTTGATATAAAAATAGCTAAAATCCTTCCGATTGGAAATCCAAGATGGCGGCCATCTTGAAAATCTATTTTTCTTTACTTCTTCTGAACTGAAAGACCATTTATTGACTCGAAACTTGGTAGGAAGCATCAGGGTGACTTGTAGATCAAAAAACGCTCAAATGGTTGCGATAAGAAATCTCAAATTGCGGCTATGGTGGCCATCTTGAAAATCTGTTTTGAACTTTTTCCCCTGAACCGAAAGGGCAATTGACTTAAAGTTCATTGGAAGTATCGAAGTGACTTGTAGATCAACAGTAGCTAAAAGTCATTCTGATTGGAAATACAAGATGGCTACCATCTTGTTTATGTTTATTATATTTCCCTGCCACTGTGCTGTTTACATGTATAAAATCATGATTCTTCAGAAACCACTTAGGCAATAGCAACCAAATTTCACATTGATCCTACTGTTGAAATGTGATTGAGAGTTTGTTCAAATGATCACGCTCCATTGACTGTCTTGCCATATATAATATTCATCTTAAAAATTAAGAACTGCTTAAAGGATGATCTTTTCATTAGTTGCGATGACAGGATTGGAAAAATGTTACATAACATCTGCATATCTGCACTCACAATGCTACTCAGGTGAGTGGCCCGTGGGCCTCTTGTTCAATTTTAAATAAAGTATGGTAAGGAGTTGAGGTGAGTAACCGACCCAGAAATCAAATTTCGGGTAAGGTGTTCACATGCTGTGTTTAAAGGAGTGTAGATACTGATGTAGTGTATGTACAAGAATCTCAGACATGTGACAGACTATTGAAGCGATATAATTATGAGCCTCTTCATGGGATAAAAATCTTATGCCATATGCGAACAACAAAGACACGTGGTTTTTGCTATGCGCAGTCTGATCAGCACCGTTGTTGTTCGCTGTCTAGACAGTAAACAACCTATCAAAACTTTCAAGACTAGCTAATCTGGCACAATGGCCGAGTTAGCCAGTCTACGGCTGAGTAAGCAGGTCTGAGTCTTATTTGGTCGAAAACCTCGAAGACAGGTTTTTCATGTCGTTGCTTATATATTATCTGTACTTTGACAAAGTGCAGGGAGACTTTGTAGCGGCATCACACAGTGCTAAACACAAGCTACAATTGGATTAATTAACGCATAATTTTACTGCAAGCATATTTTATTTTCGGGCTTCAGAAGGGGGAAAATAGGACCTTATGCACATACTCCTTTCAACTTCTTAAACCTCATTGAAATATATTTATATCGGAAAGATTATTAAATCCAGAAAATAGGAGCTTAATTTTGCAGTAAGGAGGGTGTACATGCCGAAAAATTGTTATGCCATGAATTATACGATTTTTGCTTAAAGGATCTGTTTTAAGGTCTTTGTGAACATGTCGCTTTGCGACAAATGTCTTATATTGAATTAATTTTCTCCGTAACACATTATCCAAGTTGATAAAATAATATATAGAGGCTGTTCATTATGTGAGGGATTTTTACAGATCCCTCATTTATTATTCGGAACTAGCGAAACTATTTGGAACTAGCCAAATCAGTGGAGAACTTCACATTCATCACAAGGGCAGATAACCTAAGGCGAAGGACAAAGTCTTTGGTGTGATATTTCAAGGAAGGCTAGTACTCTGTATCAGCCAATAAAGTCCAAATTTTGATCAGCCACTTATTTGGAAATTGTTATGAAGCATAACTTTACCTGGTTCTAGCCAAATGACTGTATCTGATCAATTGTGCCAGCTTTAGTGTTCAGACAACAAAATTCACTTGCCTACACCTATATGCTTATGTGTGTGCAGAGTTGGAGCATGGGCATGTCACTATGACTTTGAGGATTCAAAATGTTCTTGGTATTTTTGCAGCTAATAAAAATTGTCCAGATAATTGAGGAGTGTGGGTAAAAAATATTTCAGTCATTATAAATAAAGATAAAGAGCCTTAAATAAAAGGTTGCATATAAGAATTTAAGAAATAGACAACATAAGCTGTGTAGAGCTTTTAATGCTTATAAGTTCTTTCAATAGCTAGCCCTACTGGGATGTCCAACAGAACCATGATCAAAATCAAGATTTGTGATCTAGTTTGCTAAGTTTTTACTAAACATATGTGTACAGTATAATAATTACTGTATTTTTTAAGTCTAGTCCCATATAATTCACATCTTAGAATTTTTTGCTGTTATTATTTAGCCCGGTTTCATGTATTTTCACGTTACTAATGGTAAAACGTTTCATCATAACTACTTACAGAGACAAATGCTGAAAATAATTCTGAAGTCATCTAAATTATTATCTGAGCATTTATTTTATGTACAAATAATGCAGTTCTTTGGATTTGATTTGTGAAAGCATTTGTGTAAACAAGCCAACCATGTTGCCGCCATTTTGAACCAAAAGCCATGTAACTTTGCGTTAATTAAATTTTTGGCAGAAAATCATCATGTAATTGTAATGTGATTTTTGCAAATTTTGGCCATTTTCAAAATAAAGTACGGATACCGTATTAATCCGCCTATAAGACGATTTGTTTATAAGACGGGGGCTGTTTTTGGGCTCTTCCCAGGCAGGATTTTGCTTTTAATTAATTATAAGATGGGTTAAAAAAGTCGCCTGACGGAGACATTCCCTGCCACTCAGAAATTCCTAAAGTACATGAAGACATCGGCGATGATTGGTCAGATTTGTAAGTGAATTTATCACAGAGCAGGAATTAAAAAAAAACTCCCAACACCACTTACAAGCATGCATACCGTATTTAACTGTGTATAACACGCACCTTATTTACCCAGAAAACGTTTATAAAAATCCGATGTGTATTATTTATAGGAACACCAAAATCGGGACAGAAATCACCAAGATAATCGGTCGCGAAAACTCATGACATTCACGATCGCCCGTTAAAAATGCGAAATAGAATGATTGCTATAAGATATTCATGATTTTTTATACCTATCTCGCCCATACCAGAGTTCTGGCAGCTCAAAACAAGCAACTCGATCTGATTTGTAGTAATTTGATATCCTTTTCATGTCCGTGCTTTTTTTTGTTTACGCTTTTTTATTTTGCTGATCATGTGATCTCTTCAAAGGGAAACTACTCACAGGCATATGCATATGAATCTGTATTGATTACCGGACTTTGACAAGACTCAACCGTAACTTGAATAAATCAGCCTGCACAACTGATTTATTGTAGTTCAAAATAGGAAATAAATTTGGTAGAACATAAATATTGGCACGAACGATCATACATTGAAAAAATAAAAAAGTATTTAAGTTTATGCAATTATTAAAATTATTGATAATAAACAAAACCAACTGGGCTTTTGAGGTAGGTAGATCGGTCATTTGCATTTTATCTTTTAGTTTCTTACCACCCGTCTAGCATTCTACGTAAATCTACATCGGGCCGTCATCGGCCCGTCAGCTACCCTGACGGACCGATGACGGCCCGATATAGATTTACGTAGAATGCTGACTGGGCATATGTTTATCTTGTATTTTTTTTATTTTATTTAAACTTTTCTTCCAACTTACCAAAAAAATTGTTTGAAATAAACAATGTTTATGATAAAGAAAATCAAACTACCAGCATACATCTGTGCACTTAATTGGTTAATTGGCAGTCAGAATGACAACTAGTCGACTTTAGTTGTTGTTTGCATTGCCCTGAGGCACTGAGTTGATAATTTCACGTCTCAGTTAAGAAAGTGACACAAAGAAGGTGTTAATTATGAGAACACAAAAGAAATAACTACATTTTTATTATCATAGCGTCTGCAGTGGGGAAGCAAAGAACTGCCTACACTACATCAAGTTGCCTGAGGCCCATGGTAACAGAGCTGCACAACGAAAATTCAGTTAGCATTATCGTAAATTCGGCCTGTTTCTACTCTAAACCTTCCGAGTTCGGCCATTTTCAACTCAATCCTAGTGAAATTTGACACTTAGTATCTGGTGACTTAGTAAATAACGCACAGATAAAGTCTTCGTGTTTTACATAGAACATCTCTTTTTTTTATTTCAAAACTATTTAGCAAATATTCAGTGCGTGTTATACACGGGTGCGAGTAATACACAGAAAAATTCGGTACTTCACCTACAAAATTACCTTGCTGCTATTTCTGTCAAGGGACGAAGGTAAACATTATATCCTTCTACCGGTTTCGAAGATCGGCATTTTCCGTGACCACGTGGCACCACCGGACTTTGCCGAAAATACCGATATGGCCAAAGATCTTGATTATAAGATGGGTCTGGATTTTTGGGGGCTTTTTTGTTTTTTTTTTTTTTGGAAAAATCCCCGTCTTATAGGCGGATTAATACGGTACCTTAGATTTGATATTTTCATAGAAAAAATAAGTTAGTCTTAGCTGTAAAAATTGATTTAATAGATATAGGTGTAAATGTCATTAAGGACTGTTATCACCACGGTCAATATATTTCTTTTCTAAGCGAAATCACAAAACAACAGTGTATTTCTGAAAACAAACCTTGCCCACTAAAGCGTGACTTTGTATTTAAAACATCCAGCAGGTAGGTGGCGCTGCCGTTTATTTTCATTGAGAAATCAGTTTAACGCAATATTGAATTTAACGCGAAAATACATGGAGTATATTACTTTTATTCACACAGACTATTTAGGCTGACAAAATTAATCAGATAATTGATTAACTGATCTATAAATTCCACAAAAATGATTATCATTACAGATGTCTTATAATCAATGAGACGCCACATTTTGCGGCATCCCATCTGGGTCTACACTGTTTGCTCAGGCCTATTTGACCAAATACATGCAGTAAAGTATAACATGGGAAGAGTCCTGCTCAGACAGACAAGTAAATTGACCAAATCTTTTGTGATAAATAATCGATCACAATGACAGGAGTGATAATCGACCAGATTAGCCAGCCTTAGAGTCTATTTATACATTGTATTTGCTGTATGATGATTCTAGCGAATAAAAAGAAAAGAAAAAAAATGCAACAATGTATCCATTTAAAGATACTGCCTCCAGATTTGTGGGACTTTTACCCAACCCGATCACATGATGAACAGGCCCTGCCTAAGGCAACTCTGCCCTGGAGACTATAGGCAGCCCAACTACTTCGCTGGCCCCGATGGGCAGGGGCAGTGGTCTGAGGGTCGTGATTTCTTAATACCCGATAATCAGTGCACGCCGGTAATAGGTACCAAGTTACGCTACACTACCGGTCACAGGAGCTTGACATTGGATAATTTCTACTTATAGGGCCTGTCCTTCGAACCTTCGATTATTTCATAATCGTAGGGACAGGCCCTATAAGTAGAAATTAGCAAACGTCAAGCTCCTGTGCTACCGGTTGCCTACATGAAATGCACTTTACGGCATCAGGAATTTTGCTGAAGAACTGAACAAGTATCTGTTGTTGTTTTTCGCGTGCGACACACCATGAATTTCAAAAATGCAGGTAAAAGAAGCTTTCATGTCTGTAGCCTCGCGAAAAATAAACTGTTCGACAGCCGGTAGATTCTAGTAAACAAGCTGGTTGTCATACGACAACACACACAGTTGTCGCAACACCCAGAAGGTCGGAAACCAGACACGATACGTATCGCTGAGCACTTTCATTGGCTGACTGACATCACATGTCTCAGTCGAAACACTCGGTGTTATTCGCTTGAATCATTGCGACTTTTCAGGCCACGGCAAGGGTCCGTACACACAATTCTGTTCTATTCCATACGTGTTATCATTTGACGCCACCGTCATGGCTGCTTCTTCGCAGCCACGAGGCGGTGTCGCTACAAGAAAATGCATCTGTATTATTTCAAGGAAGTATCCATCAAAGAGATGGGATATTTAGTCCTGATTCAAGAGGGCATCAATGCCTACCATGTTGTTTAGTATTATTGGTGAAAGCTGTACAGAAAAGGATCTGTACCAACAAGTTGAATGTCAACAACATGAATGAAATTCTGTTTGCAGGAGATAAATTATACAAGTATGCAAAAAAGAATGCCAAGACATATCATGACTATTTAGAGCCATGTGATTTGCCATCTTATTTTTCACTTGACAACCAGCATTATCCCTGGAAAGTGAAAAAAAAAAAAAAAAAAAAAAAAAACATTTTCAGGAAATTTAAATATCTTATCCTTAGTGGAGTATCCTTTCCTTGATTTAGAGACAGGACTCGCTATGACTTTCTCATTCAACCCATATGCAGTCTTCATTTGCAACGGCTTTTCTATTGCATTATTGGAACAAGGTGACTGTTTCTACCTTTTTGAGTCACATGCAAGAGCTTCAGATGGAATGCCAAATGTTAATGGCAAAAACATTTTGTTAAAGAAAACAAATATAACTGGCATTTTCCTTACATTTGCGTAGATTGTTTAGTTTTGATAATTCCTTTACTACAACAGCGGTGAGTCAGTTTGATTTGCATTCGCTCTGTATATCTCATGTTTGCAGGGAGACCATAAAATGATACCAATGAGCTGGGTTTCAAATTTGTGACATAACTACCTATCCTCCTTTACAAGAATGTATTTCATTTGAGTTGTGTCCATCACAGCCTTATGCTTCAGCTTGCTGACAGCTTAAATGAACACGGTTCCGCATTACTTGATTCACCCCTTATATGTGAAGAATTGCAAACCTCCCTGAATAAGAAACTTAAGTTAAGTGACACATCAAAAGATGGTTTGAGCAGTAAGAAATTTAAAAACAAAGAAAGTGCTATAGTCACACAGTTTCACAAGTTGGTGTCTTGTGGTCCCCAGTACATATGTACAAGTTGTTGTCAAACATTTTTCAGACATGCTGATGTTAAATTTGATATTCAGGGTCTAAAGCCCGAGATGAAAAGACTCTGTACATTAGGACATAAAAGTGTGGAGGATAAGGAATGGATCTGTCAACAATGTGCTAATAGTTTGAAGAAAAATAACTTGAACAAATATCTTCCTTTTTGTCAAGCCCGCTTGCGCTGAGCAAGACATAGTCACCATAGCTGCATTTAAGTGTATATTAGTGAGTCCATCCGTATTTGTCCGTCCTAGCTAGAAATTTTGCATGCAGAATCATCTTTCAGTGTAGTTTGAAATTTCTCCAAGACTTGGCCTTGAGGTCAGATTTGTCAAGGACATGCACTTACCAGCAGAATTTAAGAGTTTTTAAAGAAAGTCTTCTATTCAGGAAGTGCAATGCCCAGATGCTTGATATATTCCATAGAGCTCCATCTTATCGTATAGTATTGGTAGCATTGGAATGTCGTCTATCTTCTTTGCATGTATTGTGTAAAATTGCATAGAAGATACACAGCACTCCATTAGTACTTTACAAGCTAGCAGACTCTTAGGACTATTAGCCCTTTGATTTTTTTTTTGATTTTTTCGATTGGGGGTGAAAAGGAAGGAACTGCTTGATCTCGTGGTTCAAAGATTTCCACATGACTATTTTGTGTGCGCGCTTGTTCTTGGTTGGTGGTGGTGGTGGTGGTGGTGGTGGTGTGTGTGTGTGTGGGGGGGGGGGGTGGGGGGGGGGGGGGTTTACTGAAAACTCGGACCTAATAATATATTGTATATTGGGTCCAAGGTGAAAACAACATTTTCCTCATTATTTTGAAATAAACCCCCGATTCCCCATGCAAATTGTTATGGCCATGTACCGTTTGATATGTTTCATCACATACGCCCACAAAATGATACTTTGGGATTTTTGAGAGAAAATATTTGAGTGAGCAGCATTGGCAGATGCGCCACATTAGGCTACACGGCTGTAACATTGTTAACGTTATGTCGAATCGGTTCAGTCTCGGACCCATCAATACTGATGGTATTGATGAGTCCGAGGTTCAGTTCAGTTTTCACTTTTTTTCCTGTGCAGTGTTAGTTCGTTAAGCGAATTACTCATGCAGTACCAAGGCTACTTTCTGTGCGCACACCTCAGAGGCGTACACATTTTTGTCAGTAACTGACAACCGTTATCATTGTTTATATTTAAGAAAGGTAGCCTAATTTTTTTAACGTTCTTTGAAGTATGAACAACATCGGGTCATAAGCAAAGTGCTATATAGCTAGCATTGTTCATACTTTAATTATCGGCACGTTAAAGGTTTCGGTAAAGACCCACTGAGTATATGTCACAGTGAGCTCATTGATTGCTGAGACAGGACCGCCAGTGAACTGTACACTTTTCATTGGAGTGTAAATACAGAAAGCAGTAAAATTTAATTGTGTATCGCATCTTTAATATAGCAGCTGACTTATTACAGCAAAAAAATGTGTCTTCGGCGTAAATGCAAAGATCCGGATCAGCCAGCGGTGATATATAGACTGATCAGGAACTTTGCTCTTCTTCCTTATGTTCTACCGTACCAAATGGTTCTATAAGCGGACAGTAAAGGTCCTGATCAAACTGCGCGGGTGCTGTCCGCATATGCACAAAGACACGTTTTCGCATATCGCGGCTATTAGTCTTAAGTACATTTAAAGAAAATGGCTTTTTTGAACATTTCCCTCACACAAATGTATTTGAAAGCACAGACAGTTAAAGAATGAAAAATACTACAAACATTTAAGTGAAGACCCTTCTGAAAATATTGTCAAAGACATTATCAGAACAGTAAATAACATTGCACAGAAAGGACAGAGAGAGGAACGGAATGATCTGGTGAATGCAAATGTCAGGGTCCCACAATTGTATGTGCTTCCCTAGATACACAAAGAATATGATGTAACTCTTCCTGTTGGTTATCTTGGCCGCACTATTGCATCTTCTTGCAATTCCCGTACAGTATATATTTCGGGATTCGTTATCGAAATTCTGCAACCCCATGTAAAAAAATCTTGAGTCATATGTTAAAGCGGATTTCTTAAGGCGGTTACAAAATGTTCCGTGCGTTTCAAAGGAAGCTTTCTTAGTGACACTTAATGTTACTTCACTGTAGAGTAATATTTCACACAGTGATGGTATAAAAGCATGTGAACACTTTTTGAACTCGAACTCTGAGGGCAGAGATATATCTACTGAGTCCAGTCAGTGACCTTATTTCAACTGTATTGACTAAGAATCACTTTCAGTTTAACGGTGATAATTACTTACAAACTATGGGCTGTGCATAGGGTACAAAATGGCCCCCAGTTATGTTTCCCTGTTCATGGGTAAATTTGAAAAAGATGTATAAAGTCAGTATCATCAGTATCCCCTTGTCTGGCTTAGATTCTTGGATGACATTTTCCTTATGTGGCAATATTCTGAAAAGGAACTGCTTGATTTCAGTGAGTATCTCACATCCGTCGATAAAATTTACGTACCGTTATTCTAATGAAAAGGCTACATTTCTTGATGTAGACATCAGTAAAAATAGTGATGGTATTTTGGATACTTCGGTTCATGTAAAAAAGACGAACAATCACCCTTTCAGTTATTTGTAAGTACAAAATTACAATGGTTCCAGATAAGAATTAACCATAGGATTCAGTTACCAACAAAAAAATATCTGTATAACATAAAGCAAATACCAAGCCCCCTATGTAATTTCTGTCAGGAAGAGGAATCTATAAGTCATATGCTTTGGTCTTGTCAGGAAAGTCAGTCCCTAATTGGTCAATTCATCTGATGGTTAAATAATAAAAATATAACTCTGATATTGGTTGAAGAGATTTCATTTTTAATATAGAAAATACATACCGTCTACCAGACTTACAGATAATCATGTTCGTTAAATATTACATATACATAACAAAACACGTTAATCAACAATTGTCATTAATTGCTCTGAAAAACAAACTAAACTTTTTTTGTGAACTAGAAAAGTATGCAGAAACAAGAAGTAATCATTTGGTAAAATTTGAACAAAAATGGTATAAATATAAAGAATTATTAGAAGCAATACATTGAGTTTATATGATGCTCCTGACATCTTAATTAAGATCTGACAAGTACAAATGTATTATGTCTGAGATTTTTGTATACTGCCATCCTCACTGAGAGAAGATATCCAGAGCATCTTTTTTTCTTTCATTTTTTTTTATTGTATATGTCTGTTGGTCTCTTGTCTGTTTTTCTTTTCTTTTCTTATCTGTTCTGTCATCTAGTGGTGGACATTTAGTCTCCTGTATGTTGAATAAAAGTGTGTGGAAGTGAGACAGAGCAAATGTATATAATTAAATATCACACTATATATTCACCCTAAATACTGGGACGTTTTAGCTCTTAACCATATACGTCCTAAAGTCCGAGCTATAAGCATTATCAGATGGTACAATGTCTGCTCTTGTTTGGCAGTGTTTGCACAGGCTAATTTGTCCCAATACTTGAGGTAGAAAAATAAGTTAGACAAAACGCAAAAACTAGGATCTTTATGTAATCGCCTATATACATGTATATTGTAAGGTATCCAGGGGAATGGTCCTCCCCGACCCTCTGTTTACCATAGGACGGGGAGAATAAATGGGTTACCACCAGGTAACTGAAAAAAAAAATGTCTGTTTTGGTCTGTAGAGTTGAAAAGGCTAATCTCAACTGCGAATTCACCGCACCAAGATTGTCTAACCGGACATGTTTGATTATAATGGCATTAATATGTCAAAATTATTAACCTTTAAGCCTTGATGAATGTTGAATTTTTACAACATTTTTGACTAATATTTGAACCAGGCTAATGGTCACCAATTAACCTTTACTACTACTCTATGAGCAAATCAGCAGACGACAAGTCGATGCTATTTTTTTCATATTTGTTCCAGAAAACAGGCCTTGACACTTCATACAAACTGTCTCTTGAGGAGAGAATTTGTATGAAGTGTCGAAGCCTGTTTTCTGGGGTAAATAAGAAGAGTATTTTAAGATGCCATCTGCTGAAATTATTATGCTATATTATTAATGCTAAGCGTTAACGGAAGCAAGTCCCGTGTCAAATTTTACAGCTGTCGTGTTGACAGTTGACGACCGATCATAACTGAAATGGATTTCAGCCGATAATCTTCTGTGGTAAGTTTCAAACTATATTTGAATGGTGATTTCAGATGAGGGGTTGGGGATGGCGAGTGGGGTGGGTGGGACTCGATTTAAATAAAACTACCGTAATACACTACGTATTCGGACAGATGTACGGACGTGAGCAAACTGTATAGACCCAAATCAGAAGCCGCAGGACGCGGCATCTGATCGCTGTCTTCACTCTTTGCCACTCACCCGGCAATTTCACACACATTCACAGGTAGTAAAATGGACTTGTTGAAGAGAAGTGTTTGGTTAAGAGTAAGGGGTGTGAATATTTAGGCTAAATACCGTATTCCAAATGTATCAAATTTATCCAAAGTGTCCAATGAAAATGAAATTTTGAGTAAAAGTGGTGTTCGCCTAAACCTCTCGAATCCCCTCTGAGTCCGAAAATGTTTTGTTAATCTAATGTACAGTATTTACTCTAAATTTGGACACAAACGGCAAACAGTGTAAACCCTTATTTGACGCCTCTTATTATACACTAAATATTCTCACATATTTCTCTTTACCGCATACCTCTAAAACTTAAAAAAAAAATACATGTACATTTTACTGCATGAGAATAAGTCTAAAATTTCTGTATGTGTTGCAAACTGTGTAGACCCTGATCAGACGGCGTCTGATCTGGACCAAAACTAGAATGTATTTGCCCTTACCTGTCTGTCCAAATACTTAGTGTAAAACGGTAACAATTATCATCAAATATTTTGTATTTTAACTGCACGACCCAAAGAAGAGTCGGCCGACTGGAAAGCGCCCTATAACCAATCTGTGCGTCCGTCCGTCCGCCTATCCGTCCTCCCGTCCGTGGCAAAAGTGGTGATAATTCTTGAATCGTCAGGAATAGTTTGATAATTTCAGCAAGCAGACTGATGCCGACAACAGGCTTGCCAAATGACACTTTTCATTGCCCGCGGCTAAGGGTTGGTTGGTTTGTTGGTTTCAAGTTCAACGGCAAAGTCAACACTATTAAGGTCATGTCGAGCCGGTCATTTTACCTAAGTACACTTTTCCTGGGTTGGCTTAGTCTCCAGTACCAGTGCAATTCTTTCGCCAAACACTGACAACTGCCTTTCTTAAAACAGTGGAAGCGAGAGCCTGATCAGTCTCCACGAAAGAAGGTGCCAAATCCGTGACCTGACCGGCTAAGCTGAGGCAAAGGCAAGTATGAGGCGGGTAGTGCACCTTATGCCCCGTTTATATGCATAAGTTTGCCCCTAGGGGCAAATTTACCCCCAGGGGCAAATATACCCCTTGGGGTAAACTTGTCATGTGAACGCATTTGCCCCTAGGGGCAAAATTTACTCACGTGGGTAAATTGTCCCAGCTCAAGGGTATATTTGCCCCTAGGGGTATTTTACCCCTAGGGGTATATTTCGTCATGTAAACGCAATGTTTAATTTACCCATAGGGGTAAATTTTGTAAAGATGTTTGGAATGCCTCAAAATACATGTATACAATGTTTATTTTGCATAAATTTTATTTGTTTATTTACTTGATGTCTGCAAATATACTTGTACCTTCTCAGTCACAAATTTATGTTTGCAAGTTGTGGTCAGAAGTGAGTAATTTGACAAGAATACTATTATGCTAGTAGCAGTTAGGATACTGATTCAAGGCAAATATGATTTATAGTTATTATGGTGCTGATCAAGTAGCACACTTTTGTGCTGATCTATAATTAAATAGTTAATGTCATCAAGAAAGTTTTCGCAGTATTTTTAACCAATCTGATGACTAAAATTAATTCTCATTTCTTAACGCTTATCGTTCCCATTTCTTAACGCTTATAGCTGAGGGTAAAATTATTAGCAGACAACAACTTGAAATATTTCCTTATTATTCTCAGAAAATAGGCTTTGACATTTCAAGAAAATGGTGCCATCCCTTTATTTTCTGAGGGGAAAAAAAAACAAAAACAACAACAACAACAAAAAAAAAAAAAAAACAAACACAGAAATACTACCAATTTGGCATCTGTTAATTTCGCCCAGAGAACCAGAGTGGTAAAGGTTGATGACTAAACAAAAATTACCAGGGGATATAAAAAATGGTACCAGATCAGACTGTTTATCTGTTCAACAATCTCCGCACAGTCTGATTATGGTCTAAGGTACTCACACACATGACATTTCAACAGTTTAATATGTGACAATCATTTGAGTATAGCCATCTGCAAACACACTAAATACTAGCAAAGGGGTTTGCAATGATCATGGACAGTCATTACCGATGAACAATTAGTTTATCTTTATATGTAGAATCCCATCGGTAAATAGGAAATACCCTGATCAGACTGTGCAGATCTATGTCACCAGAATTGAGTTCCCTGGTATTCCCAGTTTCAGGTCCTATGCCAACATTCAACATTTTCATACAGTCTAACCTGAATTATAAAAAGCGATTATCATTTTTCTTGATTATTACCGGTTAGTTCCATTGATTAATGCTTGTTTCATGTCCGGGTCACATAGCTGATGCGTGGAAAAAAATAACTGTACCATCTGCTTACACATCTGGTCATAATCAGGGTCTATACTGTGACAAAAGCTACAGGACACCTTCGCCTCACTGAAACCACCCCTCTTCCCACACCCCCCCCCCCCCCCCCCCCGTCCGCCCATCAATACATGTCAGTATGGTGGCATAATTGCTTTGTTTACAGCAGAATATTATAGATCCTGCCCAAACTTTGGTGGGGCTATACTGTCTTGCTCCTGTGGAATATTAGCTAAACATTTTGGAATACAGCAGCAAAATCGGGAACATTATATTACTGACCACCAAATAATACTTTTTTTTTCACCAAAAACTTTCTTTCCCTACTTCTTGTATCTGAAGCTTGATAATGCAGATTAACGCTAAGCACCTGGGTAAAATGTTCACCAGATGACATTTTGAAATATTTTTGTTATTTTTCTCAGAATACAGGATTTGATATCTTATGCAGATTGTCATCAATGGAGACAATTTGCATGAAATGTCAAATCTAGATCTCTGGAAAAATAAGAAAAATAACATCAGTTTGTCATCTGCTACATATTCTCAGATGAAAGAAACAATGCTGCTATTATAGATAAGCTTTTATATAAAAAGAAAACTATCATTTGCCCCTTCTTCCTAAAACACATATAAACGCAACCATTTACCCATAGGGGTATTTAACAAGATGGGGCAAATATTTACCCCTAGGGGTAAATTTACCCCTAGGGGTAAACTTAATGCATATAAACGGGGCTTTAGTAACAGTTGATTGCCAATTATATTTATGTCAAGTGGACTTCTACTTTAACTCTTTTGGACCGGTCTATTTCCAATTTAAGGGGTATCTGGTCAGTTTTTATTGTTACCATATTTTATAGAAATTCCTGTGTTTAATGCAAACAGTGTAGACCCTGATCAGTCGCCGCGTTCTGATCTGGGTCTGCACTGTTTGTCAATCTTATAACAGATTCTAAAAGGACTGACTGTTGAGAACACACACACACACACACACACACACACACACACACACACACACACACACACACACACACACACACACACACACACACACAGAAATTCCTATGTTTTCTGGGTCAGACTATCTAGTTTCGGCCAATAAAGCCTCGTCGGTGACCCTCATTCAACGAATCCAGATATGGCTTCAATGACCACAAAATACCACTCATGATATTGAAGTATGGGGAGACATTTTACGGCTGTCACATGGCATTAACATCAGCTTTAATAGTGATGATAAAAGGATTCTAAAATGACTGACCATTAAGAGGAATGGACACGCATACACACACACACGCACGCACGCACACGTGTGTGTGTGTGTGTGTGTGAGAGAGAGAGAGAGAGACCCACGGTAAGCTGCTAATTCTCTCATATGCATATTTATATTCGCATATTCTTTCAGAGCATTGTTCGAGCTGAAGGAGGGACCATAATGCTCTTGCATTCTCAAAGATAATTTAGACCAATTTAAGGCAGGGCGTGAAGAAAAAGAAGCAATATGGTGGTTGCGCCGGTTGTTCCCGGCATGGCACCATTACAGTTTTATCCGCCATTGCTCCCGTACAATTTTATCACTCGTTATAATGGTAAGTCAAAATAGTTGAAACAAGAGTAACTACATATTGCTCTCGTCAAGCGAAAATGTGCCTTCGAACATGCGCAACATGCGCAGATTCGGATCATCGTCAGATTCAGGCTAGAGCGGGTTCAAAGATCAGCAGCACGCTTACAGGTCCTTTCTGGAACGCCATAACTGTCTTACGAACATAAAATAAATTATTTTGAATGCTTCAGATTATATGCTGTGGTCTAAGCATTATATGGAGTGGTTAATCCGATATATATGTAGTAGAAATTGCGTTATATTTTGTGGTGAAATGGTTACACACTGTATAGTGTTTTATTACATGTTGTGATCTAAGTGTTATATGTGGTGGGGACAGAGGACAGAGGTCCGACTGCACCGAAGTCTGACTATCAGATTGCACCTGAACTACTCGCCACTGTCTGTTATTTTGTGACATATAAACTTCTAGTCAAATCAATAGGATTTTTAAAACAATTTAGAAGGACTTATGTCTTAGTA